>JAJEKB010021158.1:605240-674364 GCA_022393335.1 Macrotrachela quadricornifera
GGATCCTGTTGGATCCTTATGGATCCTCATGGATCCTCTTGGATCCTTATAGATCCTCACGGATCCCTATGGATCCTGACGGATGTTAGGATCCGTGAGGATCTATAAGGATCCGCTTTTTCCCCCTTGGTTGAAGCTTTGAGAAGTTTCATCTTTTCAGTTTAGTTCTATTCAGAGATATAAAATTCAAAAAGTAGATAAACTCGTAATCTAGTACCCATTAACCCGAAGAAAGATTGGATTGTATACGTTTTCTGGAAATTTTTCAGATTTGATGAGATATTATCACATAAAAATTCGCAACGACTTTCTATTCACCAGCTCAATTGTTAGTCAGTAAAATATTGTTATCATTTGTTCTCACCTTCTTTTATCCTAATAAACATTTTTGATAATTTCTATCCAGTGAATAGAAAGTTAACTTCACACAGCTCGATTAGCTTTAATTTTATCTCTAGATTGTATAAAAGCAGGGGGATAAGAGGCTGATTCTTTGAATAAATAAATTTTGTCAGTGCAACGTTTCTTTTCTATGAATAAATTGTGAAATTCATGTCTTTTATAGTTATTTTATACTAAAATACAATACGCGAATCGAAGAAGTTGTCATAGAATTGTTTATATGCACAAAATTAGAAGGTAAACTATTTAGAACACTCAAAAATATATTCTGATCATTCTAAATTCCAAGAAATGAGTGTAAATTTTTTTTAGATATATTGAAGCCTGGTGATTAATGCCGTTTAATACCTTTTCGTTGCTAACAAACTCATATGTATCGTGAAAAGAAGTAAATCGCTTCATTTTAAAAACTCAAGAACTATGGATATATTTTCAATTATACATTTGTTGAAGGATTTGTCAGGATTTCTAAATTATTTCTATTAACTCCAAAAGAAATATACCGTTCGAATTTGTATCGAGAGCTGTATTTGATAATATGAGTGATTTTTCATAAAAATTTCGGAAAATATACTAGGCTTTCAATGAACCTATTAATACTGGACATTACTATAAAATATATATTTTATTTGAGATGTCTGGCGCTGATAATTCTTGTGATCTATTCGAAAGATATGGTAAATCTAAGTCGTTTGAGTATCATAAACACGAAACTATCTTCCTGACTATCATTTTTTAATATAGCGGAATATGATTGCTTTTAAAAGTGAACTAAATCTTTGGTCAGAATAGAAATTAAATCAAACAATAGCATATAGGCCGATGAAGAAACGTATGTTCTATCCGAGTACAAAAAATATAAAGAATCATTTACATTTATTAAAATATCAGTAAATCTGAATATTTTCATTTCTACTTTTTTAAACATAAATATACAATAGTTTTACAACTAACATATACATGCTAGGGAAAAAAGTCTAATTTATGGGGAGATTATTTTCTTCGTTGAAAAATAACATAAAACTCCGCTTAAATTATTTATTTGTTTAGTTTTAATTGTGATACCTTTTTAGATTTTTGCTGAAGAATTGTTTATTATTTATTGTCGCTAATGGATAAATTCAGTCGTGCTTGGTGCTGGATATTCATAATGATTGCATTCATTTTAATTGCATCGACAGAAGATAACCTATTATCAACATCGAAATTCATTGAAATTCAACTGTCAGAAACAGAGCTACTTTATCTTAATGAACGCTTACAAACCAAAGAACATATGAGTCTTGATGATGCAATGAATACAATAATCGAATTGGAACACTACTACACACTTTGCAAGAATGATCACAGTAAAATGTATTCACCATCATACATGGTTGACAAGGCTTGGCATCAACACATTCTTCATACAGAAATGTACGGCAACTTCTCCCGCCAACATTTTAATTTAGATATTTTACATCATCTTCCTTTCTGGTCTGGAAATATCGAAGAAGTTAAGAACTCAACAGGCTCTGATGGAGAATCCGGTGCGGTGGAAACATATAACGCTTTAGTTTCTATGTTTGGTTCAAAAAATATCAATGCGACGGTATGGCTTTTGGAAGAACCTGATTCTGAACATTCTGCGTCAAAGACAAATGAACATACTGATTTGTAACTGACTCGATAAACCAATATTTTGAAACATTTTATTATCTCTTTATGCCGTACTTTTTCACCAGTGATTCTTTCAAAGCATCGTTTTCTTAATTACTTTATGTTTTTATCTAAATTCGAAGTTCTAAATTTTCTTTAATGTTTTTTTAAAAGCAAGCACTATTCATCTAAAAACCATATTGTTAATACTTCGTTTTAGCTATTTAAAAATGAAATAAAAAACCTATTTATTATCATGTTTACAGATATATACAGAATCTTGCAGTTTTTCTCTAATGTTAAAGGAAAGATCCAAAGTTTTATTGATAAAGACTGACCTTATAAATTTTATTGAAAATCATTGCTTTTGACTTTAGTCTTACCAAATTCAATTTTCAGGAATTAGAAGTATTTTAGGACTTTTTTAAAATCAGAAGTAGATTTGGGAGATTTCTTTTCAAAGTTTAAGAGTCATTCAGTGATTATTATTACTTTACGAAATAATGAGTAATGGAAAAATTTGTTATGGGAAGTTACCATTACATAACAAAGTAACTGATAACAAGGGATTTAGTCAATACTAAGTAACTTGCAATGGGAAAGTTACTCTGTATTACTTCATAATGGTGACGAATAATACAAAATTTGTCATTCGAACAACAATGACTATTTTCTAAATATAACAATGTTGTATATATTTAACCAAAGATTGTCAAAGTGATGCAATCAGAAGCGCAAGACAGTATATAGTCTAAACATCTTTCTCGAAATCTGTTCGGCTAATACATAGTTCCTCTAGCCTAATCAGCTTTTTCAGAAGAATCTTTCTTTTACACTGTGTAAAAAGCATAGTGTTGTCTTTGTCAACTTTTAGGAAATATTGCTAAACCCAGTGGCGGATCCAGCAGTAGGCGATCCGGCGACCGCCACCCCCTCGCTCGATTTTTTTCCCTTTTTTCCTCAGCAAAAACGTGAAAAAAAGGGACCTTATTGCCTCAAATAGGTCTTGAAAACCATTTTTTGATCATGACCGCCACTCCCTCAGACAAACCGCCATCCCCTCACTGATTTTCTGGATCCGCCACTGGCTAAACCATCTAATTGTCAGAGAGAATCCTATGTTTTACCCTCATTATAAGATAAAAAATCCTCTCTCGAATATTATTGACCGAAAGAGCTAACCAATTGGATTGTAGAATGGATTTTTCGATTATAAGCTCTCTTGTGGCTGAGATTCTTCGTCTTGGACAACTTTTGGTTATACTTATACAATATCGTCATATTTGGGATATAGCTTTCATTGTTGAGATCATAAATTTTGCTATACCGAACAATATTTGTATTATCAGTTATTTGGTAACTTTTTTGTCATTAGTTAACTGGTAAAATAAATGGAAAGTAAGGACCACATCTCTGCTCTAGGTGATAGCCCTACATAAGGTGTAAGCGGTAGTAGATATCACTTCTAAATAGGGTTGAAGGAGTCTAGACACCTTTTTCATATATAAGACCTGAGGGATCCTTGTTATCATCTCTCTATAGGATCGAAGAGATTGTTGGTACTACCCCTATATACTTAGTGTATCCCAAAGATAGTGACAACCGCATCTCAATTTCATACAGAAAGCTTCAGGTAACTTTCTTTTTTTAATACAATAATAGAAAAAACGCGATGCTCTATTATTTAACGCTACTTTATCATCATTCAATTAAGATCATAAATGTAAAATTCTGACAACGATCTATTTGTTATGATACATGATGGTGATAAAAATACTCTTGACTATTTTTAAAATAATTTTTGATAGCAACAAAACAGAAACCCATGATATTCACTGTTAGGAAGAAAGGACGAAGATACATTGAACCGTATATTACATATTTTTCTAACCTGTTTTTTTTGTAAAACTTCCACTTCGTCTGTTAGAGAACAAACGCAATCTTCGAGTTGTTCACAGTGAATTTTGTATAATCAGATACACATTCAAATCGTCATC
The DNA here is from genome assembly GCA_022393335.1 of Macrotrachela quadricornifera. NCBI lineage: Eukaryota > Metazoa > Rotifera > Eurotatoria > Philodinida > Philodinidae > Macrotrachela > Macrotrachela quadricornifera. The sequence continues at coordinate 609,278 of JAJEKB010021158.1, forward strand.
CGAAGATCCACAAGTTACGAGAGAATCAGATGTTTAAACTTAATTATGTATGGATAATATATATTATAGTCAAACCTCAATTATGATATTCTTGCAACAGCACACTCCTGAAAATCGATAAATTGAGATCGCAATCAGGAGCGACATGCTATTTTTCTTGTCGTTATATGTAACATCATTAGAAAAGTCTTTCTATATATGATTCGATGCGTCTTCATCTGCTCTTTCAAACTGTAAAAACTGCAGGTCTCTATCTCGTTCCTATCAAAAGTTATTCAAAAAATGTCCACGGCCATTTAACTCTGAAATGGACATTAGTATTGAGATTTGATAAGATAGGAGTAGGTATACGCCGAAATGAAAATTAGTTTTGAGATGATATTAGCAATAAAAAAAAGGCATTCTTTTGAACATATTTGATTCTCGTGTGAAAATAAAAACAGTTTTTTATTGCTTTCTCTCATTTCAATAGGTAACAGGTAGTTTTTATAAAACACGCAGTCAATAGTAAACAGTTACAAACACAATTTAAAGAAAAAAAAACCGTAAAGCAATTCACATGTTTTACTGTTTGAGATACATTGCAAGTGCAATAGACAAATACAGAATAAAAATAAAATAAGCATAATTAACACGCAGAATGGTATTATTTTTTTTTCAAATTCTCTCTTTCTTTAGTTGGAAAGTAATAGAAGAAAAAATTGTATAGACAAGAATTTCATGTCGAAAAACCAATAAATTTGTGTAATTCAAAACATCGAAATACATTCATGGAAGATGAATTTTTGGATCATTTGAGACAACCACATCATTCTGTTCATAATACAGCTGATGATGAAGAAAATTTTACTGATCTTCGATCATGTACAATACCGATCGATACCGATTCAGGTAAAAATAAACTGTCGAACGTATTTCTTATTGTATTTTTTATAAATTAATGGTAGATTCTTCACGATCCAGTTCACCGTTTGATGTTAGCAACGACCAACCAATATCAATATCTTATTCATCAAACGTAAATCAGAATTTTATAGAAGCAAATGAAGATGATGATATTCCGGAAAATGATATCTGTCAACAACCTAACACTGTACGTTAAAGTTTATTTTGACTATTAAAACAAAATACAAAATTTAATACATTCTACAACAAATTTTTTATTCCATTATTTAGACTTCTTGTTCATGCATGTCATATCATCTAAAGCCATCCGATGATATATTGAAAGTGATTCATAAAGATCCGTATAAGTTCATTTTTACCCCCATACATAAAGAAAACAATGATTATATGCAATGTCGCCTTATACGTGGTAAATCTGGTTTATCTCAAACTTTCTATTTAGAAGTTGAATTACCGAACAATGAAAAGCCGGTATTTATGATGTTTTTTTACATAAGAAAACTTATTGTTACATTTAGATTTGTCTATTAACTGCAGAAAAGGAGATGAAAACGATTGGTTCATCTCAATATATAATATCACTGAATCAAAATTTCATCAAAAACTTTTATTTAGCAAAATTAGTTTGTAATAATGTAATCGGAACTAATTATACATTATTTAGTGTAAATAAAGATGAACAACAAGAATTGGCAGCTATTTTATATGTGTGTAAATTTAATTTCATATTTTTTCTATAAACTTTTGATATATTTCTAGGAAAGTAATTTTCTAGGTTTGAACGGTCCAAGAAAAGTAAAAGTTCTATTACCGAAATTTAATCATCAGATGCCAGTCTTGCTGGTAGTTACATATGCATAGTATATATTAATACTACGTTAACATTTATTTATATTTTTAGGATGAAAATGAAATAAATCAAGATTGTTCAGAAGAACAAGATGATTCTTTCATTCGTTTATATAATAAAACGCCCATTTTTAATGAAGGTAAGGTACATTGAGTAGGGCAAAAAAATATCTGTATTTATTTTATTTTTACAGAAACTTGTTGTTACATGTTACGATTTGATGGAAAAAATCGTGTTACAATTCCATCAATTAAAAATTTTCAAATAGTTGTTGAAAATAAAAAACGTAAATACTTTTCGATACAACTTTTTCATTATATATTACTATGATTTTTATTATGTAGATATCGAACAGGTCGTGATGCAATTTGGTCGAACATCAGAAGATGAATTTTCTTGTGATTTTCGATATCCTCTTTCGTTAATTCAAGCATTTAGTATTGGTCTTAGTGCTTGCGAAACTCGACTTTTTCGAGAATAAATAGTCGAATATGAATGTTGATATTTATCGTTAACAAAAAAAAATTTTAATATTAAATATAGTATGAAACAATTTTTTCTTTATTTCATATTCTACACATTGCTTTTAATAATGATCTATAATATGATGTTTGTAGAATAAAATAAATTAAAATAAAAAAACCTGATTTTAGTAGATTTATATATGTGATAATTTTATCTTAAAAAAATATCAAAATACATTGATAACTTCATTGAAGATCTAATGTTAGAGGTACTTCTTGTAGACATTTTTTCATAGTTTATCTTTTGAAAATAAGAATCAAAATTTTATGATTTATCTATGCTGAGAGATATACACAGAATAAGAAACATATTGCAAGCACTTCAGAGCACTCGTTAATTATGCTTTTAATTATATCGCTACTGTTACCTACAAACGGTCAAATCTTCGTAGCTCTAAATATAGTGTTATGTAATAAGAGATTAAAACGATTTTATTTAACTTAATATGCTTTATTTTTCTCGAAAACATTCAAATAATTTCGTATTAATAGCTACCATTAATTTTTGTGGCAATTTTTTCAAGGATTGTTCTGATTCGAGGATAAGTAATATTTGTTGATTCAAATTCAAGTTGATTCATAACAAAAGCAAATGAAAGATTTTTTGCAGGTATAGCGAAACCAATACTACCGCCAGCTCCTAATATTGAAAACGAAAAAAAATGAATGAATACAGAAATATGTTAATTATTCATACCACTATGACCAAATATTTCTGATCCAAAAAATGGAAATGATTCATCAAAAAGCCAAAAACCCATACTAAATGATGTAGGCATTTGGGCAATAAGATCAATTTCACCTTTAGGTGTATTCGATTTTATTGCTTGCTTAAGAACATTTTCATCTAATAATCGCTTTTGTTTTCCATTATCCAAATCATTGATTAAAGATGCATAGAGTCTAGCTAATGATCGAGTATTTGTTATTCCATTTGCTGCTGGGATTTCTGCTTGATATAAATAAGGATCGTTGTAATAATTGTATATTGCTTTTATAGAATCATTCAATGTTTGAAGAGCATTTAAACTAAAAGTAAGTGGTGATACACGATATACATGTTCTAGTGGTAGACCAATATAAAATTCTATTTGTGTTTTATTTGCAATTTCATCTTGAACAAATTGTCCTAAAGTTCTTTGTTTTGGGTCAACTCGTCGTATAAGTTCGCCTGCAAGCCATCCATAAGTAAAAGCATGATAACCATGAGCTGTTCCAGGAGACCAAACTGATTGCTGTTGTTCTAATAAATGAATCATTGTTGTCCAGTTTAATTGTTGTTCCAATGTACCTGGTTCATATGGTAGTCCAGCACGATGTGAGAGAATATCTGCTACTGTCGTATTTTCTTTGCCATTTTGACCATATTCTGGCCAATATTTTGTAACTAATGCTGAATAATCAAGTAAACCTTTTTGAACACACAATGCAGCAGCAATAGCTACTAAACCTTTAGTTGTTGAAAATACTAATTGTAGAGTATTATTGTCATAAGGTTTAGAAAGTGTTCGATCAAACCATCCACCCCATAAATTTACAACTAACTTGCCTTGATGATAAATTGCTAATGAAGCACCTAAATCTCGTTGTTCTACTAAATTCTCTTTAAATAAAGTATGAACAAATTTCCATTCGTTATCAATTGTTCCATCGATATTGTAAATGTTTTTTTTAAAATTTACTCTTCATTTTGAACTGATTATCATAGTATGCAAATGAGACTTAATAGATTTATAAAATGTAAGATTATGCATCATATAAATAATACCATATACTATCCTATTGAATTATGTTATTAAATATTAATCAGATATTAGTATTTTGTGGAATAATACATTTAATTCTGTTAATTGAAATGTATTTCTATTATTCATTAGAATCAGAAGAATAAATGCAGAGATGATACTGACAGCGCTTTTAAACCTATACAGTATGTCTCAAAATTATTCGATTCAATATTATTCACTAATTTTTTTTCTGATTGAGACATTCAAATGTTTTATTTATATACGTAAATTTTAAAAGCATCCTACAAAGTCATCATCTCTAACCAAAAAACATGATTTTAGCATTTTTTCCAATATATCGAAAACCTGATACCATGATTATTTTTTAATTTCTTTATTTTCTTAAATATTATTTGTACATTTATCGTCTGCATTAGTGAATAAATACAAATGTCGTATTTAGTCTTAAAAACAAGTCATATATCTTTTTTTGATAATACAAAAGCAAGCCATTCTTCAGCAAGGAACGACATTAACACATTCCTTAAGGATAGTTTACTTCTGATCTATCGAAGATTTGAATTCAATCGATGCAATATATATTATCTTTTTGTTAAATATATATTCTGATATGTTTTCAATACATTTATAACCAATATAATCTATCACAAAAGAAAAAAAAGGCAAATATCATCAACGAGAACAAACACATACAACATGCATAAGAAAAAAAGAACAAAAAAAAAAAGAAAAACACAGCACCGGTCTATACAATAATCTATATCTGACATTTGACTTTTTTTTTTATAAAGTTAATATGTAACAAAAAATAAATAAATTTTTAATAATGTTGATGTGTATTTATATTATATCGAAAACGTTTCATTGGTGCAGCAGGAGGTTCACTATATCGTTTATTATGTATATTTGATGAATCTTCTTGTGAATGATAGAAAAGTGGCGTTTGTTGTTGTGGATAATATGAAGAATTAACGAAATTATTCGAAGGATATTGATAATGAATATGTTGAGGATGAAATGATGGACGAAATATATGTTGAGCTGGAGATGTTGAAGGATATTTAAATATAGGATTTGAATAACGTGAATTTATTGAATTATTATAAACATTTGAATTTGATGATCCCATTAATGTTGGAATTGGTTTACCTGATGACATTAATATTGATGAATTATTTCGATCTAATTTTTAATAAAAAAAAAACAAAAAAATTATTTTTTAATAAATATATTTAATTACGATATTGTCCATTAAAATTATTTTTATTTTGTTGTGGTGAAGATAATGATTGACAAGGTATAGTTGGTGATGAATAAAGATTTGTTCCTATTGAAGATGTTTTATCATTATGAGATATATTTCTTAAATATGAATTATTTGGTGTATGATGATTAATTTCCATTGTTTGACGAATTGTTCCTTGAAATAAAATATTTAATAATTAATTTAAATCAAATTTTAACTTACCAAATTGTTGTTGAATCGATGATGATGATGAAGATGTTGTACTTCGTACTGAACCACTTGTTGTTGCTATGGGATAATGATGTTCTTCATCATCATGAGTATATATTTTTGAATTTGATTGATCATTATCTATAGAAATTAATATTTATTTAATTATTTCAAGGATATTAAAGGTAGTGAAGGAACTACCGAAATTTAACTGTACCAAAATAAAGTCAGAATTCAGTCAAATTAGCTCGTAATCTTACGAGAAAAATTCTTCAGCTGTTAAATCGCTTTTGACTTGAGACTATATCCATTAGATAGACTTTACTGAGAAGTGCTCGGATCCATAAAGATTCGGGTACATCGGTCTTTAGAGGTGAGATATTGATTTTAGGCCTGAAACATTACCCAATTAAAGATGTCTACTAGAGTAGATATCATACAAAATTTCAAACCTTTATCGCAAACTATAACCTAGTCAAAATACCTATGATTCGTATATGGAAGAAGGTCGCATTTTAGGAACTGGTAGTTGCCGAACAGTTTATGCTAAAGATCTGAAATTTTGTATGATATCTAGTCTAGTAGAGACTTTTAATAGGACAAATTTTCATGTTTAAATTCAATATCTCACTCCCAAAGGCTCATGCATCCGAAACCTTATGGATCTGAGCACTTCTCAATAACGTCTATCCAATGGCTATAGTCTCAAGTCAAAAGCGATTTAGCATTTATGAAAATGATCTTTACTAGACCTATCAATTATACCGAAAAGAATTTGGTATGATACTATTTTTAATATGCTCTAAGTATTTTATCATCTTTATTAAAAAAAAAATAAAAATAAAATATTGACTTGATTTTAATTTGGATTGTTGATAATTAACTTTCTAAATAAAAAAAAAATTCTTATTCTATTATATTATTAATAAAAAAATAATTTTTTTTACTTTTTCTTCTCGAATTTCTTCATAACGTTGTTGACATATTTTTGAATATTTTTCCATAAAAATTCTTTCATATTCATTACTAAGTTCTATTTAAATTTAACATAAAAACAAAATTTCTATTATTTTAATATAAAATCTTTTTTTTTCGATTTTTACCTTTAAGTAATTTTTCAGTAAATTCTTCATTAAGTAAATGAAACCATTGACTACCATCTTGATTATCTAATATCTAAATAATAATAAAAAAAAAAAGAAAATAGAAATATTTGTTTTTTATTAAATTAATTAACAAACATTTATTTGAGATGATGTTATTGCTAAATAAAGTGCAAAACAAGCGATTAAATTAATTGTATATTTCATTGAAAATAATGTAAAAAAAATACTTTAAAAAAAAAACAAACTTTTTATATTAAATATTTAATTAGTGTTTTTTTTTTCTTACGATTTTGTTGCAATTTCATATGCTTTTTGTGCAATTTCTATTGGTACTAAAAATTATTAAAAAAATAATTTTAATAATAAATACACAAGAAAAAACTTATTTTACATGATAAAATTTGAGAAGTTTTACTTATAATCATATATGGTTGTTCAACATTAAGACAAAAAGCTAAAGAAATAAAAAGAAATACTTCCAATTATTCAAATGAGTAGTGATTGGAATGAGTTTGAAGAAATTTTCTTTCCATAATCTTTTAATGAAAGAAAAGAAAGCATCAACTATACAAAATTCATGAAGATACTCATCACTACAAAAATAGATAATAGATACATATGGTCATATATTGATAATGCAGAGCACTGCAGGACTAGCCTCCTTCTATTCCAATATAACTCCGAAAATGTCGTTCGGTTCCGCGAAGCTTTACTTCGTTTTGTACTTGTCATTCTTTTTTTTTGTGATAAAAATATAGTCATGTGAATTGCATTACGAAACTGATGAATAGTAAAATAAATAAATTGTATTCAAAAAGAAAATTTCTTTAAATAAGGTACCAGTGTCACTACTTCTAGGATAGTTATAAATATTATTATTTTATTTAAATAACAAACCAAGAGTAGATAATAACATATTTTCATAATCAATTATTTGTTGATTATAATTTGAAAGAATCTTAAAAGAAAAACAAAAAAAAGATTTTCTTTTATTTGATAAAATTAATTATTTACACTAACATCAGATGTAATATTTATATCTGTTGTCGATGATAATGAATCTTCACTGTTTTTATTAATAAGTTGATATAAATTTCGTGTAAATTCATTTAATGGTCGTGGCATTTCATGAACTTTACAGGCAAGAAAAAGACATGCTGTTCCTACTGACTATTAAAAAACTAACTTTAAATTATTTTAATTTAAATATTTTTACTTCTTTAACACATTGTTGAAATGGATGTAACATAAAAAATCTATGCATATAAATAATACTTGTATAAATACAATTAAATGATCTAGTTATAAAGAAATAATTTATTATAAAATTTTATTTATGTATATATTTACACATTAAGATGTGAACCAAGTTCATAAATAAAAATTGATAATTTTTGTCTTTGAATAAGTTCATCATTTATATTTAATGATTCAATATTATATATTGATAATTGTTTTGAATTACAACTAGGTAAATTATCAAATTTTGATGGTGGAAAACGCCAAATAAATTTTGATTTTGATATTGAAGATGATCTTGATAATAATAATGACGACATATATATCCAAAAAAAAATATATATATAAGTAATTAAAATATCATTTTAAAACAATTGATATTTTTTTTTAAAAATTCTCTATTAATTATATTTATTTCGTTATAAAAAAATTTTAAATTGACTGAATATATTTTCTTCCAATCATTAATTTATATTCTTTTTTAACTCGAAGAGGTCACTACAGTTTTAATAAATAAAGATCATATAATGCATCAATTATATTAACCATAGATTATTATTTCTTTGTTTATAACATAAGTCAAAAAAAAAAAAAAAGTCGAGAATAAACAACAAAAAAAAACAGTTCGTCTTTGGGTAGTAGCAATATAAAAAAGAACACATACATCGAAAAAAAAAAACCACACATATATGTATATATAAATAATAAAGATAGCCTGTACAAAATAAAAAAAAAAGAAAAGATTTGATTTAATTATACTTCTTCTTTATGTCGTCGTGCAGATTTAAGTGAAACAAATTCTCTAGCTAATTCATCATTTGTTCGGTGTGATAAAATTCTTAATATAGTTAAACCTGTATCATCAAAATTAATTCTTGAACCAAGTGGTATCCATGATGACCATGAACCTTGTTCACCTACTTGAGATAATTTAATTACATTTAAACCAATTAAACGATCTTCACGCATAAATGAATAATCTTTTACAGCTATATTTAATTCATAACAATCAGGTTCTTCTTCATTACCCAATAAACTAAAACAAAATCAGAAAAAGTTTTTTTTTTGTTTATTTTAATAATTAAAACAAAAAACATACAAATGAAATGTTTCATTATATTTTGGTATCCATGTATTACTTTTTGTTTTTGTTGTTTGTTTTCGTTTTTTATCACTTAAATGTGGACCACACATTGCTAATTCAACATATGGACGAAACATTCCTGATGTACGCCATTTAAGACCATTAGCAGCAACAACTTAAACATAAAACAAATAAATTAAAAATTCAATAAATTTCTTTACCTTTAACAGTAACTTTATGTTCACCACTACCTGGATGTGTAAATAAATCAACTTGAATTGATACTTCACCAAATGATTCTTCTAATGCTGGTCGATCTTTTATAAAAAAAATAAATAAATATTTTTCTTAATAAATAATGTGTTAATTACCTTGATCTTTTTCTGTTTTAACAAATGTTTTAATTAATGAATCAGTTGTTTGTGTATATAATGAAAGTGCATATTTAAGTGATTGTAATTCTAATGTTTTTTCTAAATAATTTCGTTTTAAACCTTGTCCAGATGCATGAAAAAATTCTTTTAAATCTTCTAAACCACGATCTAATATTTGACATTGTTTTTGAGTTAAACTTCGATCATTATCTCGACCTAATTCCTATTTTATTTAAATTTTAATATATTTATAAAAACAATAAAGCAAAAATAATAAAACAAACCCCAGATAAAAGTCGATAAGCATCTTCAATTTTAGCTGATGGAATTGTTAATAAATGTTTCGAATCTGAAAATGGTGGTAAAACAATAACTTTTTCTAAATCACTTATAACAGCTTTCCATAATTCTTTTAAAAGACGTTTTAATACAGTTTTTTCACATTGATTAGCAAAGAATGTTAACCTAAATAAAGAAAACAATTTTATTCTATCTTTATTAAAGCAAATCAATACATACAAAATTTTCCAATAGATGACTACCGGTAAAATTAATCGAAATATTTCTTATATTTCAACGCTTTTAGGAAATTTATATAGTAGTAAACTGATAACTCTCTGAAAATCATTGTGAAAAAGATCTATTATCGAGTGTTCTTGCCATTACAATGGTAGGTTATCAATCTTAGAGAATAGTAACAATTAAGAAAATTTCTATTGTTTTTCATTTAAATTAATTATCAATTAATATAAGGTAAAAAAAAGAAGAATATCTATTAAACTAAGAGAATAGGAAAGGAAATGAACAGGAAAAGAGAAAGATATGATATATAACAAGAGAAAGAAATTATCGATATAATCATGATTTTGCCAATGGCACAACTTATAGAAACTTAGATTATGTAGGTTTAACACGTACGAAGAAGAACACCACGCCTTTCGACTACCTTTCAGTATAGGGTGACATCCAAGGACATTTTCATTGCCCCGATATTTTTCCTACAACTATTGCTAGCTGCAATTCTGAACAGAAAACTGACCTGATGCAGAGCTCTATGATATGTCGCACGTACGAAGCATAACTCTTTCTGATCCTAGTTTAATTATGTTATTATATAAATACCTTTGATCAAGATAATCTAATAATGGTTTTGTAACAAGCATAGCTTCAGCTCCTTTTTGTTGTCCACTAGTATTTCCTGTTCCAATTTGATTTCCTTTAATTTGTTGTAATTGTTTATAAACTTCTTCAATACATTGTCGAATAGTTGGTTCAATACTTTTAACAAACATAGCACTTAATTCATCAAGAACATCACTTAATTGTTTTTGTAATTCATTAAGCATTGTTTTTGTTTCATCATCTAATTGTGCACCACCCATTAATTCATATAATTGTTCTAAATTTAATCTTAATTGTTGAATATTATTCATTAATATTGAACAAATTCTATCTTGTCCTCCAACATGTTCAAATGTTCGACGTATTGCATTTGCATAACCAAGTAAAACTTGTGATATTGTTACAGAAAAACGTTGCATATATTTAGCTATTACAAATGGATCATGAAGATCAAGAGTTTTTATTATTCCATGACATTGATTTAATTGTGTAAATACATCAACAACTGATGATGAAAATAAACAATGTTCAGATGTTTGTTGAAACTAGAAGAAAAAAAAAATGAAATATATATTTTTATTTCTTAATAATATTCTATTTACTCCTGTTTGTCGATCTTTTTCAAGTGCATTATGAAGATATTCCATAGACATATCATCATTTTCATTAAGCCATTGCATTACAAATGGTTCAAACCATCTTAAGAATAAATAAGAAAATTTATGTTACAAAAACAAAAAAAAATTATTTTAAATTAAATCATGCGATCCTGTTTCCTTTGGTTATATTCGATCATGCGGGCAAAGAGAGAAAAAAAAAAGCATGTTTTCTTATATTTTATTTATTTTCTTTGATTACCGTTTAAACTCCTTGGGTGTATATCCACTGTATATAAGTATTTATTATTAAGAAAAACAAAAACTAAGTATTTTTAACAATAATATATAACTTACTTTGGATATTCTGGAACAATATTTTTTGCTTCAGGAATTATTTTAACTGATGTATCATAAAATCTTTTGACCATAAAATGAAGATTCATATAATCTGCACTTTTTACTTCACGACGTTCAGCAGGAATTCGAGCATGTTCTTTAAAAAAAAATTTAAATAAATATTTTTATTCTATTAACATTGTTCAATTATAAAATTTCTCATTTTATAAATAAGCAAATAAACCTTGATAGTAATATTATATGAAAAAAAACAAAACAATCCAATTAATGCAATGAACAAACAACAATCATGACTATTAATTATTTATTTATCAAGGATCATTGAATTACAATAGAATAAATAGGTAACATTATAACTCTTTCAAATACACAATATATGTCATTTGACATAATCAATTATACATATCATATTCAGTTGTATCTGATAATAATATATGATTCATATCTAAGATTATTATTGATACTTTATTGTCTATTTTGAATATCTTCATTACAAATTGAACAAACGAGCTAATTCTTTTTAGCATGTTTAAGTTTTATATTTTAAAGAGATCTATTGTTAAGTATATGATATTTGTAAAAAGGAAAAATAAATCGTGATACTTAACAAAAAGTCTTTTTAGACATGTCTTTATAGATGTAAAGCTTGAATATGTTTCTATCATTATTATTTTTAAAAAAATAAGCTCGTTTACTTAAGCTATAATAAAGATATTCAATTTTATCTGTATTTTTCGTGCTTTTAGATCACCCGATATTAATCTATTTTATTTAGATTATTAAATCAATAAAAGAATTAATTTTGATGAATAGATGTCAAGATAACTTTGTTCTTCTATTCAATCTATAACATTATTATTGTATAGTTAACACTTATATAATATAATGTATTGTTTGGGTTTATTCCCAATATAATTAATGACTTATATAGTCATGTAAAGTATTCTATGATATAGAAATTTGAAAACATTTTTTTTGTTCTATTTATATATATTAGTAAAATAATAAAAATTAAGTTTATTTTGTAAATATTGATTTATTTAAATTATTAAAATGATGTGTATTTTGTTTGAAAAAGAAAATCTATTTTTTTCAATTGAAATGAATTTCTCAAGGGAATAAATTTGTTAGATAATTGATTTTTTTTTTTAAGGTAAAGAACAATTCTCAATAGAACAAAGTCAATCTCCGGTAGAATAATGCATTACATCCTTCTTCTTCATAATAATTCAGTTAGTTTGAACTTTTGAAAATGCATATATATAGAAGAAGAAAAAATGTACCTTCAAGATGATCTTTAAGATCAGCTGATAAAAGTTTCCATAAAGTATCTGCACTTATATGACCGACATTAAGTTCTGATGGAAATCTATTAAAAAAAATATATATATATATATATATAAAGAAACTGTTTTTAATAATATAACTAACTGATTAAGCACCGCACTATATCGTTCTCTATCTTCGGATATAATACATGTTAATAAATACATAAGTTGATGCCAAAATTGTAAACTTCTAAGATTAGGACCAATAACATTCGTTGTTGTTGTAGATGATGTTTGTATTCCATCATCATTTTGTTCGTTATTATCTGTTAATGATGTTGTTGTTGTTTGTTGTTTTGATTCACGTTTATAAACTTCATCACAATTAGCAAATAAAAAATCATATGTATGACGTATACAATTTTTAACACAATCTTTAACAACACCAGATGCACGTGGTGGTGAACTTAATTCTTGTACCTGAATATTATTATTAAAAAAACAAAAACAATAAGATTTTGGTAAATGTTTATAATAAAATGATATATCGTTCATTAGATATATATTTTCTTTTGTTTTCTTCTGATTCTGAATAATAAAACACTTACATAGAAATGAACAACAAGAAATATAACACTAGTTATATTTTCATTATTTCCGTTAAACATTAACTCAACGAGGAGAGAGAAAAAAAAATGAGCAAGAGAGAAAAATCTATTTCCGTTCGGTTTGGATTCTTTTTTTATCATATAAATGATGTCAAAAAAAAAAAAAAAACGATGAATATATATTCATGCAATCAAACCATGCTCAAAAGCTTACCTCATGATTAATTGACATTCGAAAATGAATACCTCTTCCATACTAACAATATTTAATAACGGTTTTTTTTCTTTATTTTTTTTTTATTATTATTATCTCAATTTAAAATTAAGAAAAAAAAAGCGAAATTTAATTTTTACCTTCATACGAAAAAATGTTATTGATGTAAGAAGATCAACTGTTGATTTTAAATCTTGCATTCTATCCATACTTGATGAAGGAAAATTATTCTTAAAAACAAAAAAAATAATTCAATTAAATTTATTTTATCTTATTTTTTAAAATCATACTCGATACATTGATAAATCAATACGAATCGAATTATGTAATTGATCAAGTAATTTTATAAATTTTTCTTTCTAAATAAAACAAAACAAAAAAATATTTAAAAAAAAAAAGCAAAACTTTGAAATTTACTCCAAAATTTGATGCAGCAAATTGATCTGCAGCTGATACTGCAGTTGTTGCTGTTGTATGTGCATAATATGCATTTATATTAGCTAAAAGTGTACTCATCACAGCAGGAACACCGGGACACATATATTTTGTTGATAAACATGCAAAATGACTATAGATAAAAAGAATTTTGTTCGATTTTATTTTATAATTATATTATATTTTTATTTTACGTCATTGCTTGATAAATTGATTCAATACCATAACGAATAGCAAATTCATTAACTATTTCTTGAGATGTTTCATCAAAATAAACTTTCCATGCATCATCCTGTAATATATTAAATAGTTTAATCAGTACTGTTTTTTTTCTATAAACAAAAGAAAGTGAGATTTTCTCGAAAAATATTTACAAAAAAGTTTTGAGTTGCAAAGTAAGACCTTATGGAAAAGCCTACAAAAATCTCTTTCTTGAACACATGACTCGCTATTTACTATGCTTTATCCATGGGAAAAATTTTAGCCCGATCGATCCTATCATCTTCAAGATCTCGAAATGCTCAAAAAAAAAACAAATAAATTCATACTCCTTTAACTTCTGGAATAACAGGTTGACCATTATTATTTTCACATAATGTATAAAATAAATTTTCATGTAAACAAGTATATTGTGCATGGTATGGAGCTACTTTTTCTTCGCCTTTTATTTCAACTGATATATGAAGACGAATAGCACCAGAAACAGCTGATTTATCTGTTCGTTTTTCTAAATTATACCAAACATCCATTTCACCAGATAATGTTCGAACTTCAATTATTGTTTGTCCAAGAAAATCATCTGATTCACGTGTTAATTTTTGCATTAATTTTGCTCGTATATCATCATCTTCATCCCATACGCGAACTTTAATTCGATCACATGAATTATGACATTCACTAAATTAAAATATTATTAAAAATTCATCTGTTTTTGGTTTTTTTATTTACAAGAAAAATTTTTCATTCCATGTTGGATTTAATTCTGAATAAACAGTTTTTGTACGTTTTTTTACTTTTCCTACTTGAACAGTTACATATGGATCTGATGTACCAGATTTATCTTTAGCTATTAAACCTTGAGCACTTATCACTAAAATTAGATTTTATATATATTAATATGTAAATATATATATATATATTTTTTACCAGTTATGGCCAATTTAGCTGACCATTTTGATGTACCATCAAGTACACTTTGTTTAACAGCTTTCATATGACCAACATGAGATTTTTCATCAACATTAAATACATCTCTATATATATATTTTTTTTTATAAGAAAATAATCTTTTAAAAGAAAACCTGTAATTTACCTTATTGTTTTAAATACATGTGATCGTGCAGTTTCTCTATCTGTCATTTTTTCATGCATGGCTTCCATTAAGTTTTTCGCCTTGTCATCGGCACCATGTTTAGCATTTTTCTGTGCTCGTCCTGTACATATGAAAAATATTTATGTTCTAAGTATTAACATCATCATAAATATGCTTAAGGAAATAAAAAAATTTTGCAAAAGAAATAGTCAAATTGTTAAAATCAAGCAAAGGATTCAATTAACACTAGACTACCTTTATATATAGACAAGTGACATAAACAAGCTAAAGGTGATTCCATGCAATATACCAAGCATTATGAAAAAATAAAATTAAAATTCAATTGAAATAGAAAGGAATAGAATAATAACACAAAAACTAAAATGCAAAGTATTCAATTATCTCTATAAAGAATCATACGTGGCCCCTCGACGGTCTTCTGATAAATCTCGTCCGGATCATTATTCGGACAGAATACATGAACTAATGAGACTGAAACAACAATGACATGCACTCTAATGTGTGTGTGAAACAGACAAAACATGTGATGAAAAAAAAAAAAGTACATAAAAAAAGCTTTATTTTTTTCAAAGTACAACAACGAAATTTAACAATATCAATATTAAAGTAAAACGATTTGACTTTTTTTTTATGAAGTAAAAACAAAAAATAGAAAATAACTTACGTTGAAGACAATCAGCATTGAGAAGATCTTTACATTTTTCATGACATTTAACTCCACATTCTCGACATTTTAATCCTTGTCTTGCAATACCCCATAAAAGTCCTTCACATTCATAACAATATGTTGGATGTGTAAATGAACAAAATTCAAAATCATGTGGAGTTGTTAATGAAATAGGATAAATTAATGCTTGTAAAGTTTTTTTATATACATGTGTACGCTAAAATTATCAATTAAGAAAAACTTAAATGAAAATAAAAAAAAATTTAATTAATTTACAAGTTCTTCATCATTTAAGTTATGCCTTCCGATTGCACTTGGTACTCCTGCTGATCGTTTTCCCACTGATATACCCTTTTAAATAGATAAAAAAAAGAAAATTTTTTTTTTTCTTCTCTTTTTTTATTTATTTAATACCATATCAAGACCCAATGGAACTGTTTTTCCTCGTTCAGGTATATCCGGTGCACTGTCAATACAATTATAAAATGCATTATTTGCTTGCTGTTCACCGGATACATTACTAAAATAAAAGAAGAAAGAAAAAAAACCAATAATTTTAGAACAAATTATTAAATAAATTTTTATTTTTAAAGAAAATATAAAACTACTCGTCTATGTATAAAGGAAATTGTGAATTTCTTCTACTTGTTAATGATTTTTGTTCATTAAATATAAATAATTGTTGTAAATATTCTTGTGTACAATAATGAAGAGATTCACAATAATTATCATTGTCAATATGATTATTATTCATTGTAAATTAATAATGACAACAATAAAAAGTATGTGAAAAAGGCAACAAAAAAGTTTATATGACAATAAATAACTCTATTATGTGTTCTTTTTTTTTTCTTCAGTAAATAATCATTGATCGATCGAGAAGAGAAGTACAAATTGTTCGGTAAGCAAAGTTTTTTTCTTTAAAAGATAAATCTCTTTTTCTTTTTATTAAACAAACGAATATAATTTCCTATTTTCTTATTTGATCTTTGAACAAATAGAATAAAAATATCTTTTCTAAGGAAATGTTTTTAAAAAATAGATCAACATAGATTTTATTCAAATGTAAAAATATTCTCATTATAATTTAACTCGAATAAATAGTATATATATATATGACACTTTTATTTATCATCATTTTATACCTGATTGAATATATATCTTATTTTAAATGACATTTCATCATATGCAAGATCGAATAACTAATAAAAAGATAAATTAGTTAATTAGTACAATCATCTGAAAATTCCATTAAACATACCAGAGATATTATAAACAAATAATCCTATTTAGTTAATCATAAGTCTTACATCTATTTATTTGCTCTAGCAAAGATATTGTCTATTTTATTAAATATTCGAAACTGTCGTTTTTTTTTTGTTTTCAATAAATTCTATTATTAATTAACATAATATTATATGAAGTTTTTTCTTTATGATATAGTAAGAAAAATGATAATAATTTTTGTTGACAACTATATCACGCATAATACAAAGTAGAAAACAAAAAAAAGAAAGAAAGATAAATAGATTTAGATTTTCAAAATAATTCTTTTTATCTTTTTTGAATTTAATCAACTAGAAAAGTAAATAATTCTGTACTTCTCCCCTTTTTTTTTCGACTTTACTAATTTATTCAAAAAAATAATTAATCTTGCACGTTTTCAGATAAAAATACTATGTGATTAATCATTTATTTCTCATGTAATTTTATAGAATAAAATAAAAGTATATAACATACTTTCCATTATTAATTCCTCCGTTTGTCGTTTTTCCTATTCCATCATCATTTATTGTATTATTCTGATTATTTGTAACATTAGTTATGCCTGGTAGAATTCTTTTCGTAATCGACAATCCATCAGTACTAACTAATGTTGAGCTTGCTCTTTTATTTGTAATTTCATCATTTTGATTTTCTAATTTTCCATGAGAATTCTATGAAAAGAAAAAAAAAAAAAGAACAAATTAATAATTCAATAATTAGAAAAATATATTTTATATAAAATTTTAAAGATTACATAAAAATATTATTTTCTAATTAAACTCACATAATAATTATTATCAGATAAAGATATTTGATCAAATTCTTCATCAATATCTTTTTCATTAGGAAAATTCTCTTTTTCAGACGAAAATATTAAATGACGACGAATTTGTTTAGTAAATGTATTAAATTTTTTTTCATTATTTATTAAATTTGTTTGATGATGAAGATTTTCGTCAGATGAATAAACTAAATCATCATTTGATAACGGAGGACATATTGGTGGACATACTGGTAAACCATAGATAAAATGCATTTTTTTTTCATCTAGTTTTATTATGATGATGAATATTCGCTTACAGTAGTATCATCCACAAGATAGTACCATCCTTTTCTTTGTCTCTTTTCCAAAATATATAAAAGAAACACAAAGGAAAGAAAGAAGAAAGAGGAAAATACTATAGTAGAACTTGTTGTTTTTTCTTTTCTTTCATTCTTTTTTGTTGGGCATCGGTAATGTCACGCAATAGCTTCCTATGGCTACTGCTACGACAAAATATAGCAAAGAAAATAACGAAGAAAGAAAAAATCGACAAACCAGATAAAAACACACTTAGCCTATTAAATGAGCAAGGCAACAGTAGGAATAACCATCAATGTCGAGAGATAACGCCTGACAGTCAGAAAAAGAAAGGTGTCAAACTAAATAGAAAGAGAAGACTAATAATCAATGCTTTTCCTCTCTTCCTTCCTTTTTATGTCTATTTGATAAAAAAAAATGATATTTTTATTGAGAAAAATCAATTGATAACAATATGTTCGTGTTTTTTTTTATATATATAATAAAATAATTTCATACCATTTGAATATTAATTTAATCAAAAATCTAACCAATTTTTTAAAAAAAAAATGTTTTTTTTTGAAGAAAATATTCTGATGAGTTCTTCTTTTTATTAAAAAAAAAAAATACTCAATGTTTCATAAAATATAAAATGTTTTTTTTTCCAATGAGAAAAGACAAAATGTAATAATAATCTTGAATAATAATCAAGGGACTTGAAAAAAACAGAAGAATAAAATCCCTCTTGAGCTTCCTCATATTAATTGAAATCATCAATGAATGTCGTTATTACAAAAAAAGAAAACTAAGGAAAGACCTTAAAATATCTATTTTTGCATTTATCTGTCTATTTCTAAACGATTGATCATAATGATAATATTAAACGAACTAGAAAATAATTGACAAGACGTCTTCCTTTTTTTTTTCTCCATTTATACGACAAAATTCTATTCAATTTCAATAAAGAAACTTCTTCAGCTTGAACAAACATAATTAGATACTTTATATTGTAAGAGAATAAAATATTACAAAAAAAATTTATTCTTCAATAATATCATATGTTTGAAGAATATCGTCTGTAAATGAAGATATTTTTGTTGATTGATGAAATGTTTGAAAAAGAAATGATGAAAATTTTTCTTTTAATTTATTCATATATAAACGTATTAATGATAATTTTGATAGATTTTTTGTTTTTATTTGATAATAAAAATTAAATTGTGATGATGAATTTTTATATTTAAATGATATTTTTCTTTCAAATAATTTCATATTCATTAATGATAAATGTTTTGTTAAATAAAATGAAGTTTTTTCATATTTTATTGAATTTAAATTAAATAAACTATGATAATATTTGGATTTTTTTATTTGATTATCATTTAGTAATTCGAAATCATATTTCATTATTGATGAATATATACTATTTAGTGTTGATCGACGAGAATATTCATCAATATGTGATGACATATCAAATTCAAGAAAACGATTATGTAAGATTTCCGACATTTCATTTATATCATATGATGATAATGTATCTGATTCAGATAAATAATTATTAAAATCAAATTTATCCCATTTTAATTCACTAATATCGGATATTGTTGTTGTTGAATATCGACGATAGGATTTTGTAAGAGAAGTTTTTTCATTTGAATACATTATAACCAATAATAATATTTAAACTATTTGTCGATTCAGTGGAGATTTTATACTGATTGTGTTGTGTGTGTGTGTGTGTGCTTTCTTTTATAGAGATTTTTTAAAATATGATTTGGCAAAAATCAGGTTAGAGAAGAAAAATTCATTCTAACAATATTCTTTTTGTTTTTTTTGCGTTTGATGTTAATTAACGGAAATAAGGATGTATATTCTCATTCAAGAAAATGAATATTTTATTGATATGTTAAGTAAAAAAAAAAAAGAAAAAGAATTATTTTAGTAAGGAATAATCAATGATATTTGACCTTTTAAGAGAGAAAAAAAAAATCTTTTCTTTCATTTTAATAATCGAATGTTAGATAAATAATAATCTGAAAGAATTTTTAATTAGGATATATATCATATTTACGAATGATTCATGAAGAATAAATGGCATTTAAAAACGAATTGTATATGAGTTAATATAGGAAACGAATAGAGAAAAAAAAAATCTGAAGGTTATATAAATCTAACATAATGTAAATATTTTCTTCCTGAATGCACATATTTCTAATCAACATTTGTTTCTTTTTTTCTTACTTGATTTAATTGTGTTACTGTTCGTACAGCATCAATCCATTTTACTTTTGATGATGATAATGGAATATTTATATGTTCATTTTCATTATTTGATAAAATATTATCTTCATTAGCTTTTCTTGATAATATGGAATTTTTACTACTTATAGAATAATGATGATTATTATTATTGTATTCATCTCGTTCGGAATGAATATGATTATGACCAGTTGGACTAGAAAGAAAACAAAATATCATTTTAATAGTTAAGATAATAAAAACAAACTTTTCTTTTTAGATCAAAAGACAATGAATATATTGATAAGATATTTTGTGCGTATCATTTCCGGAATCAGAACTAATCCTTTAGATCTTTATTGAGAAAGACGACAGAAATTCTTTATTATTATTATTATTATTGATGTATGTCAAAAAACATTCATTTTTTTTTTGGCAAGACACAAAAAAAAAAGAGAAATAAATGAGAAATATATATGTTCTATCATCCGGTTAATTTTCTTCTATTCTATTCATAGTAAAAATGAATGACAAGTTCATTAAGAATTCCTAATCGGTTTTTCTTTTTGCTCGGTCTTCTTTTACTTCTTATTTATTTCTTTTTAATTAAATCGAAAATGTTTTTTAAAAAAAAGTCATTTATTTGTTATTTTATTATATAAAAATCTATTGTAATAAAATATTTATTTTTTTCTTTTCTTTTCAAATTAAATTTATTTAATTTGTTAAAATTATTCAAGCAATTATTAAAAATTTATATTTTTTCAATAATAAAATTTTTATAAGAAATAACTAACGATTTAATGTTAAGACAAAACAAAAAAAAAACAAAATAAATAAATATTAAAATTAAAAAAATAATAATAATATAAAAATGATTCTTTTCTCATTTCTTTTTTTTTTTTCTTTTATTAACCACTTGACTTATAAATATACCTCTATAAATTTCTTTTCATTTCCTTTTTCTTTTCCGACAATGTCAGTGATTAAATTACGAGATTTTCTCGTGTTTTTTTTTTGTTTCACTCACAGAAATTTTTTAACTGATTGCATGACATTTTTATACCATAAAACAACGGATGCTAAATCAAATTGTTCATCAATATTAGAATATTGACCAGAATAATAACCGGGAATACCATGAGAATTACCAATTGATGATGATCTTTCATCATCATCGTCATTATCATCATCATCATCATCGTCATCTTCATCGTCATCATCTTCATCATCATCAGATCGTTCTTCACTTTTATTTCTTCTTCTTCTTCTTTGTTCATTTTCATTAGAAATAAATGACGTTTGAGGTATTGAAGATGTTATAGGTATTGGTAATGTTCGATTTCTATGTGCATAATTATTTTGTCTATGAGCATAACATTGAAATTGATTTGGACGTTGTTGTAATGATAATAATTTGGAATGAATTTGTTCATCAAGTGTTTGATTTGTTGTTAAAGACGTTTGTTGTCGTGCAAGATAAGTTGGATAAGTATTTTCATTAGTATATTGTTGTTGTGGTACATCAATATAATTCATTTGTCCACTTGAATGATATGGATTATGATAAAATGAATTATCATTTGATTGATTTATTTCATCATCATCGGAAGAAATTTGTTCTGGATGTTTTTGTTTTTGTTGACGAAATAAAGATGAAGGTGTGATTGGATGACGATAACCAAAAGAAGATGGAGCACTGGCAAGTGCATCACGCAACCATCCGAACATGATGGTGAACAAGAACGAGAAGGAGAAGCACCACTAACACACTTTGTCTTCGTTCTTCTATGTTAGTAATACACATGCAAAAAACGGCAGAGATTTTCTTCGCACAATTCGGCGCCGCGTTCTCGTCATCATCGTCCTGTATCCTGTCCTCTGTCCTCCAGGCAGTAACAAGGAAAAGGAGGAGGAGGAGGGTGAGAACGCGAGAATGCGTATTTGCTCATTAATAAATTAGAAAAACGACATTGATTTTTCTTCGCCCTCTCGTCTTCTCTCTTTTCTTTCTTTACTTAGTTCGACGAGTATGTTTCTCAAGTCTTTTTCTTTTCGCTTTCTTTCACGTTCCGTTCTCATTTTTTTTTTCTTTTGTTTTTGCTATGGCATTTACATGCAGTAGAGAGACAGATAGAGAGAGAGAGAGAGAGAGACATAAATCGCCTCATTTTTGTTGATATGACCGTTTTTTGACTATCATTCAAATAGTCTTCTTCTGTCTGCTTCTCTCTATACCATAGATAAAGAAATCCGGATAATAAAATGGCGTTTTTTTTCTCTTTATATTATTTGATTGATCGATCGATCTAAGCATATTGGAGTCTACAAGGTGTCTCTAGTTAGAATAGGAAATGTTCATCAATTATCGTTTTACTACTCGGAAAAAAACGAGAAAATATTCATTGTTAACAATGCGGAGAAACATCACCTTATTACCACCAATCCATTTTTTTTTCTCCAATCCTTTCTTTTTTTTTTTATTATATATATATATATATATATATATTTGCGTGTTTTGTGTGCATAGAGAAGATTCATCTATCTATCGAACGATCGATTAAAACTGTTTGCCTATGCAAAACAACAAATCGACAATAATGATAAAAAATAAAAAAAGAAGAAGTTCATTTTCATTCGCGAGCTACGTGACGATTATCGTCATAGACATTCTATTCTAACTATCGAATCACATTCAATTGTCAATGTTAACAAGGATAGATAAGCATATAAATAAAAAAAAAAAGGAACAAAATCTGAGGCATTATTTTCCTGACATGATTATAAATAACGTTAGAAAAATGGAAAAAAAACCATAAGTCATAAAAAAAGTATCAAATTTCTAAATTATTATTTTATTTAGTCAATAAGTATTATTAAAAAAGAAAAACAACATATTTTATTTTATTCTTTAAATAATCATATAGAGTTTTCTAATTCCCTCTTGGAAAAACTAAGTTGATCATGATTCTAAATGTTTATATTATCTAGCGAGAAATAACAGTATAAGTATCGTCATTCTCCTTCGAGTCGTACTTGACATAATTCAATTAGTTATTTCATATTCATCATTTATCATAGAATAACAACTTGCTTTCAAGATTAATTCTTTTTTCTCGCAAATACAATCATCCAAAGAGGAAAAAAAAAAAAAAACTTCGTTATTTTTTTTCTCTTTTTGAAAGATAAGAAGTCAAAAACTTCTCACACATCATGCAAAAAAAAAACAAAAATCAATATGCATATTAATTTCATTCAATTTCCACTTTCTAATTTTTAGCTTTTATTTTTCTAGTGTGTTATATTAGTCACATGCAGCATTAGCAAGTAGTATATATATATAAATTACCTGAATTAATTAATTATATTGCTTAGATTTCTACTGATAAGATATACATAGACAAGACAATAATAAAATAAAAAATTGAATTTTCTTTTTTCTTCTTACTTTTCATTATAATTAATATCAGTTAGTTTATTCATTGGTAATTTTCGTGGTTGACTAACATATGAAAATGGTTCTTGTTGTGTTAATGACATTGTTTTTTGCATGTGATTTTGATTTAATTTTCGTGATGGATTTGTTACTGTATGTAAATCTCTTATAAGTGGTTGAACAAGTGCTAATGGTTTTTTTGTTGATGTTGATAAACCGAGATTTTCATTATGAGTTAATTTTATATTCGATTGTGACATAGATGATATTGGATAATTTAAATTAGCTTGAATATTTGTTGGATAAGATACATCTGATGTATAATCACTATCATCCGAAACTTAAATATAGTAATAATAATAAAATAATATTTAGAAAAAAAAAATACTTACAATGTGAAGGATGGGTCAATTGTGGATAATGAAGAGAAGGCTATAAAGCAAAAAATAAATATGAAATAGAGTCGACATTAAATCTTTATTTTAATTATATAAAATATCTATTCAATTTTCTTTTTTTTTTTTATAGATTATAAAATAAATATAGTTACTTATAATTAGAAATTTATAAGATTAAAGATGAATTTAATGAAAAAATGTATAAGTCGATATTAATTGAACTTAAAGAAACATGATTGTTAAATATTTATTATACGTGCAAAAAAAAAAAAGAAAAATTTTTATTTTAAAAATATCAGTTACATTTAGAAAGTAAATTATTTATCATTCTTTGAAATATTTATTAAAGTAATATAGCAGACTTAAACAAGTTATTCTTAATTTTAAATATAAATAAAATAAATTTCGTATTAGAATTAAAAAGCAAATGATTACAGGTAAAGAAAATTCGTTTATTGTTCATATAGAAAAAACTTTTTTTTTTAAAAAAAAGAAAAATAGAATTAATATATTTATCTTTGTAAAATGTAATCTTAACAGAATATTCAAGTATACGGAAAAATATTTTAACTTCCTTTTACAAGCATGATAAATGTTTTAGCATGATCATTTCCTTCTAACAAATTGTGAAAGACATCTTGACAAAAAATTAAAGTCTATTTTAAAAATAGTGTGAATATTCTATTAGTTAAAACTTTGAAAAAAAAAAACGTTTTCTACTTTTATTATTTTACCTTAAAATATAAATTTGTTCGTTTTATTTTATATTCATTATAATAAAAATCTTTCATTAATAATTAGTAATTCATACAGAAAAACGTGTCTTAGTGAATTCTCTGATTTATCATTAAAAGTAGTCCCATCGTGTTTCACATTATAATCCCGTAGGGATTGCACTAACAGCTTTCTTTTAAATGTTAATGGTTAATTTATTTTTTTAAATGTGACAGACATTTATAGAACTATAACTTTCTTATTAAATATGCTGTTGGGATCAATTTGTATTCATTTAGAAAAGAAAACATATTTTACTATAGCTTTTTTTTTTTCATTTCTAGGAATATATTGAATCAGTATAGAAATATCTATTAAATACAAACTTATTTATTCTAAATTTTGAAAGATAAATGCGAAGAATATATGAAATTTAATCTATTTTAAATAAATTACCTTCGAATATTATTCAAAATGATATGTAAATGAAAGGTAAAAATTTTATTTTAAATTTAAAAAATTTCTTGAAATATATACTCATAATAATTCTTTATTTTTCATTCAGACAAAGATATTGTAATATCGTTGTGTCTGTAGTTTACTGTATACTCTATTTAATATATTAGAAAAATAAATTCTTTATACATGGTTAATTTCTTTGAATATAAATGAAATTTGACTAAAAAAAAAACAGACATTTTTACTTTCACCTATGCTAATATTAAGAATTTTTTCTCGATGATGTGTTAATTTGTTATATTAAAAATCTAACCTGTTGTTCAAGTTGCATTTTTGAAAGTGAATTAAGTTCATCAAATGTAACATCTTGCAATTGACGTCCCTGTAATAGAAAAAGCAAAAAAAAAACAAAAAATGTATACTTTTTCTTATTTTCTTTTATTTCGGTGTTTTACTAGAAAAGAAAAAAAGAAAAAAAAAAGATACAAATCTCAAGAGATTCACACAAAAATATTTGACTTATTGAGCATGTCATGATCATTGATATAATGTCACTTTCACAGGCATTACTATACCAATACATTCTGATAGCATGCATGAATATAACGCGATTACTTTTCTTTCTTTTCATTTCTTTCTTTCTTCTTTTTTTTTTTGACCCTCCTTTTCTTCCGGTTCCCTATCGAATAGAAGAAAATAATGATGATTATTTTAAGGATTAGACGTTCCTCAGTTTCTTCTTCTTTTTTTTTTGTGTCGCTTCTCATTATTTAGATCTACTAATGGCATCAATCTGTTGTAACTAATCGATGATATTAAATCTACTAAATACAAATAAAGTTGAAAATAAAATCAATAAAAGATTAAATAAAATACTAACTTCTTTATCAAGAATTTCATGAAGAATTTCAAGTTTTTCAGTTAATTCTCTTGATTCTTCTTCAGTTAAATCTGATGGTAATTCAATATAAGTACGAACTAATATTGAATGTCCTGTTGGATTACATGTTCGAGCTATTTGTCCTTGACGATTTAAAATTAATTCTGAATCAAGAATTATCCATCGTTCAGTTCCATTATTAATACCAGATTTTATTCCATATTGTTCATCATTATGATCTAAACGTATATGACATAATCCAAGTAATTTATCCCAAAATTGTCCACGTTCCCATAATTCAATTTCAATGCCTGTTGAACGATCAGGTACATCACTTCAATAACAAAAAAAAAAAAAAATAAACAATATTTATTTAAATATACAAAAAAAAAAACTAATTAATTATAGATCTAAACTATAACCCATACTGAATTTAATTGATAACTTACTAGAAGATGTAAATTTCACATTTTTATTGTTAAAGTCTAACAACACTATTCTAATTTTGATTTCTATCCAAATCGAGCATGAAAATGAGAGGAAATTCATCTTCATTCTCTTTCCGGACGTGTTGAAAGGAGGTGGTCTTCTTTCAACTACTATTCTCCACACACTGTTATTAGTAAAAAAAAAAAAAAAGAAATATTCTTTAACAAAAAAAAGAAAAAGAAGCTTTTTTTCTTATGTTTTTTTTTTTTCGAAGATTTTCAATTCATTCATCAGGTTTGTTTTTGAAGATTATTTTATTATTTACAAAATATATTCTTAGTTATTAACAATTGAAGAAGAAGAAGAAGAAAAAAAACAAAACTAAGAACGAGATCATTAAATCTATATTAAAATATATAGTGAGTGCATTTTCAATCTTTAGAAAATAGCGCATCCGATAGTATTAAATTACTTCAGAATATATGTTACTGTATGAATTCATTTTTCTTTTAATTAAGTATTTTTATATATCATATCATATGTAGGTTTGTTTTTTTTTCTTTGGTTAATTAACATTAATTAAACACAGAACTTCAAGGACATTTTTTTAAAAAAAAATTATTTTTTGTTATTTCATTAGTCAAATTGTATATGAGATCTACATTGAATAAATGAAATTTTGGCTTCTTTTTTTTTAGGTATATTAACTATTATTATAAAAAAAGAGAAAACAAAAAACAATAAGAACTAATCTTCTCTTATTTAAGCTTTATTTGAGGAAAAAAAAAATAATCGATATTTTTTTTTTGTTTGTTATTTCAGTTGTAATTATTGTCAGAATTCTATCGAATATATAATCCTTTTTTTATAAAAGATTATTTTCTAAAACTAATATTAAATCTAAATTTATTTATTTAATTAAATAACTTACAAATAAAATTCTTGTTCCCAATTAGGTTGTTGACCTTTTACAATACTTGTAGTTGATTTAACATTATCAATTTTAAGTACAACATAAGAATAACATTCGTCTATGAGAAAAATATTAAAAAAAAAGAAAAGAAATTATTCTATAAAATTTCTATGAATAAATAAACGAACTGTCGGTTGTTTGAATTTTTGCACATTTGACTAAAACACAAAGAAGAAGTGATGATGATGATGTTGGTGATGACATGAATACGTTTAATCATCTAGAAAGAATAATGTTTACACATTTTGCTTTCTTGTACATCAATTTATTAAGTAACTTGTTTATAATGATTATTATTAGGTCCTTCTTCTTTTTTTTTTTTTTTTCTTCTCTACTCTCTTCTTACAATTACGGTTCAATGATGAAGAAAGAAAAAGAAGGACTGAATTCAATTCGTGCATGCATAAATTAACAACGATAAATATATGATACTATTTTTACTTAAGATTTGAAGAGAGAATATTTTCCCTTGAAAAAGGTATTGGTGAACTGGAAAAAAGAAGGAGATTAAAGTATCTAATCCTATTTATGAGTCGTATTATTATTGTTGTTGTTCAGTTTTTTTTTTTTTCTTCGACTTGTCATTCACAATAAATTTCACTGGTATAAATTTTGTCCATTGAATTTATGTTTTAGAATATTTAATTGAAATAAAAAAAAAATTATGATAATTAAGAAATTCTTATTTACAAAAAAATCTTATCTTTATTTTTCACTTGAGTATGTATTTGGCTTTTATAGCGCCATCTATAGTCGATCTAGATTATATATATACTATCATTGGTTTAAAAATTTGTTCATTTAGATATTTATTTGATTAAGATTAAAATATATTTTAAATTTATAAATTAAAAATATTTTATCTAAATGATTATTGCATTTCTATTTTTATTTATTATTTAGAGATGAAGGATTTTTTCGATATTTTTTCATGCTAATTATATCCGTCACTTATAACAGACAACACTATATAGTATTTATATAGTAAGTTATTGTGGCATATGAGATTAAAGTATAGGAAGAGCGCTTTTTTCTTGTTGTTCATTCCTTCCTGAAAACTGTCTTATGAACTTCCTATTTCTAATTCAAAATGAGACATGGAAAAATACTAATCATCTCATTGATGTTTGTCGACATTTTTATTTTCTTTAGATCAATGATGAATTAATAATGAAGAAGAATTGCAAAAAAATTAAAATTTTCTTTTTCTAAATTAAAAATTTTTTACTTGAGAGAGAATACATAAAAGAATCAGCATATAAGCCAAGACCGAATCTGCACAATCGAGATTGTTTGATTTTATTCATTCTAGGATACGTTGTAGAAGGAAGAATTTTTAGCATTTTACGAAATATTCTATATATGACAAAATTGACTAACGGGAGACCAAATAGGAAAATATCTCGAGAATGGTTGTATCGATTAAAATGAAATTTTGTTCTAAATCTCAGAACCATTGACTTTTTATGACTAGTTGAACATATTGATCTTGCGAATGAATTTTCTTCTAAGATATGAATGAGTCTGAGAGTTGGTCTTTATAAGTTGATAGTATCATCTCGGAACTATAAGTTCATAAGAAGATCAGTGTATAATTCCTATAAATGGGTTGTAGAGAAGATTATCTTTCGAAGGTACCTATAAGGTTAATAGGTCATATATACAATTTTTGTGTTCGATTCTTGATTTTATTCTATTTTATGTAGCAGCCTTGGGTAATTTTTATCGTAGAACACAATGTTCATACTTATTTTCTTTCATTCTATATTCTCTTTATACAGATAAGACGTAAAACGGCAATTTCTATTGACGATATTAAAGATTTAATACCTTTGAATATTAATCAAGAAATGTTTTTAGTTTAGTATTGTCGCATATGTGTTTGATCTTTCTTTCTTTCTCATTCTTCTAGTAAAGTAAATCGTT
Organism: Macrotrachela quadricornifera; assembly: GCA_022393335.1. NCBI lineage: Eukaryota > Metazoa > Rotifera > Eurotatoria > Philodinida > Philodinidae > Macrotrachela > Macrotrachela quadricornifera. The sequence continues at coordinate 638,947 of JAJEKB010021158.1, forward strand.
ATCAAAAAAGAAAATAACTTCGGTATTTAATCCAACAATATATTCAATGAAGATGAGATATTGATTTTTCACATCGTAATTCGTGATAAAGGTAAATAACTCAGTGAATATTAGTTTAGCATAACTATAAAACAGCTTAACTCATTTGCTAAGCTATCATTGAGGGAAAGAATAACACACAAACAAATATTGACAAAGATTAAGATCACATAAATCATAAAAATAAAATACTTAGGGCAATCCAAAAGTAGTGAGGGAAGTACTTTTTTTCCTTAAGCGGTGGTATAAAAACATTTCTGTTTTTACCAATAGATAGAGCGTGTTTCGCTCTGTCTTCCTATGCTATTTGATCATTATTAAACTGTTATCGTAATGATAAAATTTCGATAAAACCTGTTTCTGTTGCATATGTGCTGGTAGCATGAATGCTTTTGTGTATTTTTGGAATAACTTTTGATAGAAACAAGATAGAGAACTGCGGTTTTCGCCGTTAGAAAGAAGAGATGAAGACGCATCGAATCATATATTATCGATTTTTCTGACATGAGTTCTGACGGTTTTTATATTCAAGTTTTTAACCAGTGGAAAAACGCTCGTTTTAGGAAAAAAAGAAAAAGCAAAAAAGTTGATAGTATATTGTACTAGAGATTCGTCTAGGAGAGGTATTATCCATAAATAATTGAACTCAGATAGCTGAGTCTCTCGCAATCTATAGATCTTCAATAAGTGGTTTGAATGTGAACACGAATGTTGAAAATTCACTGTAAACAACTCATGGAATAGGTCTCCTCTGTAAAAGGTGAGCTGAAACCTTAACAAAAGCAGATTATAAAAATCAGTTATAAGTACTTCGATGCGTCTTCATCTCCTCTTTCTAATGGCGAAAACCGCAGTTTTTTATCGTGTTTCTATCAAAAGTTATTCCAAAAACACTCACAAGCTTTTATGTTCATGCTACCAGCGTATATGCGACAAAAACAGATTTCATCGAAATTTTATCATTACGATAATAGCTTAATAGTGATCAAATAGCATAGGAAGATAGAGCGAAACACGCTCTATCTATTGGTAAAAAAAGAAACTCTTTTAGACCTCTGCTTGAGGGAATAAGGGACCTCCCTCACTACTTTTGGATTGCCCTAAGTATATAGATGAAAATCACAGAGTAATATTGAAAACATCATCCAAAGATGATCTTCCCTACAAGTCATTTATAGGAATCATACACTGATCTTCTTATGAATTTATAGTTCCGAGATGATACTATCAACTTATAAAGACCGACTCTCAAACTGATTCATATCTTAGAAGAAAATTCATTCACAAGATCAACATGTTCAACTAGTCAAAAAAAGTCAATGGTTCTGAGGTTTGGAACAAAATTTCATTTTAATCGATATAACCATTCTCGAGATATTTTCCTATTTGATCTCCCGTTAGTCAATTTTGTCATATATAGAATATTTCGTAAAATGCTTAAAATTCCTTCATCTACAACATACCCTAGAATGAATAAAATAAGACTGAAAGAGTTTTTTTTAATGTTGTTTATTTCTTGCATTAATTGAAAAATTGGTATTATTAATTATAAAGTATTATTGAACACTAATAGATACTTGAAAATATTTTTATAGCTTATCATAATTAACACTAAAAAGATAAAGAAAAATAACAAAACAATTTACAGAAAGAAATCATTTGCAGTATATATATATAGATGTTTAGATCTAGCCTATACTAGATGTTGAAGTTTCTATGTGTGATTGTTATTGAGATGCGAGGAACATTATGTAATGAAAAAAATTCAACATTAATAATTCTACATATTTATATAACTTTTAATTTGAAAGTCGTTATAGAAATGCTCAAAAAAATATATTAAGTGAAGATCCTCAAAGAGATGTAAAAAATAAGTATAAACTTAGAAGGATATATTGATAAAAATCTTATCGAATTTAGATGAGATATGTTCACTATTCAATTGCATCTGCACAATTCTAGCAAAAGCAAATATTCTCAATTAAAGTAACGCTTGGATGTGCACAAGTGAGTAGATATAAAAATATTAATCACTACAATAAAAATCGAAAGGAGTGTTTAACAAATATCGGGTGAGTCAGGTTGAATTACCGAGCTTTATGCTGTAATTTTTCATTATTTGATAAGTTGTATTAGAAAAACAAAATATAATTAACTTGTAGAACTTTTCAAGGCGTATATTTTCTTTATCTAATACAATGTATTAGACGATTAAAAATTACAATGGAAAGTGTAACAATTCAACCTGGCCTACCCGGTAATAGATTCTTTTTTTTAATTTTTCTTCAAATCGATTTAATACAGATTCACAATACACATTGAAGGAGAAAAGTTCTTCTTTATCTCTTCAACAGAGATGGGAGAAGCGGAGAGAGGGAGATCGGAAGTGACACCCTCCCAATATCGAAAAATTTGTTTTTTTAGTCGATGATTTGCATGTATTTTTAAAAACATTACCAAAAATTTTCTTAATTTATCAGAAAATCGCTAGTACTTTTCAATCATTGATTAAAGAGCTTGTTGGTCATTAACAAATTTTATTTATAATTTGGATAAAAATTGCCTACGTCTTCCATATGATATGGTTACAAAATCAAAAGCAAGATCAATCTAATAAAAAAAAATGTTGAAATTTCTTCATCTGTATATTTGTTTAAAAGAATCATGTTTCACTTAGAAAGTAAAGAATGATTGATAATAATATAGATTATTGTCGTTCTTCAACTAAGTAAATGAAACATCGAAAAATGAAAACAAATATTTACCTATCCAACAACTATTTCGTCTCGTTTTGCCCGTAGGAAAAATAGTCTTAAATGGATATCCTATCGTTTGCCCTTATTCTTCTAAATTTTGTTTTCTTTATCTGCTAGTCTTTTCAATGTAAACGTATATTTAGTTTTTATCCTTCGCAATGTCTTCTGCTACTGAACATTTATCTATACTTATCAAAATTTGGTCATCTATAGATGTTTTCATTATTTTCAAGATAACAAGAGATATTTTTCTCCTCAAAAATCAAATTATTGAATTCGAATCTTTTTACATTTGAAATTAGAATTTTTTTTATCAAAACAAAACAGAAAAATTTATAAAATCTTCTATGGAATTTGAAAAGAGTAAATGAATATTACAGAAATTTCTGTTGTAATCGAATACTATATATTGGCAATATGATATTCATCTTTCTTTTGAGTTGTAATAAGCAAAGTGTAAGCCGATAGTTTTTCATATTTTTTTAATTCTACGAGAAGTACTCAAACGATTTTAGACTTCAAATAATTCAGCAGTGGGCAGATTTCATGAAATCTATGCTTTGTTTATGATATCTATACTTTATAAATATAGAAATTATGGAAATTTCTTGATAATTTGTTTCGTGATACATTTGTGGTTTGTGAAAGGGTGCGGAAATTTCCAAATATTCGGCGTAATTTCTTTCGTGTAATGGTAAGTATAGAAATTTTCTGGAAATTTCTTCTCACACAGATTTATGCTTTTTATTAGCGTATGGAAATTTTGATATTTTCGGAAATTTCCTTTTTTTGGAAATCTGAACATACCTCACCGAAGCTCGATATTTATTGTGGAAACAATAAGAGAACAGGATGGAAAAGAACCGAAGAAGACTACACACGCACACATATATATATATATAGGATCATGATAAGGAATAATCCCATACATATATAAGAGGAAAGAAAAGATCTATATGTATGTGCTTATAGAAGAAGAGCGAATGGATATGTCCATATGATATCGAATGGAAAAGACTAATACGTGGTGTGTTGAAAGAATGTCAACACATACAAGCATAAGTGAGAATGAAATTAGATATGATTTTAAGTACGAAATTTCCGAAATTCCTAAGAACTGATTCCAAATCCGAAATGGTTTCCAAATGTTCAACATTGTAGAATAAGATGTATTCTCTTACACTAGTCTAACGTCTGAGCAAAGATTCGCAATGAGACTTACATGTTACTATTAGAAATGATTTATCATTTAACAAGAAACATGGCGAAAAATAAGCTTCTATAATAAATGTAAATGAAATATGAATTTTGAGAGTGAAGAAAAAAATGAAGAGTAATTATTGAAGAACAAGAAGTTTTTGCATCAAAGTGTATAAAATAGCAATTTCTATTTCGTCATCGTTTATTAAATTATTATTTTTGACAGTGTTACAATATGTTTTGAACGAATATTCGTATCTATAATAGCTATTGGATATCAAACATATTCTCTCGCTCTATTGGTTGTTTTTTTCTCTTATTTCTTTTTCATTCTCTCCTCTATCAAATATTTTATCTCACATGTTTTTAATTAGTGTGAAATTTTTTTTATTAATTTCAACAGATCGTGCGTATATACAATGATTAATGATATTTCTACTAACAAGCAGCCGATCTTAGAATAATTTTCAGAGAAGTAAACTTATAAATGGTACTGAACGTATTTAATTTCTTTTTTGAAATCCGAATAAAAAACTATTCGATTAATGCTATAAATAAGAGAAAAAGTAACATATGTTGATCATTTCGAAAATTTACATTCAACAATCATTGGCATTTTTATAAGCATTAAGTTACCAATTATAGACCGTAACTTGTGTGTGTTCTTTAGAATCTGAATTCGATTCAATTAACAATATAAACTATTAATACATCCATAAAATCATCACTAAATAGTCAATAAGAAAAAACGAATAATATATACGTGAAAATTTTAGAAGTCTAATTGACGGTTCATTGAATATAAACACTATCCGTTATATATTATGACAATAAAAAATAGAATTTTACTCAAATAAATCCATAACTGGTCACTATATGTAAAGAATTCTAAAACACTTCCAATCAGATCAATTTTAGTATGATACAGATTTAATAAATCAAAGATATTCTTTGTGAATAAATTTTCCTTTTGGGTATGAAACTTTGTAATAAACAAACATTTTTGGGTTTTTTTGTATACGTCGTACATATTTATATACTCAAAAAGTATGTTGGTGAATACCGATCATTGTTAATTTCCAATCGTTCTTTTAAATTATCCAGGATTTGTCATTGGAATAATAAAAAAATTCCATATGAATTGCGATGATTTTTTTCCAAATCATGACTCAATCTTAAATTTACATATAAATATATTATTAAAACGAAAATAATGACGACACATACATTTCAACGTGATTCTTTCGGTAAGAAAAATTGCTTTCTTTACTTTTATTGTATGTTGCTAGTGAAAACAGAATACTTTCTTTGTACTAATTGAGTCAGAAAAGAAACACTCAACGAATATACATGCAAACATACTTTTCGTATACCTTTCTTTCTATTCTTCCCACTTTTGACTCAATGTCAATACAACAAAAACGTATCATATAATAGGAGACGCTTGTAAAGTACAATATAACATTTTCAACAAATAGGGCTTCACATTTTATAAACGTTTAGAAAAGAAATAGTACAAAATTTAATAACGATTTACAATATTATTCTAGCATATATTACTGAAGATTTTGATGACGTTAATTTAATTTATTAATTCAAATATTTATTCAAGTACGTATATCAAGAAATACATGTAATATTCTATTAAAAATTTTTGAGCATTTATATCATATATTCAATTGTTAAACATTTTCTAGATGATTTTTCAATAGATATTGTAATTGTATTTTGAATATTTTCAAAATGTAAATGATTGGTAGTTAGTTATTGTCTTAACTTTTATTTCTCAATTATCTTTTTTTAATGTGAGATTATTGTTGAAATCAAGTGTGCAAATAGAAAGGTGAGAGTGGCGCGTGGGACATTAGACCTTTTCCTCTCCTTCAGAAGAGTAATGAAAGAAAAGGTGATTTATGCAATCTACTTTTGAAAAAATTTTTTTTTTTGGCTCATCAAAATAGGAAAAAAAGAATTACACACCCTCTGTTTCTAAAAGGTTTTTTTTGATTATCGAAAGAGAAAACTAGAGTTTTATCTCTGTTTGAAATTTCAATAATAGTTAAAGAAGGACACGTCTAAGTATTCGTCTATTTCATACGTTACGGATATTAATCATCATATTTTTTTCGATTTTCTAGTACTTCTTATTTAAACATCGATAGACTCCCTACTGTTATGATTATTATTCAATAAAATAAGATCATCGATTAATTATTGTTTTATATAATTAGTATTCTTACTTTACAAACAAGATTTACTGTGATATAAAAGTTGTAGAATGAATGAAAATTTTCAATGAGCTAAATTATTGATTGTCATTTCCTGTGTATTTTTTGGAAATATTTACCCATTAATATATATAATAAGTGATAATTTTTATAACTGAATATATCACTCAAAATATAAGAAATCTTTTGATGATTGTGACTGAATCTATCTGGAACAAAACAATCATTTTGTCATCATAAGTAAATTTAGATCTTCAATCTTAATTAAGCTCTTTTTCTTTACAATGAAAACAAATTTTCTAAATAGATATTTGTCTCTATATTTGTATACACTTCCTATTAAATTTTATCTTTGATTAGAAAAGATATGGTTTTGACTATCATAAATAATGAAATAACAGTCTCCTCTTATGTTATTTCATGCCATTGAATTTTTCTTCATTCTTAGTTTTTTCCCCACACATTATATATATTTATTATATGTGTAAGATGGACTTTTCCAACATGTGGTGATATATATATGTCATTAATCTCATCTGTTTTGGGTTATACGTTTTTTCTTTTCTTATCTAAGAGATATCGTGTCACTTTATTTTCTTTTTTTTCCACGTGATAAATAAAACCAACATTTACTTTATTTAACAATTTTCATTTTAATATTAAATCTAGTGATAATATAGGTAATAAAATCAACTCATGCCAAGATTGTTGGGAAAATACCCATAAAATATTTGAATAAATTATAATATGACATTTATATATTTAATTGAATATTTATCTATTTTTTAGATTCATTATGTCTAATAAATCTACTCAAAATTCAGATACAAATCATTCAACAAATTCACAGGTTTGTCATTTTGATCTGTTTATTGAATAAAAAAAAAATATATATACCAAATAATTATTATTTTATTTTCATAGAATGATGAGAAAATAGGTGGTTATGATGTTCGTAATAAGAATTCTATTGCACAAAATTATATTTGTTCAATTTGTACATTATTACTTCGAAATCCTGTTCAACTATATTGTGGTCATAGGTTTTGTCAATCATGTATTAATGCTGATAAACAGTGAGTTTTTTTATTTATTATAATTTATATTAAATTATTTTTATTTATTTATAGAGCTACAATAAAATGTATAAAATGCAATGAAGAAACATCACGAGATAAAGTAAATAATGGTTTTATTTTATTTTGATAAGGTTGTTTAATAATATATTTCTTATTTAAGATAATAACTGATCGAGGTTGTCAAAAAGATATGGAAATATTAGAAATTATTTGTTCTTATTGTGATTGGAATGGTATATTAAAAAACTATGAAGTAATATAAAAATCTTTAAGAATAAATTTATTCATATTTTGTTTTTCTTAGCAACATCTTTTTGATAATCATACAAATTCTTGTCAATATTGTGGTGAAAAATTTGATAGTATGGATTTAGTTGTTCAACATCAATCAAATTGTGAGAAAATGATTATCAATTGTCAACTAAAAGATTATGGATGTACTGAACAAGTATATATATTGTTTTTAAAGTTTTATTTATATAGTATAAATAATTTTTTTTGTAGTTTCTTCGTATGAATCTTCAAGATCATTTATTAACAGTGAAACATCAAAATGTTATGTTAAGCGCATTATTTCAAACAGCACCACATTTAATGAATACAAACAATGATCAAGAATTAAAATCTTCACAAATGGATTTTGACTCTTCTCATACAACAACATCGAATTCTATATCATCAAATGATAAACTGACTGAAACTATAAATATTCTCTTAAATAGTATTCATGTATTAAATGATGATACACAACGACTTAGTTCAGATACTCTTCTTACTCAAAATGCATTAGAATTATTATCAGAAGATGCGACAAAATTAAAAGTAGCTATACAAGAAACAAATTCATCTTTAGAAGGTCTTAAACCAAATCAACAAATACTTCTACAAGATGTTGAATCACTTAAACATGATGTTGAAGATCAACAATATATTTCTTATGATGGTACACTTATATGGAGAATTACAGATGTTCAAAAAAAAATCGGTATGTAATCTAAACATAAAAGAAAAAACTTTCAAAATAGAATATTTTTAAGTCGTTTTAAAATGAAATTTGGTCTAATTATCATAAATAATATGAAAATTTTCTCATATAATTTCTCTTTTCTCTAATTTTTAGCTGATGCTCGATCTGAAAAACAACCATCAATCTATTCTCCACCATTCTATTCATCACCAAATGGCTACAAAATGTGTGCTCGTCTCTATTTAAATGGCGATGGTAGTGCTAAGGGCTCACATATATCTCTCTTTTTTGTTCTCATGCGTGGTGAACATGATGCTATCCTTGAATTTCCATTCACCTATAAAGTAACATTTTGTCTCTATGATCAAACAGATCAAAACCGACATATTATTGATTCATTTCGACCTGATGTTAAATCAACTAGTTTTCAAAGACCTTGGTCTCACATGAATATTGCTAGTGGAATACCAAAGTTTATGCCATTAACAATCATTCAACAAGATAACAATCCATACATTCGAACCGATACGATGTTCATCAAAGTCATGATTCATTTTGAAAATACGCCAAAAGCACTTTTGCCATATATACTAAGTATTAATCCTGGTTTGACAGCCTCCACACAACAAATTATGATCAAACATGAAACAGAGAAGCGTGCACAAGAACAAGCATCGCTTACAAATACATCAACAACTTCATCAACGACAAATTAAATCGAAATCAACCATTTATAGACCATTGTTTCATTATTCTGTGAGCTTCGTATATCTGTATCAGTTGAGAAAAATCAATTTTCTCAACAAGTAAGTATATCAATTCGATATGTACTATTGTGTATTTTTGTACGGTTTTGATAATAAAATAAACTAAAAATCAATGAGAATTTTTCAAGGGGAAAAAAGCAGACTTCTGTACTTCTTGTACTTCTCTGTACTTCTCTGTACTTCTCTTTGATTCTCTGTATTTCCCTGTACTTCTCATGTACTTCTCATGTACTTCTCATGTACTTCTCTGTACTTCTCTGTACTTTTCGTGTACTTCTCTGTACTTCTCTGTACTTCAGAAGTACAGAAGTCTGCTTTTTCCCCCTTGGAATTTTTTGAAAAATGTAATACTCAACGGCGCGGCAGGCTCAGTCGCGATGGACATTTCTGCTTTAAAAGTTTCAAACTAGATTAGATTATAACACTTTAACTCATAGTTAATGTCGAAAATAATCATCCTTAATCATAACTTTATTTCAGCAATAATTTGTTTAATCATATATTAAAATCTAACACTACACACATTTATTAGCCTTTCAAATTCAATAATAATCGTAAAAATGTTTAGTCATGTTAAATTCGTATATAAAGGCATAAGAATTTTTTTAAATAAAATACCAGCAATGAATAGATTTCTAAAAAACTAAAATTATCCTGCTTAATTTGCATATTTTAGAAACTGCAGACCAAGGGGGAAAAAGCGGATCCCCATGGATATGGGGATCCGTGGGATCCAGTCGGATCTAGGGGGATCCAGTGGGAACAGGATCTACTGGAATCCATCTATATATAAATAATGTACAGTGTCTGTTTGTCTGTGCCAGATTAAAAGTTAAACACCAAAGTAGGCTAGGGCTATTATATGGGTACTCACAGGCCTGAAAGAGCCACTATATGGGGGTGTCCATAAGTCCTTAAGCACTATTATATCGCAGTACCTATAAGTCCACAATGAGAGGACTGTCAAAGATCCAAAAAATGTCCATTTTACCTAAAGTCCCGTAATAAACAAAAGGACTTTAGTAACTTACAAAAAAGAAAGGTCTTTTCGGGTGTTACTCTTCGATCACGCACTAGAAATTTTCTTTATCCTATGGAGATCATCCTTATTCTTAGCAACACTTGTGGGACTTTACTTACTACTAATGGGATCTTTCTATAACTATGAAGATTTTTCGCTTTGATATAGATGATCATTATTTTCGTCAAGCGGACTTTTCTATTTTCTGTCGGATTTTTCATTATTCCCAGCAACACTGTTGTGGTAGCCACATTTGGAAGGCAACAACAAATCTATAAATATCCTCGTTCTTTCTTTCGTTCTGTTTGTATGAAAAAATAAAAACATTTATATGAAAGAGAAATTATTGTGTAGTGTGGAAGTCATGTGGGCTTGTCGAAGAGATGCTGATAGAGGCGACGAACATATCTTATCGTTTTAACGAACACAACGAATGGGAGAAGAGAATTTTGTATAGAATTTAACTACAATGATTCCTTTCTGCTTGATCGCTATTCAAACTTTTCTTTGATAGATATGTCAAAGTTGACATAAGAATTTAGTTGAGATTTGAGTGCGCGAAATAATTAAAAAACAAGAAAACAACAAAAAATAAAACAAAATTTTTTATGAATAAAGCATTCCTAACATATAAAAAAGGAATCTTTTTAAGAATGACTTCGAAGCAATAATATATTAAACCCATTGTATCACAAAATATCTATATATGGGCAAAATCATTTTGTTAGCGACGTGACTCGTAAAATTGCAAGACGTATATCTCGGACTAATGAAGTTTACTAGGGCTAGTTTTTATATATTGTACGTATGTTAAGTTACTCTAGGTACCCTGAAAAAATTAGTCAGAAATACTTTTGCTCAGAGGAGTTATAATCGAAAAAGTAGCGTTAGCGACGTGACGTAAAAAAGGACATCGATTTTCACTTTTTCCCTTTCTGCTTAGAAAAACTCCGAATGAAAACAATATTTTTTCAAAACTAATTGGTGCATTCTGTAGACCATTCCTAGAACTACAAAATCTCTACTCAAAGGTTTCCTCAAGCAGGCTTAGATTTTCCAAAAAAATTTATATATTCTTCGTTAGCGACGTGACAATTTTGTTAGCGACGTGACAGAGTACGACTGTGCATCTGAAAAAATACTCCTGTAACCGAATGAAAAGTTTCAAATCAATTTCAAAGTGTACAAATCCTTCTTCAGACTCACTCGATTATGATGACATATAAATTTCTCTTTTGCATCCCCATGGGACCTATATAGAGCCAAATTTTGATAGGAAAATTTTTGGAATCCGATCTGGCTGAAAATTTTACCACATATGCGGCTAGCGTTGTATAGTTTATCCTGAAAGTTTTGGATTTTTTTTTCATACGGTCAGCGAGATATTCGCTAATTACTGCTTAATTAATTAATTAATTAATTAATTAGTTTTAATTAGTAGTCACTAGAAAGAGCAAACATTTTCACATATGACTGTGCTAAAAACAATTACTCAGAGCGGTAGCTCGCTTTAAGAATTAAAGCCAAATGAGAGCACCCAATGTCCACTTTTGCGTGATTTTGCCCATATACAGGTGTTTGCAAAAAAAACTTGCACAAAATTCAATATTTCTTTTAAACGTTTTTCTAGTCGTTAAAAGCAGTTAGACAGTTCAATTTTCTACCGATGAATCATCGATAGATATATTATACATTGAGGATATAAAAGCGTGATTTCTTTCCTTTCTGATAAAGAAATACAGGAAAACTCATCGAAAAAGTACCAAAAATCAGCATGTACATCAACAATAAGTCGTCATCTTCACGAATATGGTTATAGAAATGTTTTACCTCGACCTATTCAATTCATATGGAAAACATTTGAAAGAGCTCTTGTTTGAGGAAATATTGTATAACAAAATGTGCCAATTCTTTTGCAAATATACTAACATACTATTTAGAGGAGAAATTCAAAACAGAAACTGAGGAACTTCAACATTTTTCAGATGAAAAAGTAAAAAATGTTGAATTTTCGATTATAATGTTTTTTCTTGCGTCGGAGAAAAAGAGATGTTTGTCTTATTTTTCTTCTATAAGTGAACAGATCGAATATCAAATTATAGTGTCGTGTAGTATTCGTCGTGAGATATCCACCATACTATAAAAGAATTCGAAAAACACTTACATACAAAATATTATCTGTAGAAAAAGTTGTGGAAGTTTTTTTGCAAACACCTGTATATATATTGTTTTTTTAATTTTATTATAAAAAAAATTTTTCTTTGATGATATTCACTTTTCTGAATATTCTATTTTGCTGTTAGTATGAGTCATATGATAATTAATCTCTCATGATTTACTTATCTTTTGGTATTGTAAGGAAGTAAAACAATTGATTATTCTAAGATCATTTACCACATAACTTGAAAATAGTTCAAAATTTTAGTTTTCGTATTTAAGATTTACTAACTGATAAATTTTAGAAACCTTATTTATTGATGTTCGTTGCTACAAAAAATACAAGAAATAAACACAAACATTGTGGAATCGTTTGATCATTTAATTTAATCTATTTGTATCGAACAAAATTTCTTGTTATAATGAATAATTTTTATGAAAATTTTGAATTATACATCAATCAATTGATTGTAAAAAAGGAGCGAAGTATATAATACAGAACGATACGTATTTAAATATTTCGAATGTTCTTAAAGCACAAAATCTAAATATGTCATCAAAACTGAAATTTTGGGTTAGAAGAATCTTTCATCTTGTTGAAATAGGATCATCGGATTTAGTTGAGTTTGGAATATCTAAAGCAAATAAAAAGACTAAAAGCGGTACGAGTCATATACTAATTAATGTTTGTTATTGTATTCAAGTTTAGTGACTATAAAGACATAAAAAATTGGCTGTTCTATAATAATATACAATAATATATAACATAATTTCTTAAACATTTATACAGTTCAGTTTTTGTAATTATGTTTTACAGTAACATCTATTAAATGTAAGATTTCTACTGCATTTGTTTATGAGTTCGAATCTGACTTATTACTGTATCTTAACTTAAGACATGCATATGGTACATCGTATTCTTGCTCTAAAAATCAATCATCTCGCTCCCGCTCTCTTCTCCTGCTCGTAAAACCATCATTAAAAAAAACAGTGAAAGTAAATTAATCAATACAGAAAAGAAATAATTTACTTTTGAATAAAAATTAACCAATCATTCAATGTTCCTATATTCCCACCATCAAAAAAATATACAAATTCATTGTCGAAAAAAAAATCTTTACTTTTAACTAAAATTTAACCAATTGTTCAATGTCCCCATGTTCTCACGCTCATAAGAAACTACTTATTCATTTTCACAAAAAGAAATAATGATAATCTTCGTATATCTTCCTTAATAGATAAATTAAAAAATTTTCAGGTTATAAATACACAGTTTTACTTATTTCTATATTGAAAATATCTTTTTTTAAATATATATGCTAGATTTGTCTAGTTACTTTAAATTAATTCATATTTTTCTTACATTCATTTCAATAAATCAGTGCATGTGAAAAGAAAAACCCTTAACAGAACAGAGAAATCCGCTGAAATAAAGAAATATCCGTCACTGAAGCATATATATTTTGCTCTTCCTATAATTATATCTATACATATATATATATATATATATACGTGATATTTTACAAGGTATATAAAGTCCCATATATTCTCAGCGGACTTTAGGTAAAGTGGACATTTTTTAGATCTTTGACACTGCTGAAGAAGACAATATTGGGTAGTCCTGAAGATTCAAAAAGGAGAATAAGATCGGGTTATTGATGAAGCAGAAAATGAATAAACACAATACAGTTCGTGGTGAGTATACTTTGCTCACAGTTTGCCTTGATTAAACAAAGTACCTCTCCTTCATACATCATATAGTAAATTATATTCAGAATTAAAATGTCACTTTGCATCAGACCTGAACTGTATGATTTGAATAGGTTTCTTCTGAAAAATTCAGATTGATTTATTAGCACTAGCTGGTATATTTTTAAGTTTACATATCAATAACTAATTTTGTTTTGTACAAATACGGAACAACTAACGAAGAAAAGACGAGCTAATTACGAGAAAAGACCTACGCACATACTTAATAATATTAAACAAAAACTGAGAAATACAGAATTTAGAATGAAGAAGGATCATGATTATGATTTGAATGAATATATAATAAAGTCAAGAAAACAGTGAAATACATTTGAGCCTTGAAATCGAAACGTAAAAGAATCGATCTCTTTTCCATATTCAAAGCAGGTCGGCGATCCTTCAGTCCATTGAACCTTTTTCTCTTCGCCATTATTTAGACGACGAAAAATCTGACCACCTCTACAGATATTGTGTTCCAAACAAAATTGAAAAGATCGTCGTTGATCATTTCGATATTTCGACGGAGGAATAAATTCTATTGTTAAAGTGTGGTTGAGATAATTCCAGGAACGTGAAAATTTTTCACAAGAATTCGATTGTGATTCATTGAGAACAAGTGATGAATTCTGGCAACGTGCAAAAATGGCTTCCTCACACGAGGATCCAAATCCAATTGTAGCCAAACAACTATCATCGTTAACTTGCGCACCGACCATTATAAAACTGGATGCAATAAGAACAAAAAGAATGGATATCATTTTCAATGTATAATAGATAACGTAACTAAAAATTAAAACAAACACGTTATTATATACACTACGAAAACAAAACATGGGCATCAGCCCATCTTCATTTCACCCCACCGATATGACATACTTTGTCAAGGTGAAAATAACAGATAGTAGGAGAATATGCATGACGAATGTGTGTGGTAACCTATTTAAACTGATCAATCATGGATGGGAGCGTGGGCAAAAAGAATGACCTTGAATGCTTTTTCCCTACTTTGATGGAAAATTCTCTTCATCTGCATTTGCTTCAATGTTTTCATCTATTAAGCACGATAAATACATCAAATTTTAGGTTAATTAAAATTTATAAAACATGCTTATATTATCAAACAGCATTGTTTAATACATAATCACTTTCAACAACTATGAAATATCAGAAATACATTCAAAATAAATTTCACAATATACAGTAGTGTATGAAAAAAATTGCCGTTAGACTTTTACCAATTTTTTTTATTTCTAATGACTAATAATACATCTTCTTTCATATACCGTATACATACATACTGTACAGCTTGTGTCATAAGTCTTTGAACGCGACAAAATTCGCTTATATAGACATCAGGGTTGGTATCTTTTTCGTTATTTCTTATTAGCGTTTGTTACTTGTTGAAAATACGGTACAAAATAAAATACGGTACAAAATAAAATACGTTATTAATTCATATGTCATCATTGTTTTTCGTTAGTTCATCGACTTAGTAGAAAGAATAGTTAAAGTTGTTTGTATGGAAAAAAAGCTCTTCTCTCATTTCTTATTCATGAAGTAAAAACATCATTCTACTCTCAACGGATAGTTAATTCCTTTTCTACGTGTTTTCGTACTTTATCTACACAAAAGAACCTCAAACTTAGAACTTTAAAAACGTTTTTTGAGATCAATGGACACTGTGATAACAGGTGCAGATGAAAGTAATTATGAAAATTTAATAAAAACAGTTTCAAGTATAATTTCAAATGAAAATAAAAATATGAAAACCGCATCAGATACTGCTGAAAAGAAGAGAAAAAATGTATTTTTATGAAAGTATAAACCGAATTCCACTAAAGCCCTTTGTATTGCCTGCAGTAACAATTTTTCATTTAATCATGGTAGAAAAAATGAAATTGATCGCCATATTAAGTTGAAACGACACTTGAATAATATAAAATCGTTTAATGTAAATTGACAATTAATAAGATCAACAATAAAGCCGAACAAGGGCAGTGAAGAAATATCAGCTGTAGAAGGTCCATCTATATATGATGGATTGAAGCACGGTTATTCTTATTCATCTCAACAGTACACCACAAACGTTGTGAAGAAAACTTTCTCATCTTGCTCTACAATTGTAGTAAATGTGTTAGCTCCATATTCAACACAACAAGTTTTGACGAAAGAGAAAGAAGCATTTTTTAATTCTATTTTGTTTGCCGTATTGAACGAAGGAAACACTAAGTTTTTCTTCTAGTTTGTGTACAATAGTTTTCAAAATTTGGAGTGAAAAGAGGTTAATTATTCTTTAGTTTAAGTTTCTCTACAAGTAGTGTTTTTAAATTTTCACACAGTTAATAAGTATAGTTGATCTGATTGAAGATGCTGATACATATATTTTTTGGGAACGCATTGTTAACAACTATCAAATTGAATACCATCTGCTCCTAGTGACTATTACCTTCTTTTACTTAATTTATCTTGAATCTTTTCGAGTATATCGATAAATATTTTTCAAAAAATTATTAAGAAAAAACCAGTACTAATCTTTGACCAAGTTCAATTTTTTCTTTTCAATGAGAGAGAAAGGAAAGTCCATAACTCAGCGGGAACAACAATTCGACAAGAAACTGACGACGACGATGAGAAATAAAGAAATTAAATACTTTTTGTATTCGTTTTCTGCTAATAAAGCTTATGTATCACGAACAGGTATTTTGATTTTCCCGAGATATTGTCCAAGCAATGGTCAAAAATGGTCATTTTCACCTTATTTTGACCATTGATATTAGGATTAAAAAATTGGCCAGCCTCATTGACTTGACATATTCGGGTCATTTTAAAGATCGAATCTATCTCTACTCACGATAAAATAGTCCCGAACAGGTATTTTGATTTTCTCAAGATATTGTCAAAATATTGGATTGAAAGTTAACGTATTGATGTGATGAATGGTTAATAATTTCAAGAATCATGATGTTTCTATGCCAATATACTTACTAAATGTGTACAAAATCCATATATCCTGAGAGTGACGTAGATTCTCTACAATTTGATATAATTTGAGCTAGTATAAGTCGCTCATATATGCATAATAAAAGTACTATCAAAGTATATGAAAAATGGCGTCAAAATGTTCGCCATGCTGAAATCTATCGATCTATATAGTTTCTTAAGTGATCTGTCGTAAAAACGTCAGTGGGCCGATTTGTGGTCAAAATGCCCCCCTCCTTTTTTTCTTTTGGAATTCAATCTGAAATCGGAAAGACCATAGACTCTGGTAGTCCCTTGTAGTCTCTATTATTTTATGAATTACTTTATAATTCATTTACGTTATTCGCTGGATTCTTATTTTAATCCCGTGTGTGTTCACTAAAAAAATTAAAAAAGCTGATTAGCAGTGATCAACATGTTACATACAGTCGAGGGTTAAGCGAGTCACTGCGACGAGCATTATTTATTATTAATTAGTGTATGTTATGTCAAATGCAAAAGTATTTCAGTTTAATAAATTTTCTGATCATCGCATTTTTCATTTTTATTGATATGCTCATAAATTAGATGTATATTATGCGATTTTATTTTCTGACCAAATGGATGTTATTTTTGCTTGTAGAAAGCATATTGTTTTACCAAATCAGAATTGACATTTTCACAATATTCAATTGTCAAAATTTGAAGAGTTCACTATCTTTTCTAGCATTATTAGGAGTAAAAATAATTAGTTTAAAAGATTCATACGCAAATTAAAGAACCTTAAGATTTAGATGTAGATTTTGAAATTTTTGATGAATAATTTATTATGTACCATTACTTTGAAAATCTAAAAAATTTTCCTTATAAATAAGTGTAAACTTCTTATAAAAATTCGAGACTGGTATATCATTTTTCGAATAAAAACAAGAAAAAGATTTATTCCTAACTAACATATATTGATAGGAATTAAACCAAATTATTCTATGTATTTCACTTTCGTGTTTTATTTAATAAAAAAGCATAGCAAAAGAATAGAGCGGATTAGTAATATGACTGTTAACAAATGATTTATTCATTCGTTGTTGCCAATTAAAATGTTTCACATATATGTAAAATGTACTAAAATTTTGAAAAAGTGAATTTGTTATTAGAAAATAATTCTCTTAATATTTTTTTAAAAATTAAATTTTGATCAATTTTAAGAGACTTCTCTTGAACAATGTATGACATGAGTAAAGTAAGTTTTTCTAATGAAAAAACAATTAAATCATTCTTTTACAATTTATATAATGATACCATTGAAATATACTACTACTTCTATATTGTATTCATTAGAATATTTTTCAGATTGTTATATGTTTGAATATACGTTCTCAAGTTATTCTCTTTCTCGTAGAGAAGAGTCTTAGAAACATAAATTGTTTGTTTGATTGATTGCTTGTGTGTCCGCAGGGTCAAAAAAACATCGAAAATCGATTTTTCGAAAAAGGCATTTCTAGAGGTATTTCGATACAGGGAGTTCGAATCTGAAGTCTGTTTGGTGATCATGTGGTGTCAGCATTGATCAATTGATGTTAGGAATTGGTGAGGTTTGGTATTTTTCATCGAAAATAGGTGTTTTCTTCACGAAATGATGATTTCATCGTGATGGGTGATAAACACCATTTCTGATTGTTATGGTATCAGCATTGATCAATTGATGATAGGAATTGGTGAGGTTTGATATTTTTCATCGAAAATAGGTGTTTTTTCACGAAATGATGATTTCATCGTGGTGGGTGATGAACACCATTGCTGATTATTATTCTCTTTCTCGTAGAGAAGAGTCTTGCGAACATAAATTGTCTGCTTGATTGCTTGCTTGTATGTCCACACAAAGTCAAAAGAACATTTTACTAATAGTTTCTATAAAACTTAACCAAAGGGTAATCGGGGTCCAGAAATTCGAATCTGATGTTAGTTTTTTAAAATTTGTTTGAGAATCAATTTTTTACACAAAGGATCACTTTTTTTGCAAAAAAAAAAATTTTTTATAAGGGTTGCCCGAAGGGTAACGGTGTCGAGGAATCCAAAACTGAAGACAGTTTTCTAAAAATTTTTCAGGCTCAAGTTCTTAAATAAACGACAAATTTTTAACAAAAAACATTTGTTTTTATGAAGTTTGGTCAAAGGCAGGTGAGGCTGAGGAACTTACATCTTACTTGGTTTTTTTAATTTTATAAGTGAATAGCTTGATGGTAGTTTAGAAACACGATTTCTACGAGAAAGAGAAGAGCGAGTCTTTAGACGAGCGTTACTTGTTATTTATAGAAATTTAAGTTGATGATACAAACAATTACGTAGCTTACTTTTTCGATCCTACTGCGGACTTTAATCTTCGCATTTTTTTTAAATAAATGTTTAATATGTAGACGGCACTTTTTTTTCTTTTTTCTTGTATTACATATTTTAATATAGAAGTGCTGATAATCACGTACACATTGTTTTCGATGTGTCTATCGCTTTTTGGTTATAGAAAAGAAAGTCAGTCGTGAACAAATAAAAAACTGTATCAGCTGCTTCTATCATTATATTAATACATTATTAATTTTTGAAATAACGCATAATGTCAAATTCTTCAGCAGATGTTGCCCAGGTTAGAGATTTTTGTTTTGATGTTTGATATACTTGAATAATAAAATATTTTTGTAACTACAGGCACTTGATATAATGGATCAAGGAAAAGAATATGGAGAAAAAGAAGCACAGGGAGATCTTCTATCATCTGAAGAAGACGAGTCTGGTTATATACAAGAAGCTGCATCATGTTATGAGCATTTATTTAGTAAGATAATAAGTGCTCTGATTGACCACTTTGATAGTTATAAATTTTCGGAAAGAAACCAAAGCTGTTTTTCTTTGTCTACCATTTATATAAAAGCAATAAAAACAGCGATCACTTTACTGTGAATTTAGACAAGAAATAAACGTTTTTATTCATAAATTATTTCTCATATTGTAATAAATGTTAGATATGGTAGATAAAAAAAAAACTTTTCTTCTTGCTAGAATTTACCGTTAAGTTTTCAACATTTATTACTTCTATAGAGATGATAAATGAAGAGAAAAGCTTTTATTATTCGCCTAAATTTGAAATAAAGTCTTCGCATTTTTTATATAGTAAATGATAACTGAAGGAAAACAAACCTGTTACCCTTTGCTGAATAAAGATACTATTAATTTTATTGTTTCATTAATTTTATAGGTTGAATTAGGCAGCTAAATTAAACAGCAAATGTTGAAGATACTTGTAGTATTTTATTGATTTACTCGGATCAAAACTTAGTGCATTCGATTTGGCACCTTGTGAAGGAGTTACATCTATCATTATGACTTCCTCATCTATTCGATCATTTTTGATTTATCCATCATGGTAAGAATCTCAAGATTTCATTTTACTCCTCAGTTAAAAATTCAGATTGACTTTCAGCGTGATATTATAAAGTCAATAAAAAAAGGACAAGATCAAAGTAATGCAACATTCTGACACTTGCAAGTCTCTTAGCTCCGTTCACATTTCTAGAAAACAATTTCAGAATTTAGAGACAGTTTTTCAAAATTCTGTTGAAATATGATTCAGGAGCAGTTTAAAGTATAAAAGATTCAAATGGGATGCGAAAATGCATCTCCCCTCGAGGTACAAATTTTTGTGGAATACAAGAGGTCGACATTGGGTATAGATGACCACCCTGGGAGACACACCAGAGATTAAAAAGTCACGTACTCGGGGATTTTTCAGGAGAATCCTCAGGAGTTTTATTGGGAAAGTGGAATAGATAAGTTATCCACAGCTATTTATTTCTTCTCTTTCTTGTAGGGATTAATCCACCAGACATGCGCATGGATGACACATGTATTAATCGGCAAGACGCATGGAAGTAAGTTTTTTCAGGACTTCTATCTTGCATATTATGACTGGTTTATTTTAATTTAGCGACAATCTACTTACAAATATAGCAACAAACTGGTCAACTACGGATAAAAGTACCATGATGGAACTAAGTACAGTCCAGGCCGACGAATACGGAGTCCGTACATGTGTGTAAACGGCCGTATATGTTCATGATACGATCGTATACCACCGTATTTTGCCGTATTACCTGTCTCAGTATTACGAGCGGGTGGTTTCGACTTGGGAGGACAAGATGATATAATAAAAGGTGATGAATATTCAAATGAAGGTGCTCAACAAGAAGATATTAAAATATTATCTGCTCGGCAAAAAAATTAATTCTTTTTTTTTTGTTCTTCTATGAGCATAAATGAAAAGAAGAATAAAAAAAGAAAAATAAAACTTCAAAATAAACGAATTAATATCGTTTAATGAAGAGTATCACTTGAGAAAATTAACTTCGAAAAACTTTTAGTTTTTGTTTCGAAAAAGAAAAATACAATTAACTTTGCTAAACATTACAGTCACGATATTTACATAGTTTGTGTTTTCAGTTACTACTATTTTATCTAGGATGTTTTCCATTTTCTTCCGAAATTCGTGGTTTTATTTTTGAAAAGCATACAAGGTATCTGCATCAACTCATGTATATATTTCATAGAATAGAATATTTGTTACTTACGAGGGAACCTTTCCAAGTGACACTCTCCTGTTCTTGTTGAGATACTGCGTTTTTAGGTATTGGAATAACTCACTGCTGTGGTCCCCCTCAGGGACATCAAAAAAACTTATTTTCGAATTTCAACTTGAAACTTTGTATAGAGAGAGGTCTCAATGAGAGTCGTTTATTGTGAAAGTTTCAGGCCTATTCCTTGTTCCTATCTTAAGATACGGCTTTGGTAACCTATTGTCACTGGTAGGGGCAAGTGTTGATGTTCTTATTTGCCATTAAAAGCATTCAGGAGAGCTGAAACTTTCACATAAACGACTCTCATTGAGACCTCTCTCTATACAAAGTTTCAAATTGAAATTCGAAAATGAGTTTTTTTGATGCCCCTAAGGGGGACCACGGCAGTGCGTTATTCAAATACCTTAAAAACGCAGTATCTCAACAACAACAGGCTATGGGGATAAACCCTTTTAGGGTTCTTATCCACACTATGAGTCCAAACGGAGGGTGTCACTTGGGAAGGTTCCCTCGTTAGAGCATTTAAAGATTCCGTATAAGTTCTATAAAGTCATTTATTGTTTCGTAAGTGCTGTAATACTTCCGAGTGCATTGTACAAAACTAGCTATAGTTTCGTAAAACATATACCGAACCATTGCATCATTTAGGAAACTATGAACAGTTTCGTACAATGTATGCTGAACTTTTTGATATTTTACGAAACCATTGATAGTTTCGTAGAACAACTAAAAGTTCCGAGTACCTTACACGAATCTATCGCAAGTTTCATAAAATATCAAAAGATTCAGCAAGTATTGTGCGAAACTGTTCACAGTTTCGTAAATGACGTAATGGTTTGGCACATCTTTTACGAAACCATGAATACCTTCGTAAATGTTGCAAAAGTTCTGGGCATATTTTACAAAACCATTTGTAGTTTCAAAAGCCATCTAATAGTTTGGTAAATCTTATGCGAAGCCATTAACAGTTTCGCCACTTATCTGAAGGTTCAATATACATATTATGAAACCATTGATAGTTTTGTAGAGTATCTATAGGTTCCGTATAAGTTCCGCAAACTCATCTATAGTTTCGTAAGTACTCTGATACTTTCATAAATATTGTGCGAAACTCGTGATGGTTTTGTAAAAGATATGCCGAATCATTACATCATTTATGACACTATGAAAAGTTCTGTACAATGTAAGCTGAACCTGTTGATGTTTTACGAAACATTCGATAGATTCATATAAGGTATACGGAACTTTCAGTGACTTCATAGAATATGAAAAGGTTCAGCGTACATTGTACGAAACTGTTCATATAGTTTTGTAAAGGATGTATTAGTTCAGTATATCTTTGACGGAGTCATGTCTAGTTTCGCACGACGTATCCAGAGCTATTAGAGCATTTACGAAACTATGGCTGGTTTCGTAGAACATATGCGGAACGTTTAAATACTATGCGAAACTATCAATAGCTTTGTACAAAGAATACGGAACTTCTAGAGGGTTTCATAAACAAACTTCGGAACTTTTTGCAGTTTTCAGAACTTAAAAAGGTTCTTTATAATAATTACGAAACGATTTGTATGCCACAGAACTTAAAATCGTTTCGTAGAACTGTACCAACCCTATAAAGTTCGGTAGGCCTCCTATTTTTTTTTTCAGTGCATCGCTCCTCCTCGCATTTGTTTATAATATACACCATCGAAATAGAAATAATTATTGATCATAACAAATCTGATAAGAGCTAAAATAATCTCTTTTTTAATACCATCGATTTGTTTTAGGCCACATACTTTTATTAAACGTTTTATGGCTGTTACTCTTCCTTTTTGAGGGATCATTGTATAAAGATCAGTAACATCCATTTTTAAAAAAGATGTAGCTGGTATCAAGTAATTAGCCGACCATCTCTCAACCTGTTTCATTAATTGAACTCCATTTAAAATGGTTGTATCAATTACTACTCTTTCGAATAAAGGTCTTAATAATTCGTTTGACCATTTTGATATTTTTATAGTTCGTGACATAAGATCTGCTATAATGCGTCTCAATGGTGTTCCTGGTTTATGTGCTTTAGATAAGAAGTAAAGGTGGGCTAGTTCAGCCTCACCACTTTTAACTCTTTATTTTTCATATTGATTTTGTGAAATATGTTTATTCCTCCATAAGCCATAAAGAAAACTATTTGTTCTTTCAACTAAAGATTCAAGTGGATTGTCAGTACCCAAATCTTGATATGCTTTAGTTTTTTTCATATATGCTTGAGCCTTTATTTTATAGTCATCAAGTTTTCCAAGATGGAAAACTTTCTTGAAAAGAAAGAGTGACCAATTACTCTGATATTATTTACAAAGTATTTGATATATATTCTTAGTTGGCTAATTTAATTGAGTCTAACGATCTTAAATTAGCCCTAGAGTAGTTTGTATGCTGAAAATACACTCTCAAGATTGCCAAAAACCAACTGCGAAAGTCCAAACTGCCAAATTCATGCTCTCCAAAAAAAATTTGAAAAAGCAGAAAAGGTGGCAACCCTGGCTGTAACTCTACAAAGGAAGCAAAATCGAGCGACTGCTTAGATAACATTTTGAAAAGTGGTCTCTAAAGGAGTAGGCTTGCCAAAAAACGATTAAAAGTTGTTCTTTTTTAAGTGCCTTGATAACTTGGTCAAATTTCATCTGCTGAAACCAGTATCGTAAACGATTGGAAGAAATTTGGTTTCTTCATAGATACACGTCCCCCGAGCCATTCTAACGAACGGTGAAAGCCGAAAGTCTCTAACTATCTTCACTCAAAAGTTGTAAGTATTTTACTCACTAGCCTTTTTTTTAAATTCCGATAATAGTAAATTGGATCTTGTACAGAATCTTGAAGTTTAAATTATAATATATAATTATGTGGAAAGGTTTTCTCTGATGGTATATTGTTGGATGATAGAGTATTACATTATTCTTTGTTTTATCATTGTCTAAAGAATAGACAAACATTTTTAACATAGAAGAAAAATGAAGAACAGCTTAAATAGAACAATGCAGTATATATACGATCGTAAATGACTCTAATACAGTAATCTTACACATGTATGTATAATGTTTGATCATTATTGATACGGCATATTTACATTATGCTATTAAAATACCTTCTAGACTTTTCATGATTCGACATCCTTAAAAACCGCTTTATATTAAAAACAATTCTTTCTTTTTAATTAAGAAAACATCTCTGTAACTATTTTTCGACAATGTTTACATATTAATCTGTATATAATTAAAAGAAAATACAGTTATGCTATACTCTTCGATAATCAATATTAGTGTCATTGTTCAGTCACTATAAAAATGTATATTTATTTTAATTTTATAATTCTTATCTTCAGAAGATATTTTTCACCATTAGATACCTCTTCTTTGTCAGACCATTAAGAGATAAAATAAATTCGGTGATGAGAACATCGCTTACAAACATCATATACAGTTATTATGTTCAATCATTTCAATAAATGAGCTCAGCATTTCGTTAGTGTAATATTTAAGAAGTTCATTAATTTAATTGCGTATAACTACATAAATACATCAAAATGGATAGATCCAATATGATACTAATTAAATTATAATAGTTTTTCTTTTCTTGTCTTTCAATTTATCACAGTCTTACTTACTATCACTGACAATATAAGATAATCTGTTTATTATGATCTTCAAATAGTACAGAGAACTTGATGAGTTTTAATTTGATATTCTTTCCAATATTGTATATGTAACATGATACAAAATATAAGATATATTAGCTAACGGATTATTCTTGAATTATCTAGTCTGCATATTAAAGTATCGAGAAAATGCTTTGAAAAAAGAGAGTTAGAACATTATTTGCTATTTTGACGAAGTTAGAAAATAACTAATGTTCAATTTTGAGTAAAACTATTCCTAATATATAAAAACGTGTGAATTATGTCAACTTCAAAATACTCATTTTTACAACTTCAACTTAATCGTTATGTAATACCTCCTATTATAATATTTGGTGATATTGGTAATATTTTTATTGTAATTTTATTCAATCGACGTCGTAAAAGTGCTTGTTCAACATATCTAGTATGGACAGCAATAATGAATAGTATCGCTATAACATTTAATGTTATATATACTTTATATATTGTTAATCATGGAGATCCAACAGTTTATTCTCTTATACTTTGCAAATTACATCCTTACATACCTCAACTATTTAGTCAAACAGCTAGATATATTTCTATACTTGCATGTATTGATCGATATATTCTCACAATTAATAATACTTATTTTCAAATTCTAAGTCGACCATTTGTCATACATTGTTTAATGGGATTTGTATTTTTCTTTTGGTTAATATTTCTTATACATATAATCATTTGGACAACAATTAAGAATGGACAATGTAATCAATTTGGTATTTATTCTGTTATGTATTTTCTCTATCTTATTTTATTTGTTTGCTTAGTTCCATTGATTCTTAAGAGTATTTTTGGATTTTTAGCTTATTATAAAATGAAACAATTACATGTACGTGTACAACCATTAGCTAATATTACAATTCATCGTCGAGATAGAGAACTACTTACTATGATTCTTGCTGAGATTATTGTTTATTTAATAACAACACTTCCATATCCAGTTATCATTATAGAAATGGCAGCCACTAATTATATAGGCATTTATAAGACTATTGAACGTATTGAAATGGAAATTTTTTTTCTTAATGTCCCATTTGCATTGATTTATTTAAATTGTTCCACACCTTTCTATACATATATAGCTGTATCTAAGAAATTTCGTAAAGATTTCAAAGCCTTATTTCTTCAAATTAAAATCTTAACGTTTCGGACAAACTGTTAAATAATGAGGAAATGTATAAAATGAATTTATCATGTTATTTTTTTTAAATAAAATATTGTACAATAGTCAAATTCGTCTAAGTCAACTGTTGTATGTATCAAGCAAACAACCGTACAAATGATCTAATTTTTGTTGCTTCTTCGATTGTATTGAATATCTGAATGGGCTTTCGAAAATCGAAATTTGATGAATAATTAATGAAATTGGCAAAATATCAAAAAAAAAACATGTAATAAAGACCGAATTTCTGTAATAGAAGTAAATTAAACATTATTTTCGAAAAAAATATTATCATATCAATCCATTTTGATCAACAACATAAATTCTTATAGTAATTAATTCTCTTTCTTCGTCTATCTAATAGATTGTTTTATCACGAAAGAGAATGCATCAGTCAATCTCAACAAACGAAACGAATGATCATTATTATTGTTGTTACACTGAACGATATCAACGCCATCTATAAACAAATAAAAATAAATGATTGACGTGAAAATAAAAAATAAATTAAAAAAACTAATGATAAAAGTTTAGATAGATATATCTTTGAAATAAAAATGAATAATAAAAATATCTTTGGTAAAGAATTTGATGATATTTCGCTATTGGATATATGTGTAGAACCATTGATGAACGGAGTCTTTGTCTTGTCGTTGTTTGTGAATGTGACCGCTGTATTTTTTAATTGACGTGGTCTAGTGTTCTATTTGTAATATTGATAATTATGGAGCCTGACTTCGAACGACGTTTAATTCGATCAATGTCAGGTTGTTCATCAGTTTCTTCATCACCATTTGCATCTCCAATATCATCTCCATCACCGATCAAACATAGTGATCGTTTCATTCCACTTCGATGTTTAGCTCAACCATCTGCATTTTTTATTGACCAAGAACAAATTCATAAAGGACCAATGTCAGATAAAAAATCATCTCGTGATTCATCATTTACTACAAATACTGGAACTAATTCGTCTCCATCAAATGGTACAACTGTAGCAGCAGATAGAGCTAAAGATATATTAACATATCAAGCTTTATTACAAAATGAAATGTTTGGTACACAAATTGATTGTCTCTATGATGAACAACATATGAATGATACTTATTCAAATGGTAACAGTAATAGTAATCATTCAACTAATGTTACAAATCAAACTGGGAGTAATGATACAAATAATAATGGTGGAACAACAACAACAACAATAATTGGTCAAGGTATAGGAGGACAAATACATACAACAGCAATCTCAGGAGTAAATGTAAATAAAGATCTTTGTTTTTTTATTTTATATTTAATAATAAATAAAATAATATTTCTTTAAAGGGTATTTTAACACCGTCATTAGGTTTTTTATCTCAATCATCTCAACAACGTTTACCATATACAAATTCAAATTCAAATTTATTACGATCACGTGATCCAAATACAATATTTCGTTATTCTGCTCGTCGTAATACAGATAATTTACATTATTCACCTTATTCACTTTCACCATTATCACCTGCATCTATTCGTCTTTTACGATCACCACGTAAACAATTACGAAAAATTCCTAAAACTCCATTTAAAGTTCTTGATGCACCTGAACTTCAAGATGATTTTTATTTAAATTTAGTTGATTGGTCATCAACAAATATTTTAGCTGTTGGTTTAAATGCATCTGTTTATTTATGGAATGCTAATACAAGTAATGTAACACGATTATGTGATTTACAAACTGAATCGGATACTGTAACAAGTGTAGCTTGGAGTGATCGAGGACAATATGTTGCTGTTGGAACTCATAAAGGTAATTTAAATTATAGATTTATTTTTTTTTTCTAAATAAAAATTTTAATTTAGGTATTGTACAAATTTGGGATGCAGCAACAAATCGTAAAACAATATCGTTTCCACGTCATACAGCACGTGTTGGTGCATTAGCATGGAATGATTTATGTATTTATTCTGGTTCACGTGATAGATTTATTTTACAAAATGATACACGTTCAAATAAACAAGAACGTAAATTAGCTGGACATAGACAAGAAGTATGTGGATTAAAATGGTCACCTGATAGACAATTATTAGCCAGTGGTGGAAATGATAATCGTTTATTAGTATGGAATCAATCATGTGCCAATCCAATACAAGTTTATACAGATCATACAGCAGCTGTTAAAGCTATTGCATGGAGTCCACATCAACAAGGTCTATTAGTTAGTGGAGGTGGAACAGCTGATCGGCATATTCGATTTTGGAATACATTAACAGCACAAAATTTACAATCAATTGATACTGGTTCTCAAGTAATATTATTTATTTAAAAAAAAATATTTTTTTTTTATTTTTAAAATATTATTATTTTTCTAGGTATGTAATTTAGCGTGGTCAAAACATTCAAATGAACTCGTATCAACAGTAAAAGAATATATTCATTTCTTTTTTTGTTTTTTTTTTAAAATTCTAAATTTTAGCATGGTTATTCTCAACATCAAATTGTTGTTTGGAAATATCCATCAATGTTACAATTAGCTCGTTTAACAGGACATACATTTCGTGTATTATATTTAGCTGTATCACCAGATGGTGAATCAATTGTAACAGGTGCTGGAGATGAAACACTTAGATTTTGGAATGTATTTACAAAATGTCGTGCCAATAAAGAATCCGACAGTGTACTTAATTTATTTAACAAAATTCGATAATAATCATTATTTTAGTTTTTTTTTTCTTTCTCCCGTCATTTATTTATGTGTCAGTGCTATCAATTTAACAACAGTTGGACGTTTCATTATTTATTTATTGTTCTTTATTGTCTTGTAGTCTATTGGTTTTCTCATTTTATTTCTGTTTGCTTTTTTTTTCCTTTTCGAACGTTTTTCTTTCATGATATTGTTGCTTTGTAATACTTTGATCGATGAAGATGATGAGCTTCTTTTCTTTTTTTTCTTCATTCTAATGTTCATTTTTTTTTTCGCTGAGTGTGAATAAATTTTCAAAAAATAAGAAAGATAAAAGATACTACTATAATATTAGTTTATATAATTCTATGTTTTGATTAAAGATATGATTAATTTGAAAGAAAGAGAAGGCAGGAGAATAAATGACAAGTTACTTTCGATTAGTATCTACTATACAAGAAGATAAAAATATAAATTTATATGATATATTTACAATTTGTAATTATCTTGAGTTCAGAAAAAGATTTCTATTGAATATTTTTTTTCAGATGTCAGACAATACTAATCAACAAAAAGAACGTCAACGTATTGTTATTGTACCAGGTATGGGATGTGCACCTGTACTTGAATGTAATTGGTATGCATGGCTTCAAGATAAACTTGAAAAAGATCCAAATGATCGATTTACTGTTATTCTTGAAGATATGCCTGATCCTCATGCTGCGCGTGAGTCCCATTGGTTACCATTTATTCGAAATACTCTTAAATTTGATGAAAAAACTATTTTAATTGGACATAGTTCAGGATGTCAAGCTATTATGCGATTGATTGAAAAAGATAAAGTACGTGGAGTTATACTTGTAGCAGCCTGTCATACTGATCTAGGTCTTGAAAGTGAAAAAGAAAGTGAATATTATAATCGACCATGGTAAGCTAATTATTCTCTCTCTCTCTCTGTATACATATATATACGCGATAATAATTTATTAAAATTTTTTTAAAGGGATTGGGATGCTATGCGAGCTAATACAGAATGGATTGTTCAATTACATTCACCTAGTGATAAACTTATTCCGGTAGAAGAAGGACGTTTTGTTGCTGATAAATTAAAATCTGAATATATGGAATTGGAACGACGTGGACATTTTATGGGTCCGCAACTACCAGACGTACTCAAAGTAATAAGACAAAAGTGTTGTGTTTAACAGTGATTGATTATAAAATTTTCATTATTTTATTGTTATTTCGTAATAAAAACCATTTGCAGCCTAAGCTGAGATAAGGAGTATGAAATAAAATTATTCAACATCTTTTAATGATTTACGTTGTGGATTAAATCTTTTCGAAGGTTTGTTTGTTTAACTAGTTCTTTTACAATTATAATTGAGCGTTTGTTCGAGAACATTGTAGACTATTTAATGGTATAATGATAGTGACAATTCATAGAAGTAGCTTTGTAAAAGAAATAAATTAAAAGATATGTGAAAAAAAAAGTGTAACGTGAATTTGATCAACTTTTTAAGTTTATTTATTTCACGTAGATAACAACTTATTTACAAAGAAAAGTACTATGTTAAGTAATTATCAACTACTCTACTTAGTTAATAAATATGTAAATTTTCTATATTACAGATGAAATAAAAACAAAACAAAAAAAACTTTAATATACACTAAAAGACAAAATGATATGTGAAATTCATGATTTATAATTCCAACATTCTTACAGATTATGGTAATATTTAATTATTAAAATGAATATTTTGTATTCTTTATAGAGAATGATATATAACTTTCTCATAAGATGTAGATGTAGTAAGTCCTGTTGTAGAACCACATCGTTCACCACTTCCACCATTAGTAGTCCAACATAAACGATAATTTGGATTTGTTCCTGATGAATCACAAGGATTACGATTGACAGTATCACTACCACTTGCAAAACCCCATGAATAAACATTCGAATAATACCATGCTACACCATTTGCAACATTTCTACAACTAGTTGTAGAACCACAATTATAAAGTACATCGCTTCGATCACCCATGGCAGATACGAGTAACAATGTAGTACCTGTCATACGACAACCGAGTAATAAATTGGTTTTATAACATGAAGATAATATAGATACAAGACTAGATTGAGTCATTGATGTAGCATATGTCTCTGAATGGCATAAGGACCATCCAGTTGGCAATGAACTAGGATAAATATTTCTTTGTACTCCATAAAGTGAAAGTCCTATTTTGATAAAATAAACTTTTATTAACTTGAAATGACATAAAAAAATATATGAACTAACCTGAAGTATCTAATCATGATCACAAAAGAAAAGCAAAATTAAAAGAAATAAATAAAAAATCTCTTAACTATTTTAAATGTACTCACTTGTTACAGTATAAGTTGTATTGTCATAACCTAGCACACGAAGACAAGACAAGTATGTATTAATAAATTTTAAAATATTAATTTAAATCTATAGAAGTTTCTTCTATAACTCATGCTATTACATCAATTGTGAAAACTTGTACGAAGCTTTTTCAAAGACTTTATTTTAATATATAAAAATGCTTGGATCAAAAAAATTTTCTAATGATAATGTAAAAATATTATAACTATTCTTTGTAAAGCATAATTTAAAAAGCAAACTAACTAGTTGGTGTTTTATTTGATTGTGTAATTGCGATCGGTGTCGCTATTACAGCTATAATCACGACTGCAATGCCAAGACCAATTAAAATTTTAATAATTACATGCATATTATTTAAATGTACTTTAATCTATAAATGAAAGAAATACGATCCAATTAAATAACTATCATATTTAATTGAGTATTCAATATTGTTACTAAAAAATAGGTCAATATCAGAAGTTATAATTCCATTCAAAACATCTATTTTCAATTTTTTTAAAGACTAAATTAAAATTAATAAAATAATTCTTTAAAAGGATAAGTACTTAACTTGTTGGTTTTCTTTAAAGTTACTAGATGATTCTATGTGAAATTATAACAATTGTATAAGAGACTCAAACAGTCAATAAACTTCTATGTATTATAAGAAAATTTGCATTTTTATAACTATATATTGTATATCTATGATTTGAACTTAATGTATACAAAGAATAATTTTAATCAAAATTATAATAAATTAAATTTCAGTCTTTTTTTTATGTACTTACCTTTATTTTTTAATTACAATCAGAAAATTACATATTTCCAGTAGATACTCTCAATTTATTTCATAATTAAGACATAAATTAAAAAGATTATACGATAAAACTGACATATATAACGTTTCTATTTTCATACAATTTATTGTAGTCAAAATACAATGTCAATTTAAATTTTGCTCTTCCGCACCGTTATGGCAACCAAAGAAAAGAAATAACTCTGTTTTAGTTATAAAGAATTGAAAGAAATAACACACAAATAAAAAAAAAACATATTGAGAAAACTTACATACATGAGACACTACAAAAGTTATTTTGTCCAACTCTTCTAAAAATCTCAGTTTGAGTTCAAGTATTCTGTTATAATATCTATACATTTTTAGAATTATGTACAAATTTTCAGATTTCTAACTCTTGTACTTTGCTGTGATTCATTATTTCCTTTATTTGACGTGTACGCAACCTGCTAATGGATGATGTACCGTCTATAGAGGAACTTTGTATTTCATTTTTTGATGCCAATACATTTTCACTTTAAGTGATCTATTCTATTCTACAAAAAAACAAAATATATTATACAAGATATAGAATGAAAAACTCTACAATTTGGAAATAATAGTTTTATTTTGAAAATAAAAGCAAAATTTTCTGTAATTTACTCGTTATGTAGTGTATAGAAAAGGGCATGATACCAATGTGAAAGAAATGATAGATAGCAGCAAAATGTAAGACTTAGAAGTCTGCAATATGTACAAGCATTGCCACAGAAAATTTGAACGTAAACTGAAGCTCCTATAAGAGTTGAGTAAAAAGAACTTTCGTTGTGTCTCTTGTAAAATTTCGTTTTTATTTAATTTTTTTTTGAAGTTTTTATATTATAAAAAAATTTTAACAAGAGTTTAATCTAACATATATTCTACTAATCAACGATATTTGATGATAGTGGTAATACGATGTAGATGTTGAATTTTCCATATAGGTGCGCGCGTTTGTGTCATATCTCCTATAAAGAAAAATTGTGAATTATTTCAGTATTATAAACTATTCAAACTGATAATTTCAAAGAAGAATGTACCGATTATGCAATAAAACATCGGTGATATTCTCTTAATAAATTATCGTCGAAACAATATGATGACATGATGTACCTGCCTTATTTGCCAATGTTAATACATTCGTGAAAACGAAGGTCAATACAACTACGAAGGATAGCATTACGTTGACTAACACAAAGATCATAACGATTAACGTGACGAATATTTTCACGAGTGCAATCATCATAACCAGTCTCAGCATCTTCATTACAAATATTAAAATCACATGGATTTGTTTGGATTGGATTAACAACATTCATTTTGGTTCGTGCCATGCAAGTTGTAGCCATGAATACCAAGAAGATGGTCAAACAAATTAATTGCATAAATTTTTGCATTATTGTTTATTTCCGATAAGTGTTTGAAGAGAAAATAGTAGATGAAGATTGGCAAATAGATGAACGGCATATTTCTATACTCATATCTTGACTTTATATATACCTTGAATACTCACTTACGAGACATACATGGGAGAAAAAGCATTCTTATTTTTTTCTGCGCAATACACTCGATTGTAATAATAACGATGGGAAAAAAATCCATCTGTTTTAAAAATGAGTTTACGAGAGAACATCACCAACTGTCTAATCGCTTTCGACTTCGAACTTTGTACATTTGATAGATCCTAGTAAGGCTTGAAAAACCCCAAGAGATTGAATTCCCTTAGACCTTTTATCCGGAGTTACGAACATTTTAGTAAAATTTTATCATCAAAACACGGGATATACCAAAAAATTTCGATTTTAAATTTTGCTTATTGATAGAACCATTCATCAATAGAGCATCGTGAAATTTTCAACTCAAATTTCTAATGTCCTTCCTCGAATCAATCATATTTCAAGGTAATTGAACTCCAGATTCGAACTTAGTACCGTCACCCTCTTGTGTTTGCTCACAATGTGCTAATCAAGAATTCTTCAATTTGACCAAATGCTGTAATCTGATTAGTCAGATATAAAAGCGGGCCTTTTACGGGTGAAGAGCCTAGTTTTTTTTCGACAGGAAGTAGTCGTTGTCCTCCTATTGAATGTCAGGATGGTACTGAAAAGTTTGGCCGCATTTCTTCGTACCATGCCCAAAGATAAAGAACAGACAAACAAACTTTCTTCGTCATACATGTAAATTTTCGTCAAATTTGAAAACTGGAGAAAATCACTTCGATTCCATTTTGACCTTCCTGTGGACCTAGGGTAGTATCATGGAAGGTTTGGTGACGCTAGCTATTACAGAGACTGAATGCATAGCGAACAGACACATATTCTTCTTTATATTTGCCGACCCAGGTCGATCGTTCCAGAGGCCGGATCCTGCCGGAAACTGCAGGAACCTAGGCTTTTTCCGGTGAAATCCCGCCGTTTCCACGCCGGATTAAACCGGAAACGGCCGGAAAACAGCACGGTTTTTGGAAGCAGTATTCCCACCGGAATTTCTCCGTACCGGAACCGTTCAAATCCTCGGAATTCCAGCAATCGGAAAAAGCTGGAAAAAACCAATATCCCGCAGGATATCATCGGAATCACAGCGTAAACCGCCGGAAACGGCGGGAACGAAGCCGTAAACCGCCGGAAATCACAACGTATCCTATTCTTGCAAACCAACTAGATTTTCCATACTATTTTTAGCATTTCTTCTGCAAAGCTCACTATTTAACTTATCATAAATTCTATTTCTGTTCAATATAATTCTTTAAGTATTTTCCCATGATTATTCCGAAAAATACTTCAACATTTCAGTTATTTTTTCTCATAGATTTCCTGATGGATTTCTAAAGGATTTCGCTCATGATCTCTCGAAGACTTCAAGAATTTCTGAATGAATTTTGACGATTTCGCTCAAAATTTCTCAAGGATTTCTTGTATTTCCATAAGGATTTCTTGTATTTCGATAAGGATTTCTCAAGGATTTCTTGTATTTCCATCAGGATTTCTCAAGGATTTCTTGTATTTCCATAAGGATTTCTTTTATTTCCTTAAGGATTTCTTGTATTTCCTTAAGGATTTCTCAAGGATTTCTTGTATTTCCATAAGGATTTCTTGAATTTCCTTAAGGATTTCTTGTATTTCCATAAGGATTTCTCAAGGATT
>JAJEKB010021158.1:701061-721799 GCA_022393335.1 Macrotrachela quadricornifera
GAACGAACGAGAAAAAAAAATCTATCGCCTTCTTCGTCATAAATACAGATATACATATTATTCTACATAACATAGGCAACATCGCAAAAGATAGGAAAGGATTTACATCATAAAGTAAATATCTAATATGCCGTTGACCTCAAAAAAAATCTCGCGATTAGAAAAAGAAGCAATTTTACGTAGCAAAGTAAGTTTTTTAATGTAAAATATATTCTTATTTATTTTTATTAATAATAAAAAGGATTCTGAATATAAACGTGAACAATCAGCACATTTATTAACAAATTCAAATGACGATGAAGAACAATTTGAAAATGCTCGTCATCGACGTCATGATATTATGAGACAAACACGTCAAATACAACGCGAAATTGATCATCAAAAAGGACTTATAGATAAAATAAATGAACGAAGACAACAAGAACTACAAAAAAAGAAAGTACCAACTACAACCATACCAACAAGTATATTTATTTGTGTGAACTAAAATATAAATATTTAATTTATATATTATAGCACGAAATTATCTTACATCATTATCATCATCATCAGCAGTATCAGCAGCATCATCATCAACATCATCATCAATAACTGATCGTACAAAACGTAATAGTTTAACTACAGAAAAATACACAAGCAAAAAGCATACTAGTGGTGGCAAATTTCCTTAAACCTATTGTTAACATCAATAACAAAAAAAAAACTCATGAGACTTGATTTCTTTACTAACACATATTTATCTATAAATATATTATCCATGAAAAAAATCATCAGACCTTGTAGTGAATATTTATCCTTCATTATTAGATACATCTTGATTTTTCCTATATTTCTACAAAAAAAACACCTTAATTCACACATAATTATGTAATATTTCATATTGAAAATTTTTTTTTCATAGAATAACAAATTAAATTTTCAACTATCAATCTTCATGTCAATTCAATTTCACAATAATTAATCTTTATTTAGTCATCATTTATATAATTGAGTACGAAATATTCATTATGAAATGATTCTAAAATAGATGAAATCGCTTCGAAATCTTACCTATATTACTTTATATTATATAAATTAAAGATAAGATGCATCATAATCTATAGCAAAAAAATATAACGAAAAGATGGAACATGTTTTGTTTCTTATTCTCATCATATAAGACACAGGCATAATATTTATATAGACAATAGAGGAACACAGTCTTAGTTAAATCAAACAAATAACATATTGAATGAAATATTGTTCAGCTGTCGTTCAAGACATATTATCGTCATATAATTAATATCTATCTCGTTTTCTTTTATCCAGTACTGCTACTATAGTGTTGAACAAATATAATAACATTATTTATCGCAATATTATACAATATCGTTTCTGACAAGACAAGAGCAAAGATAAAATGTAATGTTATAATAACATTACATTTCAATGCTAATTTATGCACTTGTTGTAATGAATATTAGAATAATAAAAATTCCTTTTAGTATAATCAATTGGAGAATATCGTTGTTATGAAGACTTTGAATATGATATTGTTGTTAGTTATGTCATATATTTCTTTTCAGATTTTTAATCGAAATAAATGTTCAATGTAAATATAAACTAAACTATCTATTTTTTTCGAATGCTCAAGTTTTATATTGTTTAACACATTTAAACAATAATTAGTTGCAATCGCTAGTAGTGATTATTTCTTTGTTCTAACACAATTGTATCGCGATTAGGAATAGTGTAGATAATAATATATGAGAATAGAAAGAGATGTAGGTATAGAAAAAATGAACAGTTGGTCAAAGGTCAACGATTTTCACAAAAACACATATGCAAGACATAAATTATAACAGCCATTTATCATTGTTATAACATTATGTATGACTTCTTATATAACTATCTTTTTTTTTTTCATTTCTCTTTATTTTTGAAAGAATTTTTAATAAAAGAATGAGAAATTACTGGTGATAATTTATAAAAAGCTTTTTATCTATTCTAATAAATAAGTGATGATCGAGAAAAGCACATCATTAAAGAACAATGAGTCATTTTTTTTTATTGTAGTTTCTGTGTTTGCTAGAATACTTATTATTTTATATATTTGAAAATAATCATTTATTTATAGTTATGATTTATTAAGAATGCAGATGTATTTAAATACCAAAACATACGCAAATGTCACATTGTAACGCATACTAAGAGTTTGTCTTGTCGTAATATCGCACTATAGTAGTTATAGTAGGACGCTAAAGGGGGTCGCAATGGAATGATAATAATGGTGATATTACACCAATACTGACGATATGGATAATTACAGTTGCTATATCGATTTTGATTTATTTTCTCATGTTTTTTAATTATTTTATTCAACTATAATAAACTTTACTTATTAATTATGAAAATGAATAAATTTTTCTGATATATATTTGTTCCTAGTGATAGATTTATTAATATAGAGATGAAATATTTGATATAGGAGAACTAGATATTAAAAAGTTGGAACATTTTTATAATTCAACTAAAAATGAGATAAAATTAAGATGAAACAAGTGATGAAGAGAATATTAATTTAATATTAATGCGTAGTTTTGACAAGGACGTCAATAATTCAAGCCAATAATTATCTTTCATAATCTCTTATATGTTCACCATTCATTACTTTAATTATAGGACAGGTGTATAGAAAATTAGTAAAGGATATGAATGTCATTTTTCTTTGGTTAACTTGTCTATCGTAGTATTAAAAGTGTAATTCGACTTTCTTCCTTTTTTTTACTGTTAGATGTGACATATAGATATGATTGAGTCATTGTCCTTAAATTTTTCAAACTGTATTTGATTGCCTTTCATTAAATCATGATTGAATAACGGCATCAAAGTTCATGCAACAATTTTATGCATAAGAATATTATTTTCTTAGGCTATCTTCAGAAGTAGTTAGTATTTTTTTAAGATAAAAGCTATTAGTAATATTAGTCTATAAGACAGAAGAAAAACGTACAATCGTATTAATGATTTTTACCATGTAAATCTTTAAATCTGATGTCTATTTGTAGTTTAAAGAGCCAGAGGGTGAGAATGAAGGATAACTAAAGACTTATTTATTTCAGCTAATAATTAGATCATAAAAGTGTGTGAGAACCCTGACAAAAGTAACATGTTTCGCAAACTTTTTTTTCGAATTCACGAACATCACAAAAGTGTGCGTCACATGATCTTAATATCTTACACACAAGCTTACAACGTCTTATAAAAGATCTAAATTTAAAATCATACAAGCCTCAAATGAAGATGATTTTATTTTAACAATACTATATCGACATAGATTTATTTTTTGTCAATAAGATTTTAGTATTTTAAGTACATTTTAATTCTGTTTATGATAATTTATTAACATTTATTTGAATAATTATAATGTTTTTCTTTTCCTTGAAAACGGAAAATATCAACAATGAATTCATCACACTTATTCAAGGTATGTTAATCTCTTAGGATGATTACATAGAAATAATCTTAGAGAAAAAACTTATTTATATTTTGTTATCATTTAAACATATAAATGTCATATGTCGTGAAATATATTTACTTATATATGAATTTCTGTTGCTTGAAGTTTTTATTGTGTGAATGAGTGTGTTCTATTTTTATATATGTTCGAATACAGATGTAGATCAATGATTAATCTAGTTCAACGATTCCATTATCACTCCTGATGTATGTTAAGATTAAAACCATGATTTCCATAGAGAATATTTTTTAATTAAATGGGGCGTAAAATATATTTTTATCTTTAAAAACAAATATATATATATATATATATATATCTTGCACTGAATAAGTGTATTAGATTAGAATAGCATAGAGAATGCACCATTTAAAATGTATTATTAACAAATAGTATGACACCAACATTCGCCTAAAAAAATTTAAATAGCCGTGTGTAACAGACGTCTAAATATAAAACGATGGAAAATAACAATAATTAACTAAATGGATTTAAACTTAAGTATATGCCTAAGGAAATATGTTTCATGATATATTATTCAGAATGAACCATAAAATTTTTGTGTAGTCATATTCAAAAATTAGAATACTTGAATATCAAGTTAAGGTAGGACATATAAGTAGTTATTTCGATGATGAATTAAAATATTAAACAGTAATGAAAAATTTAATTTCAAAAATTTCTTCACAGATTTTAGATATGTATTATTTATTAGATTATGCCATTGTAGTTGGAAATACTAATTAAAATTCTATTTTCAAATATAAAGAATCACCATTATGAATATAAACTATTGAGATTATTTTGTAATGTCTTACGCATTTTTATAAACACTTATGTGAAACAAAGATAATCAATTTAATAACTTTAACAACTATTATAAAACAATTTTACACTCTCGTAAGCTGAATAGATCATTTTATTTTATTATTCTAAATTTTCTTTAAAGCAAACATTCTACACACTTACGACACAGAATATTTTTTTTTCTGAGAACGACTATCAACGATAAAAATATCTAAGATTAGAGATGTTACGAATACAATATAGTTAGTTACTCTTTTATTAATAATACATTTTAATTATATATATCTTATCAAAAAAAAAATATCTTTAATAATAAAGAAGACATATATTTACGTACTTCTTTTTGTGTCTATTATAATGTTAGAGATTGATATAGAAATTTTTCTAGACATTTACTATCATCATATTACTCAAAATAATGAACACGACTTCTGTAATCAACCAAAAATGAAGATCTTTATCGATTTTTCTTCTATTTCCGTCTATGAAGATTTGTAACTTATTATTCAGGTAGTGCTAGTATTATGCATAGTATCAATTTACAAAATATTACAGTCAACGTGAACCCTTGACATTTTAAATAATTAAAAGTAGCATATTCTCTTAGTTTCAAGTCGAAAAAAATAGAATAATACTGATATTATCTATGAATTTTTATTTTTTTTTCTATATTTGTATATGTTGAAAATTTTAGAAATTGAATATCAATTGAAAAATGTCTTCATCTAATGAAAATCTTGTTGCATCAATCGATAATGCAACAATTCAACTTAATCGTTATTTACCATTATTGATTTATATATTTGGTATTATTGGCAATACTTTAAATACACTTGTTTTATCAAGACGAACTCTTCGTTCAAATCCATGTGCATATTTTCTTCTATTTTCATCATTTGCTGGTATTATTGCTATTATATCTGGTTTAACTACACGACTTACAGCTGGTTGGGCAGTTGATTTATCAGAAACAATTAGGTGGCTTTGTAAAATTCGTATTTTAGTTTTATTTATTTCAAGAACGGTAATTGTTTGGCTTCTTGTATTTGCTACTATCGATAGATGTTTTTCATCTAATACAAATGTTCATCGAAGAAATTTAAGTTCATTAAAAAATGCTCAACGAAGTATTATAATTGTAATAATATTCTCAGTTTTACTCAATGGTCCATTACTCTATTGTTATGAAGCTAATTTAATTGGTACACCAGCTAAATGTTATGGATACTCGGAAGCATGTCGTCTCTATACTGATTTAGCTTTTATATTTGGTACTATTGTAATTCCATCGTTACTTATGATATTATTCGGTTTATTGACTATTAAACAAGTACAACAAGTACAAAAACGTGTATATGCAAGAATTTTTTCAATTCCAAATCCAAATATGCCAATGAATATAATTGTACAACAACAAAAGAAGAAAACAGATCGAAGTTTATTAAAAATGCTTTGTGTACAAGTTCTTTTTCTCATTCTATGTACTGCACCATATCCAATATATAGACTTTATGCAACACTTACACCTGCTACATTATCAAAAACTGCAATACAAAATGCAATAGAACGTTTATTATTTAATTTATGTACTAATCTTACTTATTTAGCTACGGCTATGCCATTTTATATTTATACATTATGTGGTGGAAAAGTATTTCGAAATGAACTTTTAAATGTAG
This sequence comes from Macrotrachela quadricornifera, assembly GCA_022393335.1. Classification (NCBI taxonomy): domain Eukaryota; kingdom Metazoa; phylum Rotifera; class Eurotatoria; order Philodinida; family Philodinidae; genus Macrotrachela; species Macrotrachela quadricornifera. The sequence continues at coordinate 707,044 of JAJEKB010021158.1, forward strand.
TTAAAGATATTTCTCAAATATTTAAATGTAAATTCAATTTTTTATAAAATAAAATAAAAAAAAAATTTTAAATGAGAAATAAATTTCTTTTATTTACATTGACTAGAATATATTTTGTCGGTCGTTTTCTTTTGTAATCTCATAGATGTATCATTAATTTGATTGACCATTCAATATTCTCTTCAAATAACATGTGCTCTACGATTGGGCACCTGTTTGTTGATTTTGTTTTCATTTATGACTCTCCTCCCTTATTCTTTGTTAACTGTCAATCGACACTATTGTTCTTTTCATAGTCGGAGAGCATGTAATCCACTTTCAATCAATTCATATCTTATATTCTATCAATGTTTACATATCGGTTCAATCAATTTCATTTATTGATACATGAAAATTTTGTTTTGTTTTTATAAATATGTAGATTAACTTTCTTTAAATTCAATATATGTTTAGTTAAATATTAATCAGTTTCTTTTTTTTTGTATATTAGAAAAAATAATAATATCAAAAGTTCTTTTTAATAAAAAAGAAAACAACAATTGGATACATTTTTCTTATGTTCTCTCTTTCCATTATGTGCTTGTAATATGACAATGAAAGTAAAAGTGAAAGAGAAAGAGTATTATATAAACATTCTTTTCTCTTTCAATGAGTCAAAAATCAGAAGAACAATTGAACATATTCATGTAAATTTAATATTCGTTGTGTTAAGTAAAAACACATGGGATCAAATTGTTGTAAAAATGTTCGTGTAACTGGTGTTCCTCAACAAGAGCCAACCAACATGAATAAACCAGAAGGACAACATAAAAAAGCCATTATTTCTGTTCCTTCATCAATGTCAACAGAACTCGATGCTGAAAAAAATAATACACAATCAATTACTACACATCTTCCACAACATACAAACTCTATCGAGTCTAATGAAGAACAAAAAACATCTACTCCTTTTCGTCTTCCAGAATTTTCTAAAGATAATGATCAAATCAAAGATCATAAACCGACTATTCCATCTCAGTTTCCACCTATTCAACGAAAAAAACATAATTCCGAAAATGAACATCAACTACAATCAAAAAGAACTGATACTGATGATACGCATAAGCAGATTATAATTGATCGTTTACCACCATTACAAAAACCTATTAAATATGAAAATAATGATAATTTAGTAGAATCTGTATCATATGAAAGTCATTCAGATACTGATGACAAAGTTGGTGATGATTGGCGTTTATTATCAATGCCTGATAGAGCTGATTTCTATGAAGAAGATAGATTTTTTACATCAACTCCAATACCACCAAGTCCTGAACAATCAGATTCAGATGAAGAACATACCGAAACTCTAAATCATTTTATACGACCAATTTCAAATAATATTGGTTCTGATGAAGATCATACATCTACTCCATTAAGTGTATTACAGATCTTACAACTTCGAGAACAAATCAATGCAGATAAATTGATTAATTCTAAACAGATTCCTGAATTAAAACTTTCATCACAACAGATATATTCTATTAATGATAAAACGAATTTACCTATGATTAGAATTTTAGATGATAATAATAATGATGATACTTCTAATAGTTCATTTGATGAACCAACTATTTATTTATCTAATACGTCAGTTGTTTCTAATGATAAGAATAATACTACCGGTAGATTCGATATTATTCATCCAGAAGCATTCGATGAAGCATTCATTATGAAACGTCAACACGTAATTGATAATAATAGCTATCGATTAATTATTGAATCTTGGCATCCAAATTCTATCGAACAACTTATTGAACAGATCAAAAATTTTTCAAAAAATAAACTGACTGTTGATCGTCTTTGGATGATATTCTATTGGATTGTACGAAATATTGAGTATGATACTGCACCATATGTTGGCAAAAAACATGTTGAGAAATCAGCCGAAGCTGTCTTTCGAGCACGAAAAGCTATTGCAGATGGTTACGCTAATTTATTTAAACATTTATGTGATGAGTTAGGTTTGACGTGCGAGAAAATACATGGCTATTCAAAAGCATACATTTTTGATCCTTCGAATAAAACTTCTGCACCAATCGATCATACATGGAATGCTGCTCAGATCAATCAACATTGGTATCTTATCGATTTAACTTGGGGTGCTGGTTATCTTGATGATAATCAAGTATTTAAACATGAATTTAATCCATACTATTTTCTTGTACGACCGAGCGAAATGATTTATCATCACTTTCCTGCTAATGAACGGTGGCAACTATTGAAGCAACCAATTAAAATGGTACAATATATGCAAATGCCTAAACTTTGGCCAAAATTTTTTCAATTTGATCTTCAATTGATTAATCCTAGTGATATAATACATGTTGATCTAGTTCCACGTCAACCTTATGCAATAGTGGTAATACAAGCTCCTCTTAACATCAGTCTTAATGTTAGTTTCACTTTAAATGAAAAGGAAATTGATGGTGGACATCGAATCGTATTTGATCGTCAAAAACGACTCTATCGTTCTTATTTCGCTCCAGCTTCGGTAGGTGCACATATAATTCATTTCGTTGCAAAAAATGATAGTACTAAAAATGGTTTATACAGTAATGTAGCTGAATTAGAACTTGATATACGACAAATGCCATCAAAACCAATTAGTTTTCCAAAAACTTGGAAACCTTTCTTTGAATTAAATCTTGAAATTGTTTGGCCGTGCAATACACATATAATCAAGATGGATCATGGTGATACTCATACTGAAATTCTTATTCGAGCACCAAATGATGTTGAAATCGCTGGTCGACTAACTATAGATAATAATGTTAAAATTCCTGGTGGACACTGTACGTTTCTCGATCGTCGACAAGATATTTGGCGATGTATGTTTGCGCCTCATCATGATGGCGCATTTGAAGCTTATATTATGGCTAAAAAGCGATTAGATCCTGGTAGTTTTGCAGTTGCTGCACGCTTTAAAATTAAAGCAAAACGAATACCAATGCCGCCACTTTCATATCCAAAAACATGGCAACTCTTTCATGATCTTGATCTTCAAGTAGAAATACCACGCAATAGTGCAACTGTTATGTGGCCTGAATATAGTTCATATGCTCAAGTATGTATCCGAACAGCAGATGATGTTCGATTAATGGGTTGTATTGAACGTAATGGTATTCGAATAGAAAATGGATCATTAACACAATTTAATAATGAAAAGCAATATTGGCAATTATTTTTTGCACCAGAACGAATTGGTGAGCATAAATTATTAATTTTTGCACATTGCAGTACTCCTGATGGAGTCATATCAGGAGTTGCTGCCGAATTTCATCTCAATGTAACACAGCTTCGACATTCAATTAAATTTCCAGCAATTTATACTACATTTCTTACTAAAAAATGTCGAATATACGAGCCTATCGATGGAGTTTTAAAACGAGGTGCCGTCGTGTGTATTCATTGTGAGATACCTAATGCGAGACAAGTTGATTTGACCATTGATTCAAAATGGATAAAAACCGAAGGTTATCGAAATTCAATTTTGAAGAGACAAATTATTGTTGGTTCAAAAGAAGTGATTATATATGCTAAATATGACGAAAATACGATTTATGATGAACTTGTTAAATATACTGTTCAATAATTAAGTGTATTTAAGAAAACATAAATGTAATTCGTAGTTTATCAAAGATATCTATGATTCATCTAGATCAATTGTAGCTTTAAAGAATCAATAAATTTGAGAAATTTACTAAATATATTCAATATCAATAAAACTTGTATCTAACTGATGAAAGGAAAGATTTCAAAACAAAATTTTGTTTTGATATTTATCATTTTATTTGAATCTCTATATCAAAGAAACATTAGATTAAAATCTTAACAACGTTTCTTCTTTCCATAATATATCACAAAAACTCTTGCGATAGTTCTTTAATTAGAACTAGATGATTTAACAGTATGTCTTTTAATATTCATAATAAAAGTTCTTTCGTAAAGTTTAATTTCTTCGGGAGATTTGATTTACATAGAGTTGTACAGCATATACAATTATTCACTTAAAAACTTCTAAAAATAACTTTCATATAGATTATCAATCTATTAAATAGCTTCTAATTATTACATTTATTATTCATTCTCAGACATATGCTTATAAAACATCAATAAACTGCATTTATAGAAAGTTTCCATATATTTTTCACCATTAAGTTCTTACATTTAAGAATTTTTTGTCGGTTCATGACTCTTTTTGAAGAAAATGAAGATCTCCCGTTATAATTCCTAAAAAAATGTATTATTTTATAATCTAAATATATTTTGCCAAAGAAAGATTCTTATCTAAGCTCAAACAACTTCAAAAATATATAATTGTATTGACTGTAAATGATGTTTTCAGAAGCTGCCGTTAATAATCTGATTGTCCGATTCATTCCAAGTAAAGTTTGTGACTAGTGTATAATAATTCAATGTGTTGTGTTATGATGAAAGTCACGCTGTCAACAATGTAAAAGGTTCTAGTTTTTCTCAAGATACATGAAAGTAAAAGAATCTCAAATTTATTGAAATGCTGTTACATTTTCCTGCAACCATTCTTCCAGTGTACACAATGGTCTATTGATAAGAATAGATAATTGTGGTGTAGTATACTTGCGGTTATAGGTTCGATAGATAATAAAATTATCTTGTACACAGTATCTGCTGGTTGTTGCTCGTATGAAATAGATTTACCGAGTACTTTACGAAAGATAGCTCCTCGCTGATCATTGGTCAAAGTCTCACCACCCATTTTGTAGACGTAACGCTCATGCTTTTCAACAGGTTCTGTTAGAATAACAACAGAACAATCAGAAATATCTATAAAGAAAGAGTTTTTTCTATGGTTTGAATAGAAATTTTCTGATAGAATCGCTTAAAGAATCAGTGTTGCTCGATATGTCTTGTTAAACTAAAGCTTTTCGTTCCTCACTAAAGCAATAAAAGTTATTTTTTGATATTCATTTTTTCTTTTATTATTTACCTTTGGTATGGATTCATGTTGTCGACGACGAAAAAGATCCTGCTGGAAGAGGTTTATTTAAATGTTTAACTGATTGTAGATCGCTCATAAAATGATTGTTCATAAATGTACCTAGACGTAGTATGACAAGTATAAACAATCATCTGATTTTTCATTGGCACATGACCATAATTTCTCTTCGCTTATTGTATGCATATATCAAATAATACATTGTCTTCCAATCCAACGAACAGTAAATGAAAAAAGATCAACAATTAGACGTACACCTTTTTCATAAGCAATCTTTCCAAATATTCCTTTAACTTCACTCATTAATGTTGGTCTCTCGAGATCACCAACAATAAGAAGAAAAAGACAAGTATATCCTTCGATTGCTTTTGTAAATACATCAACGGTTGAGTAGGTACTGACGACGAATATCAGAAAGTCAGGGAGAAGTTCCTCTTTGAATAAATTCCTTGTTTTTGTTTTGTTATTTTTTTTCCTCCTATCAGTATCGTCAAATAGTTATGCATCATCATAGAGAACAATACTTATAGGTCATATCGAAAATAATGAGATTCACTAATGAATTTTAATAGAATAGAGTTAATCTATATTCTTTCTTTATAAGTAAATAACTCGTATAGTAATTGTACTTATCTAGATGCAAGCAAACGATTCAGACAATATTTTGAAAGTCCTTTTAACATCATTATTAATAAAAAAAAACACTTCTCTATATGAAAGATGATAGCAATAGAAATAGTATACGAAAGTTAAAAATGGATATTTCTGCGAATAAACTTTTGATTTATTAATAAAAGTCATCATCAGACACGCTATCGTAACAAATTATTTGTAAAACAAAGTTACAAATATATATTTATCAACAACTTTTTAATGATTTTTCATGTGGATTGGATGTTGAAAAAAATATGATATTACATTATTGTTACTGCATGTTATTAATTGAATTTATAATCTGGTAGCATATATAAAACTGTAGCTGTTGAGAGAAATTCTGTGTTAAGTTATACTACTATTACCATCTTGTTGTATCGAAATTTCTTATCAGTATACATTGCATCTATACTTTTGTCGATGACGAGAGCATTCTGCGATTTAGCTTAATAGTATATATTCATTCAAACACAGAAAGTACATTCTTTCAATTTCGTATAATTTTATATTTTCATTATTTTACTTAACCTTTGCGTCGTTTAAAGAGGGCTTGTCTTTGCTAACATGCTGTTAAGAATTGATAAAACTAACTTGAAGTGTAAGGATATCATTTATATACACTCGCGAAGGTGTTTCTGCCTATAAAAATGAAGTTCTTTTTGTAATAACCGGAGAAGTTGGCGGTTAATCGATTATTCTTTGCAATAATACATTAAATCAAAACATTTGTGCGTGATGAAAGATACCGTCGTTGATCTGTCCGTTTTGTTCAATGGAATCTGAAGATATCCATGTTTTAGGTCGAATTTATTTAAGTTTAATTATTTTGGCATTCAATTGTCATCCCATTAAATTTAGTGGTAATAAACCATTTAGTAATGACTGATTGATTTAACTGATACATTTTGAACAGTATATGTTAAAGTATATGCAAAAGAAAATACCTTACTGAAATCCTTTTTCCTATATGTTACATTAAATATTTTTAAGATAACATTCTTCATGGTCAATAGAAAGTAAAGATGCAGTAGATTAGTGATTTTTCAATGATAATTTCTATGTAAAATTTATAAATTGCGACAAAAATAATATACATTCGTTGTATGTTCTAAACACTATCTTGAATATTTTCATGTTCTCTAAAACAAAAGATATAAATGTAGACATCATGATAGAGGTACAAGGAAAAAATTCTTGTTGGCTAAATAAAAACATGTCTAATTATATTAAATTACTCTTTAAAATATATCAAAGGATAACAACATTTAAAGTACCCGCAATGCAAATTTTCCGTAAATTCTTTTTCTTTTTATTCATATCATTTGATAGAGCTTGAATTGTTGATCATGAAAATCTACTTTTAAGCCTTAACAAATACTTCGTTTCGATCGAAAAATATGAAATATTCGACAGGTGTCGCTTTCCTCGAAATGTGCGAAAATTTCCCACTTTATTCTTTTTTTTTAGGTTCAGCATCAAAAACTGAGTATACACAAGTTGTTAAATCGAGTATAGTGCACGACGCTGTATTGGTGGTGGCGCTTCAAACCGTATGGAGTGAGATATGTATAGGTCGATTTTGTACACGTATCTAGTTTTTGCATGTAAACGATGGAGCTAAGTACTTTGTCTCATTCTGTTTACCATATCATTTCCCACTACTAACGACCTGCAACTGGCGCCGGGTTCCGATCCCAATTCCGGTGGAGTCGGAGTCAACATAAATTTTGTAGTGACCCCAAAAATTTTTTTATCCTTTTTTTATTAAAGTTTTTTTTTCATAATTGTAACGTTAAGTAAACAAAAAATGCTAATTCACTGCCAAGACAACATGAAATATAAAAAACATAAACGTCTTCTTCTTTCATTAACTTTAGAATTTTTTCACGTAATAAGACCTTCGCAGTCATTGCAAATATATTTGATAGACAAGAAAGTTTCAAAATTAAATCAACTCGCATTTTTCTGTCTTACATTGAACATATCTATTTATTCACTCACAATACTCTTAACACCGAATTTGATACGTAATATCGGGTTGGTAAGAAATTTTTTGCGTTTTTTTTAAATTGTCTAAAAAATTTACGAAACATCAGAAAGTTTTCTTACCTAGGATATATAAACGGAGTAAAAATATCTCGCAATTAACGATAAAACTATTAGTAAAAAAACTGGTTTCAGGTTAGAAATGAAGCTTTTTCGAAGGAGGTTCTGACTGCCTTTACTTCATGAATTTCGTTTGAATCGTAGAGTGACGAACGTAGCAACCAACATATGCAGCACGATAGGTGACAATGTACTCGCCATTCTCAAAGTGCAGTATTGGGTAAACCGGTTTAAGAATAGTAACTTCGACCTTGACAATTTATTTGACCTTGAGGAGAACATGTACACATTGAAGCAGCTAATTAAAGAAGAAGCGAGATCAATTGCTCGCCATCTAGTAGAGCGACTTGGATGCTCTTATACTGTGCTAGAGAAACATCTGAGTAAGTCAGGCAAGACATAGAAATATGAAGGTTGGATATCCTATCAATTGTCATCACTTCCCTTCCAACACAGGACGGACACATATATGAGCCTACTGACTTCTTACCGTAACTACGAGTGAATTCGCAATCTTTTTACCGATGATAAAAAGTGTTTGATTTATATCAATCAGAGGTACAAGTGACAATGGCTAGGAGTTGGAAAAACCGATATGGCGATAGCAAACAAGGAACTTCACACAAGGATAGTTATGTTCATCAAGTAGTGGAGCGTAAGAGGCGTAATTCATTGGGAGAAACTCCCAATTGCTGGTACCATTACTGCTGATCTATATTGTCAGCCGTTCGACCGAGTTACAGCAAAACTCGGAGGAAAGTAGAATAAGGCTTCCTTTTTCATTACAATGCCAAACCTCACATTGTAAATTCGACATGTAAAAATGTATTGAAGCTCAGATGGACTATGCTTTCACGTCTACCATATTCTGCAGACTTGACTCTCACTGACTACCATATGTTCCGTTCTCTTAGCGACGAATTGAGTGGAAAAAAGTTTGATGAAAAAGATGACTTCAAAATGGATCTCGGCAACTCCTTTAGCCAAAAGTCCTAGTAGTTTTATGAACAAAAGATCCATTCTCTTCTAGAGCGTTGGCGATAAGTCATAACTACTAATTGACTATACACTATTAAAACTTACGAGGGAATATCCTCAGGTGTTCTCCGACCTCAATGGATTTTTGTCCACAGATACTCCATAGTGCCCTAGTCAAAATCCTAAAAGAGTTCGGGTGCATATTGAGTTATAGCGAATTTACCAGATTTCCAATATGGCTATATCGAAAAGATCCCCGTGGAGAGCTCCAGGTACGAAAAAATCGTATTTTTGAGTTTTGGTCTGAAACTCCATACATACATACATCTCGACTAGACTAGCTTATGTAGAAACATTTCCAAGTTTTGAACAAAGTCTCGTCGAGGTATAGAACTTTCGAATTTTAGGTCCTTCTCTATAGATAGTGTATATAACATGCATTTTTTGAAAGCTTCATATCTTAGCGAGATTTTGTTCAAAACTTGTAAATTTTTCTATGCCAGCTAGTCTAGTTGAGATGTTTGTATGTGTGGAGTTTCAGACCAAAATTCAAAAATACGATTTTTTTGCGTACTTGGGGTCCTCCACAGGGATCCTTTCGAAATAGACATATTCGTAATCTGGTAATTTCACCATAACTTAATAAACACCCGAGCTCTTTTAGGGTTTCCACTAGGGTACTAAGGTGTATCTGTGGACAAAAATTCATTGAAATCGGAGGGGGATACCTGGGAATGTTCCCTCGTTAGTTGTATTTTTGTAGTAGAGAAAATAAAACGAAATGTTTTTAAAAAAGCGCAAAAAATTCTTTACCAACCCAATATGTTAACATTAATCCACTAATACAACAGAAAAAAATTTATTTTCAAACTTTCGCTATGTATTCTCGTCCCATCTTTGTTTTTCTTTGCACTAACAGTTAAACAAATTCAAGCCTATACTGCACCAAAAACTGTCTGACAAGTTTCTAGGTAAGGTTGACATCACAGTCGCAGTTAGCTTCTGATCTACCCTAAAACCATAAACTCATGCGATATATTTTTCTTATAACACCATTGTTGGTTTCACCGAATGTGAGGAGGAGACAGTAGCTCTCTGTTACCTCACTCTTTTCTTACTAGCAAACGTCAACAATTAGTCGTTTCTTTTGTTCTTATCAAAGTCAATATTCGGTTTGGTTTTTTCAAACGATGTTTGGATGGTGACTCTTGGGAAAGATTCTCTTGTAGAGTTTGTTGTATCAAGTTAGTTATTAAGAAAGATGGAAAAGAGTCCTCAATGATTCTACTACATATAAAAAGGAAGGTTGTTTAAAACAATGATCACATCATTATACTTTGAATTCAACGCCACTTTTCAACACGAATTCGTACAGCTTTGAAAGTAAGTACAATAATCCTTTTTTCGCCGAATATCTTTTCAGCATGGGACGACAAATATATACATTTATGGAACTTAATTATCGGCAGTTCAGTTTCAGACAATTATTCTATATTTATATTGATAGAGAAATGATGTTGTTAACTTTGATAATTCCTGTACATAGTAGATAGGGGTGTACAGAGCCCGAACCTCTCGGTCTCGGTCTCGGGCTTGGTCAGTCTCGGGATTCGTCAGTCTCGGTCTCGGTTTCACTTAGCATAAGTTAGGCCTAGTCTTGATCTTAGTCATGTTAGAACATGAATATAACAGTTGGGTAATAATTCTAATATAGTCGATTGTTTAAATGATGTCTGATATGAGCTACTCAACACAATGTTGATAAGATACCTTAGGATAGTTTTCATAACTTTTCAAGGATTATGCAGGGATAAACCTTATAATTGTTCAAAGACTTTCTGGAGGTAGTCTCTATAATTTTTCAAGAGCAATCTAGAAGTGTCCTTATAACTGTTCATATCATATATGGAAGCAGTCTATATCATTTTTCAAGGGCTAATTAGCGGTAGTCCTAATGATATTGTAAGAACTACCTTTAGGCAGCCTTTTAAGATTTATAAAGAGTATCTCCAGATAGGTCCTGAAATGTTGTAAAGACAGCCTGTAGATGGCCCCTGAAAAGTTGTAAGGATAGTCTGTAGATAATCTCTGAAAAGCTATAAAAACTACCCTCAGATGATCCATGAAAACTTATAAGGACTGTCCCAGATAACCCTGGGAAAATTATCGGCCTATCTTTAGATAGCCTTTGAATGCCTGAAACCTCTTTTAGATAACCCTTGAACAGCTGTGAGACTACCCCTAGATAGCTCCAAAAAAGTTATAGGGTCTAACTCATATAAGTCATGAACAGTTATAAGGACACTTCTAGATTGCTCTTGAAAAATTATAGAGACTACCTCTAGAAAGTCTTTGAACAATTATAAGGTTTATCCCTGCATAACCCTTGAAAAGTTATGAAAACTACCCTAAGGTATCTTATCAACATTGGGTCAATTAGTTCATATCAGACGTCATTTAAACAATCGACTATATTAGAATTATTGCCCAATTGTTATATCCATATACTAATATAACTAAGATCAAGACTAGGCCTTACTTATGCCAAGTGAGACCGAGGTCTCGGACTCGGGACATCCCTAATAGTAGACAGAGAGAAACTTATTAATATATGAAAAAAGATATCTATACAATCACCTCTCGATTGAAATATTGAATGGGATCAAAGTATTAATATGAATGATGAACAAAGTGACAAATCAGTACAGCTGAATTATTAGAACTGATGAATTTCAACTATATTTCGTCATCGGCACACATATAGGTCGCGTGCTTCAGTGGTGTATACTTTTTTGTTCTGTCTGAATCACATATCCATTCTTTACTTATGAGAGAATCTTCCCACATGTCAAATCGCTTTTTAGATAAAACCTAGTGAGTTGTAGGTTATTAACTAAGCTGATTCCAAATATGGGCATGAAAAATTCTCTTAGGACTGATTTTCAGGATTATAGGCACTTTACTAAAAATTCAGCCTATAGGATGGTATTTAGCAACAAATCCAATGAAGATAGTTTGATTTCAGATTTTGCTCAAAGAAAGATCTACTTATAAGTACAATGTCCTGAAAATTTCAGGTCAAAAGAGTGTACCCTTCTCGAGATATTAAACTCCCAAAAAAATATCTCATATAACACGAAAGATGCTAAAATTGTCTATTTTTTTAAAGCTTTGATATCTCAAGAAGGATACATTCTTTTGACCTGAAATTTTCAGAGCATTCTATCTATAAGTAGACCTTTCTATAGGCAAAATCTGAGATCAAAATATCTTCATTGGATTTGTTGCTATATACCATCCTATAGGCTAAATTTCAGTAAAACGCCTATAAGTCTGAAAAGAAGGCCTAAAAGGCTTTTTCATGCTCATATTCAGAATCAGCACAGTCGGTAATCTAGAATCCACTCGGTTTTATCTAAAAAGCGATTGGACAGTTGAGAAGGTTTCCTCATTAGTCTTTTTATGAAGACTTAAGAAACGAAAAAAAAAGAATATCTTCTTATATTTTAGCCATAAGTTTAGATGATGGTGAATTTCAGTGTCCGACACGGACTGAGTCGGGTCGGATCACACAGGGTCTAAAAAATTCGAACTTCATATAAGAAAAGAAGCAATTTTGGAGGAGATAATTATATCCTTATTTCGAATATCGAGAGAATATGCATTGATTTACTCAAAAGATTGTCAATGACTGAAAAAAACTCGCTTTTATTGACTAAAAACTATTCTTTACCTCGGATCTAGTAACGATACGCTCGAGGCGGTTTACGATAAGCTCGAGTCGGGTCACAACAAAGTGGCCCATGTCAGATACTGGTGGATTTGATTTTTGGAATAAACGGTAAGCACACGAAAGTAGAAAATAATAGATCAATCAAAAGAAAAAGAATATAGAGCCAGAGAACATGCACGAACATTCGTGCGTGTATGTATAGAGACTGAGAGATAAAGAGAGAGGGAGAGAGAGAGTATATTTTATAGAAGAGAAAGGAAAAATCCAATGAAGTGTATATAAGAACATAGAAAAGAACCAGCATGTAAAATGGCCTTGTTCGTGAAAAAATGTCTTTACGTATTGCATCCACATATATTGGAAGAGTCTACAACAGTAATTTATGCATGTTTTTTTCCTTGTTCGTTGATGCACATGTTTTTGTCCGTATAATACATTCACTCTATTGTTTTCTCATTTTCGAATCAAATTGACAATAATAAGCCATATGCTAAGCTTTGTTGGATAAAAAGTGATTCAATACGTAGTTAAACTACAATTTTTCTCCTAAAAAACTATGCACTGGTACTAAACAAAAAAAAAGTTGTTGGCCTGTCAACAGAATCCTAACCCATTTTGCCCATCGTTTCTTTCCAATATAAGAAAAGTTAAAAATCCCGGTTAAGCCGCTAGTCTACTTTGAAACTTAAACTAAAAGTAGGTTCATTATTGTTTTAATATCACAATAACTGTACATATCGATGTTTGGTCCAAGATTTGTTTAAGTATTTAAGTGATTCCTGATTATTCAGTTGTGTAGATTTAGTTTTCTGTCTGAATTTTGTATTAATTCGAATTATTTAGTAGAAGTCTTGGTCCGAAAATCAAATTGTGAAGAAAGTGTAAACACAATTCTTTGAAGCTCTTAGACGAATTGTTGAACTCTTATACCAAGATCCTGATGATAATTGTAGTTTTTGTTTTAAGTTTCCATAGATTTTTCTTAAGTAATTCTTCAAAACTCCCTGAATAAACGAATATGGTCAAGAAGAATAAACAATTTCCTATGAGGGTTTTGTCCGACTTAACTAAACTCATTTTCAGAATCCCGACTGGAATTCATAGTGTCTCCCAACGTCTGATCTATATATATATAAAGAAGAATGTTTACCTGTTTGTCTGTTCGCTTATAACTCAATTTCGGTAAAAGATAGCGTCACCAAATTTTTCACAATGCTTCTCTAAGTCCCAAGGATAGTTGACGGGGGTTGGCATGGTCGTCTGGGTGTGGGTAAAATCTCACCCAGATAGTGCTGTAATAGCAGACATTACAAAACTTTCCACGGTACTATCCTAAGTCCAGAGATAGTCTTGGAGAGTGCTGTCACCATTAACAGGAGGAGGAAAGGGGTGTCTGGGTGGAATTTCACCCAAGTCATATTGCAATGAAATTTATATCAATTCTCCAGAATTTTATCGAATTGGTTATGATTCTAAAATTAATCATTTCGTATCGATAATTCTTTGATCTAAAGGTGAAAACGGAAGATTCTAATCCATATATATATAAGAAGAATGTCTATCTGTTTGTCGGTTCGCTATTTATTTAGACATGGTACTGGCAAATGCAAAGAAATTTTGCATAGAATACCCTTTCAACCAGAGGAAAGTCATAGGGTAGCTTTCGACCTAAAATTTTGACCTGAATGGGTGTTTGCCCCTCCTATTGTTAGATTTGCTACAGTAAATGTCTTTTTCAAGGAATTTGTGCATATGATTGCTTCCTCAAAAGTAGAGGTTTTTAGGGCTCCCCCTCCTTACAGACATTCCCTTTACAGACACGCCCCCTTACAGACATCCTTCCCCTTACAGACCCTAGCAGCCAAAGTCAAAGAGCATGGCGTGTGCTTTGATATTGATGAGAGGGATAAAGAGGGAAGATAAATAAAAATGAAGATCTTTGCCTAAGTTTTCCTAGGTATTGGAGCGACGAGAGAAAAGAGCAATCAAAATCACTGCATGTTTTGCTTAACAACAAACAAGAACTGATGGTTGTTTAGTATATTTCTTCTGAAAGTATGTGAGTTCCACATTTTGGTCCCAAAGGGACTGCGCTGACAGGCTTTTCTAAGGAATTTGTACATATGATTGTTTCCTCAATAATTTAAGAACAAAAATAGGGATGCACTAAGTTCCAGTCCGACTGGGTGACTGGGTGACTGGGTATCCAGTCCGACTGGGCGACTGGGTATCCAGTCCGACTGGGTGACTGGGTATCCAGTCCGACTG
>JAJEKB010021158.1:721809-736202 GCA_022393335.1 Macrotrachela quadricornifera
TGGGTATCCAGTCCGACTGGGTGACTGGGTATCCAGTCCGACTGGGTCTAACATCGAATGACAGTGAGAATTCATAAAACAAGAATCCATAGGTATTTTTGCTTGAACATGAAATTTTACCCAGTCGGACTGGGTGCCCAGTCCGACTGGTACCCAGTCCGACTGTACTGGTGCATGCCTAAACAAAAATATATAAAAACCTACGGTTTTTGCCATTGTACACAGGACATTTTAGAATACTGGAAAAAGATTGACAGAATGTGTAAAATGAAGAACAACTATATAAATGAAAATATTCATAGAATGAAGAAGGCAACAAGTGAGATAAAATATCATTTCTCATAACTCATAATCTATATGTAAACAGAAGGAAATGTGTCGTTTTTTCTGTTTCTCCTACATTCGGACACCGCACACGGTAGCAGTGCCAAGCTTTTTATAACATACTCTTAGGTCCCGAGAAGAATCGAGAGGGGATAAGGATAATCGGCGGGAGGATTGGTGTGAAATTTCACGCAGGTTATGATGCGCTCCAACTTTTACGTATTTTTCAGAAACTTCAGAGTATCTGCTGCCACTGTTAAAATATCCTTCTCTTACTGTCACGTTTTTTGCATTGGATGTCAGTATAAAGTTTGACAACAGGCATGAGTTAAGTGAAAGACACTCACACCCCACATTATTTGCTGAATTATCCGATTTACGAATGATCGTAAGTATATATACGGCGGAACATGCGGTAATAACAGGTGAAAAGGTCATAAGCAAGCCTTCTATATGTCTTCTGTCGATTTTGGACATGCTAAGTTTTCAGCATGGAGATTTTCCGAGAAACGCTGGGTACTACCGCTAGTAATTAATATTCTTGAAGAATTTTGAATAAGGACCTGATTGAAATTTGGTAGAATTAATGAGTTTTGTATTAAACCACCTCTTGTCGTTGCTTTTCTTAGATTTTCCCATAATGTTCCTGCCAATCCAAATAGGATCTTTCAAGAAAGAATCAACACAGACTTAGACAAAAAGCTGATAAAAGCTTTTTAGAACCCTATTTTCTAACTTTGTTAAAATCCTTTGCAGGATCTGGGATACAGTGTGGTAGAGTCCTGAGAGATCCTTGCAGTATTCACAGAGAATGAACAGGATTGAGGCTAAAGCTATGATAGATGTTGTGTGTTTATTATTTTTTTCCCAGTTCCATTTCTTCATCATTGTGTGTTCATTAGCCAATACTCGTGTTAATTAATCCATTATTCACACTTACAGATATGATTCAAATATTGTAAACTTCGTCGATGTATCGTAATTCAATTTTTTTTCTTCAGAATGCCATCCATACGTGAAGAATTAGAGAAGGAAAAGTCGCCAGAGCAAAGAAGTAAAGAACTTCTGACAAGGATTAAAAACGATTATAATGCCTCCGGTCAAAACAAGACGTCAAAAATCAATCATAAAAATATAATGCTCATCGGAAGAACACGAACTGGTAAATCGACGATCAAAGCATTACTTGTCGATCCAACAACTGTACCCGATGAACTGACATTGAAATCAGGCACACGAGAGCCATTGTTCGAATCGTTTCATGTAGAAGATAAGAAACTAGCACTCAACATCATCGATACACCAGGTTTATTCGAACGTGGTCAGCAGCAAGATATTATTCGGGACAACGAAACAATCATGCGCACAATTCAGATGTGCGTCAATATGGAAATCACAAAATTCCATGTGATCGGTTTTTGTATTGCTCTAACCACTGGAATCAATACAGAAGACATTCAATCACTCAAACAATTGGTCAAATATTTTGGTGAAGAGTTAACAAATAATTCGTGTTTAATTATAACACATTGTGAATCAAAAACTGAAGACCAACGAAAAAAATTAAAAGATGAATTGTATCAAGATAACTTCTTCCAAAGTATTGGATCATTCTTCAAGTTAGGCGTCTACTTTTCTGGTTCTCTTGAACGTGACGATGTTAATCAAGGCAATAATAGTCTCCTGCGTCAATACGTCACTATATCAGACTACCGTAAAAACTTGATTAATTTATTCATCGGTGAAATCGACCCGTTTCCTGTTTGTGATATGTTAATGAATCAGCTACAAACTACTAGCATCAGTATGAAAAAGACTGCACAAGAAATGAGTGATAAAAGAATTGCTGAACAAGACCGCATTATTAATGAACTGAGAATGGCACACGCTCAGGACAAAGCGAAAATGAAAACATATTTGGAAGAGTACCGTAAAGCTATAGCAAGTGAAGAAAAAGCTACTGCACAATCGAAATATTACGAGGAGAGTTATGAAAACTTACTTCTTCATCTGCAGAAAAATGGATCAAAGAAACAGCGTGACAAAAGATAGAAGACAATAATGAAAAAAACTGATTCGTTTTCATGTAGCCCTGATGTTTTTTCTTTTCGTTTCTTTTCTTGATTTTAGATGTCTCTTTTTATACAACCTAACATTAATGTTGAACTGGAACGTCAACAGATCATGAACAATATCGACCAAGAATATAAACATCATCTTCAACAAGAAGAACAGCATAAAAAACAGACGATTAAAAATATTCTATTATTAGGTCCTTCGAAAAGTGGTAAAACAACATTCAGACATGTTCTCTTGGATCCACGTCATATACCAGAACCGTTAATATTGCGATCATCATCTGGTAGACAAGTTCAATTGACCGAAAATATACGACTCGAATCATATTGTATTTCATTGAATATTGTAGAAATTCCTAGTGAGATGATTGATACAACTAGCAATTTGTCAGATATTAATCGTGAATGTCATAAATTGGGTATGACGGTTTTTCATTTAGTTTGTTTTTGTGCATCATTTCAAACGGGTATCGATGGATATACTCTCAAGTCATTTCTACGTCTCATCGAACATTTTGGTGAAGAACAACTTCGTCCAAACTTCGTTCTCGTCATTACTCGATGTGAAAGCAAAAACAGCACACAACAATCGAATATACATGATGAACTACTACGCGATAGCGAGTTTTCCAAATTGATTAGAAATCAATCGGATCGAATTTATTTTTCGGGTACACTTAATCCGGATGATTATAGTAATGCGAGTGACGGGTTGTATTATCAATTTAAAACAGTTTATTCTTATCGAAAAAAATTTTTGCAACTAATTCAGAATGAAATCAGACCATTTCATCTGACTGAGAAACGACAACCTTCCATACCGAAGTAAATTGATTAGCTTCTAAAATGTCATTGCTGACCTTCTTTCTATTTTCAGACACAATCATGAATCGAACTTCACCATTACACCAATCAGTCGAAATGAGAGGCTGATTGTCACACGAAGTGAACCACCACCGTTACAGAATTGCTACAGATACGAGTATTCTGCTGTGAATCCCAATGATGACTCATATGAACATTCTAGTTGCTGTTTTTGTCGAAAAATATTTTAAACAAATATTTTTTCTTGTGAAACTCTTAATCTCAATTTGATGTCGTCGTTCTTTAGAATGATTAGACAGTGCTCTCGCCTTTGTCAAACATGTGCAATCAATTGTCATTAGTTAATTTTTTTCACTAAATTATGGTTGTGTTTTATCCCTTTTTCTGAAAGAAAGGGTTATATAGAGCTTAAAAAAATGCTTAAACTTTGTCAGCTCAAGCCAATCAGATTTCAGCGTGCGTTATATCAATGAAAATTCAGCTATAGCTCTTTTAGAAGTTTGAACTAAGGGTTAATCGGGGTTGGAGAATCCGAATTTGAGGTCAGTTTATTAATATCAATTATTTAATAATTATTTAATGATTAGTTATTAATTAATATTATCAACTTTTTCGAAAGTTTGACCAAAAGTTTTACGGGGTCGGAGAATTCGATGGTATCATTAGTTTTTGGGTATTTTCAACTATTTTTTTTAATCTAAAAAAGGCTCTTTAACCCTTTACGCCCCATAGCGGTTCCAGAAGAGCTACTGATAAAACGACCATTGGAATAGAGTATTGGTACCTCCAATATGCTAAAAGTGTGGTCAGATCGATCAAATGCAGACTTGAGTTTTACGGTACTTTTCTGAGGGGGAGTAGGGGGATCGACTTGAAAAAAATCTCGGGGGCTTTCCGTAATACTGATGTAGTTCGGCCAAAAAAGGTCGTAGAGAACTCGGAGACGTCTTATTTTGTACAGAATTATTTGCTCTATAATATTACATGGTTTAAACAAAACTTTATTATCGGGTTGTGGACGTCGAGAAGCTAAGGTCTTGGTTTTTTGGAAATCCTCCAGTGACCATTCTGTGCTTTACCATATCTTACCTACCTGATTCTTTTCAAATTTTTGAAACTTATATAATCCACTAGTGGACACTTTCCTCAATGTAAATCATACAGCACGTCACCGAGATATGTATTGCTTAGAGGTAGAAAAAGCATTTTAAAAACAAATTTCGTTTTTTTACATTTTTTCGGAATCATCGATTTTATAAGGCGTATATCTCGGAACTAGTATAGCCAAAAAAAGATTTTTTTTTACTAGTTGATAGCCCATGAAGTTTACTACAAAAAGTACTCTTAGAGTTTTTGAATCCCATGCTTTCTTTATTTTCTGCAATCGTTCTAAAAATGGCCATTCCAGTGGCCTCGGGGGGGAGGGGGGTAAAGGGTTAAGAAAATAACAATTTTTTTTATAAAGTTTGATCGGAGGTCTTCGGAGTCGAGGAATCGATTGGTGCTATTAGTTTTTCAAAATTTTCAAAGATTCCCTTGAGTGAAGAGAGGATAATATGGAAAAACTGAAATGTGTTCGTTTGTATGTTTCCACGAGGTTAAAGGTGAAAAAAACATTTTGAGTAAAACTTACCAAAGGATCATAGCTTTAACGAAGTCAACGGCAAACGATGTACGTACTATTTAGTACCAATAAATCCAGTTTTCGACGCACTTTAATTTGATATAAAATTCATTAGGTATTCAATTTGAAATCATAGCGCTACCCACCTAGCAAAAGGTTATGCATAACCCTGTACCTTTATTTAGAAGTAATGAAAGACAACTCTATCAAGGATTATTTTAACAATGATTGATCTTTTTACTTTCAACAAACAAAAAATACATTCAAAGAGAAGTTAAACATTGTTTTATTCGTTTATTTCATTTGTCATAATATTCTTTCGATATTTGGAAAATATGTATGTTTTTTCGAAAAACTTTGCTTTTGAAAAAGCTTACCCTCTCTATAGTGGAACCTCCATATAGTGGACACTTTTTAAAAATCCGAAGGATGTCCACTATAATGAGGTTTTACTGTATATAATTCATCAACTAACTTTTGTTTAGGTCGCATATTTTATTCTTGTGCAACATTGATATTTTGAGACAGACTTGTTCGAGAAATCTCAACTATTCATCATTAGTAACGCGAGATGTATGTGAAACAAATGATTGTAAAGTAATGTTTTGAATATTTCTATTATCAGATTACAGCATTATTCATTTACTCTTCCCAGGTGCAAGGGTACGATGCGAAAACGGTAGTCGGATTCAATCACCTGAGTACTGCCTGACGAAGCGGTTTGAGAATACTATTTTGAAATTTTCGTGTGCAAATTTCATCTTAGTGGTAATATTTAACATAAATATAATAAATAAGGTTTATTCTATGAAGAAATTAGTTAAAATGATGATTATCATTTATATATGAATCATAGATAAGAGTATTTGTATAAAACAATCATCACTAAAGAGTGGATGTTTATTTTCTAGCTTTCATATGATTAAGAAAATTATGAGATACCGTATAATTAAAATCGAAATTATTCTCAATCATACTAAATTTTCTTACGGTAAAAGGCTAGTGAAGCCGTAGGATGAGCGCTACTTGCCCATGTAAACATGAAACACAAAGTCGATGCGTTGAAACACGGTTTCACAATAAAACGCGTTCACACGCGATTAAAAACCATTCCACAATGCATTCAAACGCATTTTCAATATGAAACGCGTTGAAATGCGGTTAGAAAAAATATCGAAACGCGTCTGGACGCAGTTTTCCTACATAACGTGTTTAAACGCAATCAGAAAAAATATGAGCCGCGTTTCAACACGTTTCTAGAAAAAACTGAACGCGTTTAAACGCATCTTATTTACTAATTGCATTTAAACGCATTTCAAATATTTTTTCAGGTACATTGGAATGCACTCATGCTTTCAAGCGCGTTTGTATGCGTTTAGTTCTTGTTAATTGGATGCGATTTTACGCAAAAATTGCTGATCTAGAATAATTAACTACGTGATCGAAATCATCCGTTTACATATATTTTATTCATCTAAACTTCATTAAACTTCTTAATAAAGAATGCCAGGATGATTTTAAAATAGACAAAAGTTCAATCACACATACAGCAAAGAATCCATATTTTTCTAAAGTTTCTATATATAATAATAAGACGATATTATAATAATTTTCAGCTATCCATAACTCTTTTAGCAAATTATACTAAATATTACCATTTAAGTAATATTGAGAACTTTTCATCATATAATCCGACTAAAAGATTATATGAATAATTATTTATTCATTAAATCCTTCGATAAAATTATTTATGATGTGACCGAAAAAATGAAAAAAAATCATGATATTAGTCGCATGTAGTACACAATATAAAAAATATATTATTTTATTAAAAAATAATAAAATTATTTGAAAAGATAAATGAAAAATCATATTATGTGTTAAGAGAGGGTCCATGAGAGGATCGAGCATTGTTACCATAGGCCATACTCTCGAATTTTTTGACCTATTCCTTTTATTATCGGAAACGAAAGCCCATGAGTAGAAACCTATAAACTCAAAGTTTCAGACTTTTTTATTGTTCCTTTCAAAAGTTATGAGGTAAACATGGAAGAGGTCTCACGTGCCACTAAGAAAATATAACTTCTATCATACATGAAAAGTATTTTAACAGTTTCTCTGAAATGATTCATTGCCTGAACCCGTGTAATATCTCAAAAGATAGAGCAAAACTCGCTCTACAAAACTGTATAATTGATATGCCTTATAGTCTTAAACACAAACCGGCGGGGTCGGCATACTATTCGAGGCTGCCTATTTTTTAGAACAATTTTTTGGCAATTTTTTGCAATAATATCTTATTTCTCAAGTGAAATGTCCACTAACCAAAAAAATAAATACGCCGTTGGATAGAGCAAATCAAGGGCTACAAAATGGCTATAAAATATTTGAAATTGAAATACTAACACAAACTCATTTCAGGGCCACAAGATGCTCGTGAAACATGTGCAAAAATGGATATTTCGAGTTTTTTTCGCTTAAGTCTCGGAATTTGTTATGGTTTTTCTTGGCATTTTCTTGTCTATGCCTTGTTATGCTCGTACTCTCGCATCAGACTCGTATTCAGCATCAAAAAGTAGGTCGAACTAATTATTCCAAAATATTTTTTATGAAGCTTTGCGCGTTGAAAATAGGCGATCTCATAGGAAGTGTCCCATGATTTCGATAATGAAAATTATTAGTCCAATTACACTGTGATGTGAAAGAGTCAAATTGACAATTTTGTAGAGCTTCTATAGATCAACCAGACGTAGTATTTGCTGCTTCACGATAATTGATGCTTAGTTTTAAAATAGAATTCTTTGATTGTTGGTGTTACCAAGAATACGTTATGATGAGCAGCACGTGACTATTTTATGACTTTCTTTCTGAATGTATCCGAAACTCTTACTTATTGTACACTTGTCCTCGATATTCTATACGTCTGATCTGCAACTCCAAATCACTCCGAAACCACTACTTATTAAATGAGTGTTCGCAGAGTCTCCTATTCTCATATGTTCCGCCTAGCATAGACAAATACGTGGTAGGTCACTATGATATATTGTATATTGATATTTGATAATGAACAAACTGTATATCGATAAAATCATGTTTTTATTGTCTTTAACGATGAAATATGGATTAAAAGTAAAAATGGTAATACTGTTAGGATGTTGAAGTGATTCATAGCAGCATTTTTGTCCCGTATAGGACATTTTTTTTGGGTGCGAATTAAAACAGATATCTCGACAAATATATCCTTTGGTCGAAACTTTTGTTGAAGGCTAATTACGACAATACTACATATCCATTCAAAGACGATATTACAATGTTGGATCGAGACTGATACCATCATTTAGTACCATTCTGTTGTCATCATCGTATCATAGTAATAGTTCTGCTTGAATGTTACTGTCGGTATTCATACATGTTTCTATTTTTTATCGAGCGTATTGTGCTTTCTCCTTGCTATATGTGTATATTGTGTGTCAGATTGTGAGACATTCTCGTTTTGTTGTGCTCTCTGAGTGGTATATAGAATTCTCGAAAACACACAAATCTTTTTGGTTTTCGAAAAACGTTAAATCGACGACGGCTAACTGTTGTTATAGACAAGCAAACGATTTCAGTGTTAGCTAATGACTCGAAGCTATTTTTAGTCCGTGTGTCTTTTATACTAACATAATGAGTCACCAGACGTGCATTTTCTCGGACGATGATCTTTGCTGTGATAGAATCCCTATGTTTTTCGAGCTTCGCTAGGATGAATCTCACAAGCGCTGGTTTACTGATGCTACTGCGATATCGGAATTCGGTTGCTCTGCGACGATGGATTCTGTCAGGATCATTTGTCCTTCCATTCAACGTTCGTATGTTCATTTCGCAAGGAAGAATATGTGAGAGAGTTTTGGCTAACGCAGAAGAAGAAATGGTGGCAATGCTTATCCTCAAAAAAATCACGAGCATTGAGTAATTGTTCCTTTTCAGTCTCAATGCTCGTAGCACTCATGTATGTGTGGCTCATAATGTGAGTACGAGCAATATCAATCCAGTACAAGCTTTAGTCGTCTTCGAACACTTTCATTTGCGTCACTACTGCGGTACGACTATTTGTCATTCTTGTCGCAACCCTGTATTTGAACATGCTGATGCAGCGAAGGACAAGCAACATAAGAAAGCATTCGAATGCCTTGTCGATAATACTGATGGCGATAACGAACCTTCCAAAAGATCATATGTAAGATTACACAATCGTTAACAAGAGAATCAATAGCGTGCCAAAGACGCTCAGAAAACATCATGTTTGCATCGTTTTCCTCTTCTCGTTCTATCAACTATCTCACATAAAATAAACGAACATTTTAGGAATTGTTAAACTATGTGTCTATTATACTTTGTCGTCAATCTCATCTGAATGAGAGGCCGGACTTATATGGGAAGAAGAATCTGCCTAGCTGTTTTTTAATCGTAAAATACAGCAAATGAGGAGTCTCTGAAGCGCGCGCTGCCGATGGAGAGCAGGACAACCAAATATTGAGTAGACATCCAGCGCACCCATCAGTTCATCAGCAAGAGCAAGAGAAAGAGAAAAGAAAGGAATAGAGCAATCATACATTTACACATGCACCGACCACTCGGTAGAAGCTCTCAATCGAGGGCACGAAGCGTATGGAACGATCGACACTATCATGCCATCAATAATGGCAAGCCGCTATGTGTGAGCGGTTAAGCTGTTCGATGCATACCCACAAGGTAGTGTGTTCGAACCTCAGCGTTACCAGACATAGAATGACCCTGGATAAGTCACTAACGGCTGTTTGTCTCGGATCATCCGTCCGATAGCACATTGACTACGTGGTTGACATACACAAAAAAACCCTGTGCCTAGTATGTGGTTAGTCAGTGTGTATGGATAGATTAAGTGATTAAGCGGAAGAACTCTGAGTCAGGCTGCCCTTCTGTCAAGAGCTACAACTACTAATGGCTGTAGGAAAAAATATCGGGCTTTCGAAACTGTCTCCGACAGCACCCCATACCGAAAGGTTGCCGAAAGGTAGGGTATTCTTCTTCTTCCTCTTCAATAGTGGCAGGAAAAATATTCGCTTTACGAAGCTACATGAATTCTGATATATTTAAACTGCATAACTGACTCGACGAAGTTTTAATGCACTCGTCTTGAGCAGAGAGAAAAGCGAGCAACGTTGTTATATTTCCAGTGATTACTAGGAGCCAGTCTGAACTATCGTCCACACATGTCTTAATTATTCATTCATTCTCAATTAGACTGGGCCCAACACATATCTAATACTTTGATCGTAAATAAAATCATATTAGCGGGCCATCAAAAAGTAACTTTCATTAAGCAGCACTAAGAGATCTTAAAAGGATCATTTCTTTTGGAATGGAACGAATTCCCGTATCCCGAAAACCATCGGCTTCATACGGCGCAGACTAGCAGATGTACAAAGGGAGTAGTAGTTTTCGTGTGTATGTTTGCAATATCAGATATCCTGGACAGAAATACCGCACAGAATCGATTCTCTATACAGAGTCTCGCACAAACTTACTAACACTGTATGGGTATGTGCACATGTAACATGAGGCCATGTGCTGGTTGAAAACACTCCTTATAAAAAAATATTATTTAAAAATTAGCCATATTACCGTGAAGCAGCAAATAGTGCGTCTGGTTGATCTATAGAAGCTCTACAAAGTTGTCAATTTGACTCTTTCACATCACAGTTTAATTGGACTAATAATTTTCATTATCGAAATCATGGGACACTTCCTATGAGATCGCCTATTTTTAACGCAAAGCTCCATAAAAAAAATTTTGGAATAATTATTTCGACCTAGTTCTTGATGCTGAATACGAGTCTGATACGAGAGTACGAGTACAACCAGGCATAGACAAGAAAATGCCAAGAAAAACCACAAAAAATTCCGAGACTTAAGCGAAAAAAACTCGAAATATCATTTTTTGGGCATGTTTTACGAGCATCTTGCGACCCTGAAATGAGTGTGTGTTAGTATTTCAATTCCAAATATTTTATAGCCATTTTGTAGCCCTTGATTTGCTCTATCTGACGACGTATTTATTTTTTTGGTTAGTTGACATTTCACTTGAGAAATAAGATATTATTGCAAAAAATTGCCAAAAAATTGTTCTAAAAAATAGGAAGCCTGGAATAATATGCCGACCCTACCGGTTTGTGTTTAAGACTAAAAGGCATATCAATTATACAGTTTTGTAGAGCGAGTTTTGCTCTATCTTTTGAGATATTACACGGGTTCAGGCAATGAATCATTTCAGAGAAATTGTTAAAATACTTTTCATGTATGATAGAAGTTATATTTTCTTAGTGGCACGTGAGACCTCTTCCATGTTTACCTCATAACTTTTGAAGGGAACAATAAAAAAGTCTGAAACTTTGGATTTATAGGTTTCTACTCATGAGCTTTCGTTTCCGATAATAAAAAGAATAGGTCAAAAAATTCGAGAGTATGGCCTATGGTAACAATGCTCGACCCTCTCATGGACCCTCTCTTAATAAAAATATAATTACTTTATAGAAGATTTTGTAGCAAACTAATCAGTATCCATATATCTCCAATCTAGAATAACAGTAACTTCAACATAATGTAAAAAATTTACTGATGTCGAAGATTAAATACAATAAAATTCCTGCAACAGCAGAATTAGTTAAGTATGTATAGGTCTGTATCATATCGTTGATTGACGAGATTAATATTAGACTACGAATAAAAATAAATTCTATTGCGAAGAAACTGCTCTCTGTAACATTGTAATTTATGTTTGTGGCAAGCGTATTGATAATATAGTGAAGTATCCCATTGAAGTTAGATGAATGGCTTAATTTCCATTTTCACCCATGATAATGCGCTGTAACTCATTTAGATAATTGACCACATCTTCAACAGGTGTGTATGTAACTAAGATCACATTGGATGATTGTATACTTGTTATTGAAGATTGATTTGTTCTCGTTGGATTTGCAAATGTAATGGGTGCATTTGTCGAAATTATTCTCATTGTAGTTGAACTGGTTACGGTCTTCATAGCGTCATCTTAAATCTCATGAAAACTTTACTTTACTTTGATAATAGTTACTAAAGTTACAACAAATATAAAGGTTAGAAATATTATTTCACTTTCTACAAACAGTGCTAAAACTTTCATATATACGCTCGGAAAAAAATATTGAGTGCAATAAAAACATCCTCATAGACTCAACTTTATTATCGTTGTCAAAAATATCTTAATCTTTTATCATTATAGTTATCGTTTCAAAAAAATAATGATATTTTTTAATAGAGTCTAAACTATTCTATCATCTTATACATTTACTTATTTTACATTTATTGAAAAAAATTAAATAAGTTGAAAACAACTTCAATTGACAAGTACTCAAATTTGCTATTTTTCTCATTGTTTTTCATAGTATAGTTCCTATAGAAATAAGTTTTTCAAAGAATTAATAATTTGAGTATTACATAGTATTTTCCTTGAAATAAACTATAACAGATAGTTTCTTTTCCTACTATTTTTCTCAGTTATTTTACTTCAAAGATTCATGATAATAGAAAATTTCAAGCTCTATCAAGAAAATATTATTTATTTTTGGTGAAAAGATAATTCTATAGTAATAAAAATATTTAAAAAACTAATTTTGATAATAATATTAGATCTGTCGAAATCTGAACATGAAGATGTTCTCATCACACTCAATTTATTTTAATAATTCGGAAATGTTAACTAAAACAATATATACGGGAGAATAGAAAACTCTAGATATTGTTAGAATGTGTAATTAGTTTTAAAAGTAAGTTTTTTTTTCTATAGTAACAATATATATATGAAATATAGACAAAAAGTATTCTTTTCCAGGCGTATGCTTCCAAGCTTTATCGGCATTAATATTGCTTTTCATCAATAATATTTGAGTTGATGAAAATGAAAAAAAAATAAAGTATATCTCAAAATCTTGATGCATTTGCTCTAGATTATTAAATGCACAGTAATGACAACAAATTAAAATCGTCCATGGAATATCCTGCTATTTAGATTTACGATCATTAGCAAGAATTGATATTCACAGAAGAAAAATAAAATTAGGAGGTAATTCGACAATCTTTGTTTTACTGAAACTTCATGGATTATTATGTCATATCATATAAAATCGATTCAACAGTCAATATTTTGTATTTAAACTACTAGAAGGAAATTTATTGAAATATTTATTAGACGTGATAATAAAACCGGTGGTCTCTCATAGAAGAAACAAAAAATGAAAATTTTCAAAAATAAGTCGTACCAAAATAACTGGCAAGGTATAATGAATGGTCACGTTTTGCATTCCATTTATTTTATCTTATTAAAAACACCAACAATGCAGTGTAAAAAGTTCTACAATTTACATGAAATCACTTGTTTTATAGTTTAAGTTTTTTGTTTCTAAAATAAACAATTTTGACAGACTCAAATTTAACTGATCTAAAACAATATTTTTTTTTGGCACTAACTGAATTTGTTTTTTCTTCTTTCAAGTTTTTATCAGTGTTCTTGGTAAATTGTGGGATATTTTACGCTGCATCTTATGATGTATTTATTATGAAAGATAGATGTAATTAATTCTTGTTGGTCCTTTTATTTTTCTTTTCTACCATTTACTGCATAAATATTTCAAGGGAAGTTTAATATATACCTTAAAAAACCTTCACATGTGGTTCTTTTTTTCTCGAAATCAATACTATTTATTCTATTCGATATTATCTAGAAAAATCTAATAAAAATTTGTTAAACTAGAACAGATCATGTGCATTTAGTAGAAAAAACTTTCATTAAATTTATAATAGTATTTTAAATCTTAGAGATTTCACATTTCTACAGGAACGATTTTTCATTGCATAGGAATATACAAATATTATGGATTACCAGATGTTTTTCTACATCTTTGATAGAAGATTGATTTTCAGTTCAATAAAGAAACGTCGATAGTGAATAATGTTGAAAATAATTTTCGTTCATTTTCTCGTTAATGATATCTCAATATAGTTATAAAAAAGGATTACGAATATTCGTTTACTAATGATAGAAAAATAATCTTATCTGTATCAGAACGAAAACCACAAATTTAAGTACATCAAGGTTACCTAATTTTATTCTTTCAAATATTGCCATTAATAATATGTCTAATTTGTTTCATAAATACAATTATTCAATTATTCAAATTTACAAATTAATCTTTTTCTTTCAATTATTATATTTTGATAATTATAAATTTAACCGTTGGTTCTATCACATAATATAATCTATTCACATTTCTGATACACTTCTACAAAATAAGAATTTTTATTTAAGCAAATCTTAATCGAAGTCTACTATTAAACTCCATTCAAAAGAAAAAAATAACATTACATATAAGGAATATTGAAATATTCATTTATAGAGTTATATTTGTGTTTTGATGTTTGAGCATTTGAACGTGTTGGTCTACCATTTGGATAAAGCCATCCTTTCAAATCATCTTGTCGAGCTA
>JAJEKB010021158.1:761202-836905 GCA_022393335.1 Macrotrachela quadricornifera
TTTATAAATCGATTTATTTATATCGATTTATAAATCAACTAATTTCGGACTCAACAGTGATATTTATTGATCTTTATTTTATTGATAGACTGAAGATGAAGATGAAAGTGAATTGTTTAATATACCATAAACATTACTAGTGCTCTATTAATGGACGAAAAATCACCTTTGTTTCCTATGTCAAAAATTATTTTCTTTACATCAATATAAATAAATACTCTTCAAGTCAAAATTCTATTTTGATTCTGATCATTGATTTAGATATATGTCCTAGACATAAACTCGAACTTTGTTTTTAAGCAGGAAACATGTAGAAGAATAGAACATCTTAGAAATATGATCGCAATATACGATTTGGACGAAATATCAAATTTTATTGTACACTTTCGCTGTATACAATAATCCAATTTACTTGTAAAATTGAATTTTGAAGTTTGATCTAAGACTTTGTTCATATATAGATCTCAATTAGATTAACATATTTATAAAATTTTAGAAGATTTAGAAGAATTCTTTCTGAATTATAGATTTTCCTAAGTATCTATGTAGAATAGTATAGCCTTGAAAAAACACGCCTTTATCCTTAAAAAAAATGGAAACTGATATCTGAAGAAAACTTACAGAAAAGTACTGATAGTTTGTAAATATATTGTATTCTAATTGAGATCTCTATGTGAACAAAATTTTTAGATCAGAATCCTAAAGTTCCATGTTATTAAAAACGTTTGAATTAAAAAATATTTTATCAGTTAAAATGATCTGTTATGAATCGTGACTTAAGTGTCCCTTTCGAACTAAGACAAATACATTAAAATTAATATATAACTTATCGACTATTATGGTATTGAATTATTATTAGTAGTTTTTTTTTCTTTTTTTAATTATGCATTATTTATTTCATGACGTCCTATATTATTTTTTTGGATTTTTTACAAATTTTTACGGACGCTTACGAAAGAATCGAAGGATAGAATGATGATAACATACAGAGAACAGAAAAGAAACACACAGAAACAAAACTCTGATAAAACGGCAATGACATAATT
Organism: Macrotrachela quadricornifera; assembly: GCA_022393335.1. Lineage (NCBI taxonomy): Eukaryota > Metazoa > Rotifera > Eurotatoria > Philodinida > Philodinidae > Macrotrachela > Macrotrachela quadricornifera. The sequence continues at coordinate 762,249 of JAJEKB010021158.1, forward strand.
GGCATTGTTGTTTGTTTTTTTCTATTCTTCCATTACCATCCATCGTGATACCAACGAAACCGAGTCGGGGGAAGGAATCGAACCTTCAGTATCTGACAACCAGACGTATAGAGCCACTACGCCATCCCCGGCTATTATTATTATTAGTTCTAATATCACTATTAGTCATACTTGAATAAGATCCTTCATTATTAGCTCTTCGACTCCATTGATCAATCTAAAAGAAAAGTTATTGTTTATAAATAAAAAATGGATATATTAAGTTGTTCAGGATAATTATTATTATTATTTGGTATATGTGTATAATAAGAATTTTGATTAGTATGAACACTCATAACTGATTGATGTATTATTGTTAGAGCAGATATTGATTATATTAACGCATTAGAATAATAATGTGATAAAATATATTCTCCATATTGATATTATTGTTGCTATCCATGTGGAATGTAAGTTAACTGGTTGAACTTCAATGGATGCATCATTAACTACATGACATTGTTGACATAAAACTTCTGATGTTTTTCAGATGAGAAAAAAAACAAAACAAAACCAAATGGACGACAAACCCTTTTTTTTCACGATTTATTGACTAAACAATAATAAAAACATTTAAAAAAACTGAAATTCTTTTTGTTTCTTTACGAATTCAATAGTATCAACAATTCTAAATTGGGGAAAAATAAACTAATAAACTTTGTTCAACAAAATCAGTTGGTAATTTTTCAATAAAATTTATTTTCATCGGATTTGTAACAGTTAAAAAATGAAATAATGTCTTTTAATAGAAAATGAAATAAAATCTAATGGAGTTGTCGATATACTGATTTTAGATCAATTTGATACAGACAGGCTAACACAAAGTCAGTCCAAAAGGTCAACTAGCATGTCTGAAAATAGTCATATGATGAAGAAATATGTCCAAGTTTTCTAGAGAGAAGTTGACTCTAAAAAATCTTGTAGTTAATTTTTGAGATATATTTAAAATGTACGGAGAAATCTTTATAAAATATTCAATTCAAATGAACAATACGGTAGCATCACACTAAAATACAGTACTTTTCAGTGTAGGAACAGTGATCATATACAATGCAGTTAAAGTATGATACGGCATCGTATTCACCTTATATTAATTAATTAACTGCCTTGAAATTTCATAATTAACAAACATGAAATGCTGAACTAGGAAGTATTATTTAATAATATTACTTATATTCATCCAAATAATACTTGTATATGTAACGACTATTTTACAAGATAAGACTTTTTTTTATTTAGATTCATCGGAATAACAATTGCAGTTATAATTGTTAATAATATAAATCAAATTGGTTTTATTTAAAGACCAAAGGACAAAATGAGTTTTCTCTCTTTCCACAGGCGAGAGACGTATGTGAGCATTATGATAGATGGTCTCTATACAATGGTGATACGCCCAAAATACCATTGTAAAGACATCATATATGTTAACAGTAATAAACTATTTGGATGTACAATATGTATATAAAGAAAATCACACATTTAATATATTTTCGACAGAATTAGATTATACAGAAACAGCTGATTTTAGGATTTAGTGAAGGCAACTTTCTTCTATAAAACTTAGTGTGTCATACCTTCATAATATGACCTCGGGCCCTGCAGACGGCATTTTGGCTGTTCCGTATCATGGCTCATTCTATTATGTGAACATAGTTCTATTTTTCTTAATGTATCGGATGGGCCATAAAGAATGATGGTCTCCGTATTTTGTCAATATCTCGTTCGATTTTCATTGCTCTAGTTTCAACATTTTTTTAAAAGATGCGTCATTCAATTCTTTGCAAAACTGCAGGAAAAGAAATTCTTCCGATGAATAGTTGAGAAATCATATCTGGTCAACACTACGATAGAGTGCATGACCCAAATAAGAACGGAGTTTTCACTCATTCATCTTCCATCACTTCTATCTCTGCAAAAAAGCGAGTAATTAAGGTCAATTTTTTTGACTAAGTAGATGAACATCTCTTCTATTTGCTCGTTAAAAAAATCTGATAAATGTTGAGGAATAAAACAGTTACAAGCAGTAGCATGAAGACGAGTGATGCCGTTCTAAAGAAGTACATTGTCCCCAATAAGAACGGTAATGCAAAAAGTGTCCCAAATTAGAATGTTCTCATAAAAATATATGGAAGAACAGGTAAAGTTCACAAATCGTATCATATCTACCTCAAAACTTGAAAATCAAGAAAAATGTCCGCTAGACAAGTTGCTCCTTATGTCTTTCTCTATCATCATATAAAGGTTCAGCTCAGTGCATTATTCTATCAGCGAGATACATTCAAGACAATCTTCACTAATAACATAAAAAAACGTTCTAAATAAGTACAGTGTATTTAATTAGAACGGTAATGAAAAGGGTGCTTTCGTTGTGTTCAAATTATTTTTCAATAAATGGATGTAAGAAAATTAGTAAATATACAGAGTGATAGAAAATTCCAAGAGCTTTCAGAATATGTAATTGGTTTTAAATAAATGTGTTATTATAGTGACAATAAATGAGGAATACAGAGCGAAACTATTTTTTTCCAGGGAGATATATCTTTCGAGGATTTTAGACTACTTCTACCAAAAAAAAGGTACCTTTTTAATTTACATTTTCTTTATATTTGAAAAATCATTGACATAGACACCAATAAAGTATACTATAATAGTACTTTTCTTTACAACAATTGAGAATTTTTTGTTTTTCTCTATCACAGCAAACAGAGTGAAGAACAACGTTATAGAAGTTTTTCTTTTCTCACAATTCAAAGAAAATGAAAACTTTCTTTTAATGATCATGTTTTCTCTTTCTTTTAGTACCACTTCGTGCCAGTTGGGTAGATATTCCTGCAAATGTCATATAGGACGTGAATGGTCAACCAGTAGGAGGGCAAAATCCAAAACTTTCTGACCTTCACGGTATATATGTGGATGATGAACAAACAGTTTATGTTGCTGATTTTGAAAATCACCATATTGTAGCATGGAAATCTGGTGAAACAAAGGGGCAAATAGTGGCAGGTAGACATGGACAAGGAAATGGTGCTCATCAATTGTATAGGCCAACAGATGTGATCGTGGATAAAGAGAGAGATAGTCTTATTATTTGTGATTCCGGGAACAAGAGAGTAGTTAGATGGCCTCGTCAAAATGGAACAAGTGGAGAAATAATTATTTCGAATATCTCTTGTTCGGGTTTGACAATGGATGACAATGGATTTCTCTATGTCACTGATGTTGACAAGCATGAAGTAAGAAGATATCGAATGGGTGAATCTCAAGGAATAGTAGTAGCAGGTGGAAATGGAGAAGGAAATCGTCGTGATCAGTTTAGTTTCCCCGCTTACATATTCGTCGATCGAGAACATGCAGTATTTGTGTCTGATAGTAATAATCACCGTGTGATGAAATGGATAGCAGGTGCAAAAGAAGGTATTATTGTTGCTGGTCAACAAGAATATGGTATTGGACTGACACATTTGTTTTATCCTAATGGAGTTGTAGCTGATCAATTGGGTACTGTTTATGTAGCTGATAAACGGAACAATCGAATTGTATGTTGGCATAAAAGAGCACAACGAGGAAATGTTACTGTTGGTGAAAATGATGCAGGACAACGAGCAATTCACTTTGATAGTCCCACAGGATTGTTATTTGATCGGCAAGGTAATCTCTATGTTGTATGTTCGGGAAACAAAGGAGTACAACGATTTAACATTAAAATACGATGAAATTGATGGGATGAACTGATAAATAAACTTTTTTTTATTTTCAGCTATTGATTATTATGTTTTGATTGCTGTGTAATTTCAATTAAAAAGAAATAAGAATAAAAATGAATCAATGTATATTTATATTCACGCGCGCGCAATCATAAGGATCTTGGTTGTTGGAGGCACAAAGACCAATAACAGCAACAAGACAATGTACGTAGATACATAAAAGATCTTTCCGTTGTCTATGTCCAACAAGAGCAGTATTTCTCTTGGTTGAATTAATATAGAAAACATAAATTAATTCAGCGCTAAAAAACATAAAGAAGCTAACCATTCGAAAAGTACTCACACTTCTCACAGAAAATATTTAATTTTAAATTGAAATAAATATATTACTTTCTCTGTTCCGATGTAACGATAATATATTTATTTCGAAAAAATGAATATTGTTTTTCTATATCTATTTATCATTAATAATCAATTAATCGATATCATTTTGTTGTCAAAATCCAAACTCTTTCCATGAGGATATATATTCAAATTGTTGAACACGTGAGAATCACTAGGCACAATATTTGAAGAATCTCGAGAGTGACACACTCACCTTCAAACTGACTTACTCTGGATATTCTTCAGATATTGTACCTATTCATTCTCACTTGTTTAAAAATGTGAATATGTCCTCATAATAAGAGTTTTGATTTTGGCAACAAGATGATATCGATTGTTAAAGAATATTTAAATAATATTCTTGATCTTTGATAATATGTCATTAATATCGAAGATCAATATATCGAATAAATGTATTAATTATTATCCTATCGTTTCATATAATATGGTTTACATGAATTTTCCATGCACGGTGATGGCTAATACCAATTTCAGTTCGAAATCATTTTTTCTATGTCACATATATTTTCGAAGAAAATAGTTAGTACAAATTATAAATAGATGTTTATCGACTAATTCTTCATTATAGGCAGACGCAAGATAGAAATTATTTGCTATGTTTTGCAATCGTTCTATCTCGACTAAAGGTTCATTGCAAATGTGTATCTATAAAACTAGAATCATAATTGTTTAAAAAATTTCCAGTAAAATATATTTTAGAGAAAATGAATATGTCAGTGACATATTTTAGCTCTAAATGAGCTGTGATGAGAAACCTTTTTGTATATAAAAATAAAATAATAGATGGTTTCTTTATAATGAATTCTTGACTACTTGATATTTGAATTATCCATTAACTGTTTAATTCATATAGACAAAGAATTTATTTATTTTACATGTTAAATTGAGCATAATATTAAATATGTTTTTTAAGTCAATATTAAAATACAGATATATGATATATTTTCAAAGTTAAATTAATGCTTTTATTTTTTCATTTTAAGAATTTGTAAAATATTTCTTTCATCTATTGTATTCATATTGATATCAACAATTCAAACATTTCCAGACTAAACTCATATTATTATATATAAGAATGTTTAAATAATTAATATTATACTACTAATCAATCTACATTCATTTAAATTAAAATACTTTAGTTTTTTGTTTTAATCTATGTATTCCTAATAGTGAAAATGATTATAGATAAATAGTATATTAAATGGATTTAAATATATACAGGTCTTTGACATATAAACTATATATATGAGTATCTTATTGAGAGAAATATTTATTATTCTTAAGTATAAAATTCGACAGGAAAACAAAATATAAATGTGAAAAAGTCCGTTGTCAATGCCATCACATACATTGATTAATTGACGTATGAGCTATATTGAATGGCCGCATTTTTCATTCGCTTAATAAACTATATTTGAAAAAAAGCAGAAAATGCAAGGCGAAAAGCTTTAGAATTTACATAAGACTACTTTTCTTCTAGTTGTAATTTTGTTAAAGTGATGAAAAGTTCGAAGGATTAAATCTGATCTGTACGAAGAGTAAGTTTTGTTTGACACAAGATAAATTTTATTTTATTTTATTTATATTTTTCAAATTGTTTTACATAAATTGTGGAGATTTTCACGGTACATCTTCTATTTGGATATTTTCTTTTTTAATAGAATTTCTTGAATGAATGAAAAATAAAATACAAAAGACGATCTATTCGATATGCCGCACCCATTAATTATCCATGTTTAACAAGAAATATTTATCTTTCATTTTTATACTATTTTATTAAACTATAAAGATAAATCGAATAAGTTTATTTAATTAATATTGAATACAACGGATGGGACAGAATAAATGTATCTCCCAATATTTTTGCGAATATTTCTATCAAATGACAACGTATATATTCGATTTTTTTTAAAAGATAGTCCGTGCAATTCTCTACAAACCTTTTACGAAAAGATCTGTTCCAATGAATAAGTATGGAGTTATATCTAATTTGCACTGCTCTTTCGACAGAGTATAGAGAGGCTAACTAAGCCATTTTATAGTCCTTAAAAAGTTCCATCGGTTCATCGACGACCTTTTGTGATATATTGTCAATTGACTCGAACAAAATATCTTCTTTGTTTCTCTCTATTTACTTTCTGAAAATTTTCCACTGCATTCATCACAACTTTGTTTTTCTTATGTTAAATTGAAAATCATTAAATTGAAAAAAAATGTTTTCTCTATGATTTAGATACGATCAGAATGTTGTAGAAGGTTTTCTGCAATGCTTTCGATGTATATAACAAGAACAAACGATAGTCCCGATTTGTCTTTTGTAGACGATCGACCAATGGAACCTTGAAACCGTATTTAAATATCTTCTTTTGGACTCTAGAAGAAAAAATACATTTGAAAACAGCGAAAACTTGAATTAAAACAAGAATTTGTATCTGTTTTAGTGGATGGAATAAAATCATTCATTCTATAAAAATGTATGTTTGAAAGTATGTCATTTTGAAATATTGTGGTGTTAATCGGATATAGCTCTATAGTTAGCCGTTGAAACAGATCTTTTCATAAAGTTTTATAGAGAATTATACGAACCATCTTTTGAAAAAGAAATCAATTATATCCGTCAAATACAGACAGGCACATTAATATAAAAAATATTGAATCTATGAAAATGAACAGAATAATAATAGAAAATATTTTAATATAAATAATATTGACGTTAATCCAGAAGTAGTAACAGTGACACTTTTGTACGATAGAGTATCCTTTAAGAAACGTTTCCCTCTATGTAATCTTTAAGAGAAAAGAATGAGAAGATTTTTCTATGTTTGAAGATCATACTTAACCCTTTGGCTTCGGGCTTTTTTTTGCGAAAATCATAATTTTTATGTTTTCATGAAGATAGCTCATTTCTATGCTCAGAAAACATGAATAATCCATCTTTGTATGATAGTCTTCGAAGCAATCAACAATACATAGAGAAACATTAGAGTAAAGACAATTATTGTGTGTCGTGTCAAAGATTATGGAGGAAGCAAACCACTCATTTTTGTTGAGACTGTTGTAGCTGCAATGTTTATGGAATAAACAAAACCATTCAGTAGTTAAGCTGGAAGAAAAAGGCTTTGTCAAAATTTCTCTAACAGGATCGAGCCAAAACTCAGATAAGTGGAAAGAGATATCGTTCTGCATTGTATAAATTACAAATGTATTATATATTTCCATATTCAATAGGTAGAAAAAAAAACTTCTTATACTATCTAACGAACGGTAAAAAGCTTTTTTAAATGGTTAAAAAATATTCTATTGTGGCCTTTTTTCGATAAATACATTTGCACACATATATGTGTTTCCAAGAGCGAAAAGATTAATAGCTTGATTTACATGAGGAAAATGTAAACGAAAACAAATTGAAATATTTTACACAACACCTCCTTTAAAGTCTTATATAGTAACTTAGTATGAGCGTAATCACTTCTCTCATTCTTCAAATTTGTACTTGATATTTATTTTGCTTAGAAGAGTATCTTTCTAAAAAAGACGGTTTCGCCTATAGAAATTAGTGGCTTTAAAATCTGATAGCTTCTCAAATTTAATCAATTCACCATAACGTTGTGGTCGTCGGAAAGCATCACCGAAAATGGTCGTTGTTCGATATTCTCGAATACGTGTTACATTAAAACTAATCATCACTATTCCTGCTTGATCATTTGTAGTATTGAGCATATATCCATCTATATCGTAACCAGTTGACTTTCCATTATAGAGTGGTGCGGGATAATTAGCCATAGCTGTGATGAGAGCATTTTCAAATGCTCGAACTTGTAATTGAATGAGACGCATATGATCAAAATAACATGCATTTGGAATAAGAATCAATTCAGCACCTTGTAACATAAGAATACGAGCAGATTCAGGTTGTTCACGATCATAACAAATCATTGATCCGACTTGAAGAGAAATATTTGTAGTTGTATTTAGAGTAGCTACATAGAATTTATCACCAGGATAAGTAAGTCCTTCAATTGCAGTAAAATCACATGTATGTACTTTTGAATAATGCAAAATTTCTTGACCAAATCGATCAATAAGAGTAATTGAATTTTTTGGGGGTAGTGTTCCATTTGCATGTTTTTCAAGATAAGTTACTCCGATAGCCATATTTAATTCAAGTGCTAAAGCTCGAAAATGTGCTATATATGAAGAAGATCGATCGACAGCTAATTCGAGCCAATCTCGAACTGGTTGTTCATTTAATGGATTATAACCAGGAAATAGAATTGAATAACCAACATTCCACATTTCAGGCATTAAAGCAATATCAGCACCCATTTGTGCTGCTTGACGACAGTATTGATCAGCAATAAAGATATTTTCGTCTGTATTATTGCCTGGCATCATTTGTAAGAGAGCAACAGTAACATTGCTAGCTGAACTAATAAGGAAACATACATTAAATGCATAAATTACTACAATAAGTGATAGCATGATGTTTAATGTATTTGTAATTCGTTCTACCTAATAAAAACAAACTGAATAAATGATAAGATAGATAACTTAATGTAAATATTCAGATAACTCAGTGTGTTTTTTTTGAAAACATCATATTTCTTTAGACGACAATATTATAATTGAAAATTTTAAAGAAATAATAAATCTATTATAATTCTATGATCTTTTAATCTCGTTTATATCAAAATTCACAAGAATATATATAAAACTACAATAATAAATTAAAAACAATATATATATAAATAACAGATATATTTTTTAAATAGAAAAAACTGCTAATCCTTGTCGATCTTTAATAACAAATCGTTGTTCTCCATGTAAAACACAAATATTATAACCTTCATGTTTAATTTGTTGTTTAATACATGCTTGTTTACCAATTAATGTTAATGTTTCTTGTTCTGATGTATTATTCATAACTAACCACCAAAATGATCGATAAGATGTTAATAAACAACACCAATAATCTGGATATGCTGCATATCCAAATATTTCACCTTTAAATAATCGTTCCATATGAAAATTAAATATATCAACACGCCATTCATATGTTGTTAAATTTCTAATAGTCATTCCTATATAATTACCATTAGTTCGTATACAACGAGCTATTTCAATAATTGATGGAGAATTAGTAGGTAAAACTTGTAAACGATTATATGTTTGAATTATATGAAATGATGGTAATGAACGATGTTCAATTAGAGGTGATTCACCCATAACATAACATATGAATAGACTTGTTCTAAAATTAAAATAAAAAAAAATAAAATGATTTTTTTTTAATTATGAATGTAAATTGGTTACTCAAAATTTTATCTATTTCAAAAGCAAAAAGTACACTCATAAAATTTTCTTTTTTAATACAATTAAGAGAAACATTAAGTTATGCAATAAATAATTCAAACAATAGGAACAGGGCAGATGAACATATCATGCATAATCTTCTGTCTGAAGAAAAAGAGAAAAGAAAATTTTCTTGTTAGAATATAGCGGGTCTCATCGATGGGATCCATCGCATCTTAAAATCTTAATTGAAAACTAATGAAATAGTACCGAAAAATAAAAGATTTTTATCTTGTAAATATACTTATGTGTAAAAATTGACCATATTTGTGGATTTTCCGATGTATAAATTTCTTTAACTTCATTATTAATAACATCAAAAGTATGAAGAGCAGCACCAGCAATAAGAAAATTCTTCAAATAATCACACCAGATAATATCATTTATTGATTTAAATGATGGTTCAACATCAATACATTTAATCATACCTTGTTCACCATCAAATACACATAATGTATTTGGTTTAATCCAAGTAACAAATATATGAGTAGAATTAATCATTCGATAAGATGAAACACCTAAAGCTGATGTATCTGTTGATAATGTATCAAATCGATAAAGTAAATTAATATTATCTAGATGTGGATTATTTTCAAATGTTGATGATGAAATCATTATTGGTGAAGGAAAATGTCCACGAGATATATTTATATTACCATTTAATGAACAAGAATCAAAATTAATATGAAGAAGATCACGATATGTTAATAAATTTGTGATTTGATTTTGAACATGATTTAAATAATTTTGAACTTCATGTATTTCATCTGGATGAATTTGTTTTGGTGCTAAAATTTGTAAAATAATATTTCAAATGAAAGAAAAATAAATACTACTTTTTAATAATTGATCAATAGGTTCTATAACAATATTATTTAACATATGTAAATATTCTTTTTTAGTTATATTCCATTGATCATTTAAGCGATTTTGTGCTTGTTCAATATGTATATTTATTTGTTTAGTATATTGATCAATAAAATTATGCATTTTTTCTTTCCATTCATTTAATGAATAATATACTTGATTTAAAATTATATCTACAGGTTTATATTCTTTTAATGTTTTTTCTAAATTTTTTGCTTGATTTTGTAAATAATATGCTTGATTTTGAATTTTTTCTTGATGTTGTTGACCATGTTCAAAACAAAGATGAAATGAACAATGAGGACACATTAAATATTGTCGAGCATGACAAGCTGGAACTTCAAGTGGATTTTGACAATAATCTATATCATTATTAAATATCGATAAATTTTTATTTGATCGTTCCATTTTAAAATTCTTATATAATAACAAGAATCATATCGATCTATAGATTAAACATTTTTCTATTCGTTGTCTTGTTAACGAGAGAGAAAGAATATATATATTTAAACTAGAATTTTATACGTTAGAAATGAACGAAATAGACTCGATCATTCTGTTCATCACGAAAGAAAAAAAGATACGTTGAAGAAAGAGAACGACTAATAACATAGACATCCGTTAGATCATGTTTTGTTTATTTTATCTTTTCTTATTTAATTTCACAAATGATCAGTATGATGATATATGAAAAAAATTATAGGAAGATAGAATTCATCGGGGTCAAATATATATGATGTATTTCATATTATATTTTGAGAAACGAATTAGAACGTATTTCTCAAGTAAATTTTTGTCATTATATTGATATTGGTTGACGACATGTTGGGCATGAATTATAATCTTCATTAATTCATTGTTCAATAAAAATTTGACAAAATGTATGATCACATGGAATATTTACTGGTTGTTGAAATGATTCTTTACAAATTGAACATTTAAGTTCATCATCAATTAATGATTCATCGACATAATCATTTTAAAAAATGTGTCATTACAAAATAAATGATCTTATGTAGATTGTAGAACTTTTAACGCTACGTTTTTTGGTATATTTTATTTTTTTTTTAATAGAGTAAAGTAAGTGTTGAAAAAGTGGGATGTAAAATTCAGCCATCCTTTATATCTAATCCAGAATTTTTTGCTCCATTGAATATATTAGCATTGAATAGTTTTAATCAGTTTACAAAGGTGCATATGAATAATGAAATAAAATGCAAATTCGTTGATGATTTTTTCAGAATCATGCACCACAAAGGATTTCTTTATTGTTATGTTTATTTTCAAATGAATGACGTCGTTCGAAAGTTCATGAAAGTTTATGTTTAACTCTTTTTGAAAGTTCTATTAAGAGTTATTTAAAACCAGTTTCAGGTAGTATTGTATAAATTTTTGAAGATTTTTTTTCTCCGATTTACACGAAATTTTAGACTATTATGATAAGCGAAAATCTATGAATGGTTATCATAAAATAAAAAACAATAATTTCGATCAATTCATGAATATATTTTTGTATTTTAGATATTTTAAAATAGATTTGAAAATTGTTATATTGAATTTCTATGTGATGATAAGTTTTATTTTCAACTGAAATTCGATCACAAATATATTTTATTTCAGTTATGTTTTTACTGATGGTAATATATAAGATTTGCTAGCGGTAAGTAGGATATTGATTGAATATAAATAGAAAATGTTAAATTAACTTTTACAAATTAAAGAAAAAAACTACACAAACTAAAATACTTGATAGACTATGAGCATGATATTTAGTTCTCAAAAAAAAAAAATTTCGAAATCATGTGAAAACTACGGACTAATAGTGTACACTTATATTAAACATTTTCTCCTTAAAAATGATCTAACTCTATCTTTTGCACGACATGTAATTTATTTTTCATATAAACTACGTATATTTTAGATTCTATTATGAATTTATTGTAAAGTGTTATAATCTTTATCTTTATTTAAATGATACTTTCACTTTAACTGTTATTCATTTATTGCTTTGAGAGGACAATTGCTATTTGTCTTATAAACGTTATTCAAAATATGTTGATTACTTTTCATTTTCTTTTCTTTTCTTTTCTGTATAAATAGTATTCGTATGACTCGAAATTAGAAATAACACCTATAATATCTGCAAATAAAAGTTCTTTCTACCTAGTAGTTTTTTGTTTCACACAAAACGAAGACGAAGATTAGTATTTACCTTGTTTTACGATTTCATAGATGTAATTCAAACTGTTTCTATGCAATAAATATTCTCTTATAATCATTTTTTTTCGCATAAAACATTGATATATATATATTTATTGTCAATAATTGATAGTTTCATTTTTCTTTTTCTTTTTATATGCTAATACAGTGGATAAAAAAAGAAATGATTCATATAAATAATTATTATTATTATTATTTTTAAGATAATTTTATTTTATCCAATGATAAGTAAGTATATATAGATTTTGTTTTTTATTAAAAAAATAAATATAAGTAACATTAAAATTCATTGTAAAATAATGAATTATTCTTTCTAGAATTTTTATAATGATAATTATGATAATAACACATTTTAAATAGAATAATATAGCAATTGAAAATAATAAATTTGATAGAAACTATTGATTTTATCATAATCAATTTGTTTCAAAATATACCTTGTATATTTTATGGAAAAATATTCTATATACATATTTATATTAATGATCTGTTACAATAATTATAAAAAGAAATTGATCTAACACACACAAAGAAAGTATTTGCACTATTGTGTCAATCAAAATATTAATATGATTATTTAGAAAAATATTTGTATTTTTTTTTACGAAAAACCCCGAATAAAACAGATAAAAATGTATTTTATACAATACAAGATATAATAATACTATCGATGTTTATATATCTATATGATAAAATATCAGTCCTATTTTGCCTTTTATCAACCATTATATTACATGCATATATATATATATATTGTACAGTGATTGATTCCCCACCTTGAAAAGAAAGACCAAATACACTCAATAAAAAGAAAACTAAGTAACGATGTGTAAAAAAAATGTGACGAGAGAAAGAAAAAGAAAGACAGAACGATCAAAAACATTGAAATGATCATCATAGTTGTACTTGTATGATATATACATCATCAGTCGTAGAACCCCATATCGTAGAAGAATCATTCAAGCAGTACGAGTATTTTTTTTTTGCATCTGTGAATTGTTAATATCTTATCATTTTCATTGTAAGATTATCATTATATGGCATCCCCTAGTAGTGGTATCAGTACTAATGATAGAAAACTAACGCGTATGTCTGTAATATTTCTATAGTTGAATGAAATATATAAATATTTTATTTTTAGGTGAAACTTCAGTAGATGGTCATGCACGATTTAATCTTTCACCAGTACCAAGTGAAGGTGATGAAAATGAAAATGATGAGGTAACACGTTTAACAATTATTGATCAAAATGATAGTGGTGAAGATGATGAACATGTTCAAAATACACCTGGTAGTACAACTACTGTTACAATGTTGGATACAAATCATGGTGTTAAAAATCCATTGATGGAACAATATAGTAATCAAGGTTTCATAATATATATGTACGATTTAGGATATAATTTATTTTAATTTTTAATTATTTATAGTAACTGATGTAACATATGTTGTACGTAAACATTATGAAAATTTTGAAACAATTGATTGGTTAAAAGATTTAATGAGAAATCGTATTCGTCATCGTAATTTACGTGAACATAGACGAGATGGTTGGGGAAAACGATTTGCATTTTGGTTTGATGCATGGAGTGGTTGGATTTGTGTTTTATTAGTTGGTATATCAGCTGGTAAATAAAAAATAAAATTTCTTTTTTTTAAAATAATGTTTGGTTTTTTCTAGGACTTGTTGCTGGTTTTGTTGATATTGGAGCAAAATGGATGAGTCATTGGAGAACTGGCGTTTGTAAACCAGCACTTTGGCTTAATCGTGAACAATGTTGTTGGGGTTCAAGAGATGTTGAATTTGATAGTGTTCATAATGAAATATGTGAACATGTTAATTATATTTATAAATAAAAAGGACAAAACAAAATATTTATTTAAATTTTATTTTTATTCTAGTGGAAAACATGGTCTGACATATTTGGTATGAATTCATTATTTGTTAGTGCTTGGTTTTTTCAATATTTTATGTTTATATTCTGGTCTGTTGTTTATGCTGCTTTTATTGTTGTTCTTGTTGTTGGTTCTGCACCGTATGCTAGTGGATCTGGTAAAATAAATTCTAAAAATTTAATATGAAAATTATGGAAAACCTTTTTTTTTGTTTAGGTATTCCGGAAATAAAAACAATTTTATCTGGTTTTATAATGTATGGATATTTAGGCAAATGGACATTTTTTATTAAAAGTATTGGTATGATATTTGCCACCAGTGCAGGTCTTATTGTAGGTAAAGAAGGTCCATTTGTACATATATCTTGTTGTTGTGGAAATCTTTTTTCAAGTAAAAATAAAAAAATTTTTTTTGTATTTTATAAAAAAAAAAATTAAATTTTAGAACTTTTTCCTAAATATGGTAATAATGAAGCAAGAAAACGTGAAATATTATCAGCTGCTGCTGCAACAGGTGTTTCTGTTGCATTTGGTGCACCAATTGGTGGTATTCTATTTAGTTTAGAAGAAATAAGTTATTATTTTCCATATAAAACATTATGGAGAACATTTCTTTGTTGTATGGTTGGTGCACTTGTTGTACGTACAATAAATCCATATGGTAATGGACATGAAATACAATTTCCTGTTGAATATAATGTACAATGGGCTACATTTGAAGTTATACCATTTATTGGTCTTGGTGCAATAGGTGGTTTATGGGGTACATTATTTATAAAAACAAATATTCGATGGTTAAAATATAAAAAAACAAGTCGAATTGGACAATATCCACGTGCTGAAGTTATTGTTTTAACTTTAATAACAGCTATTGTTTGTTTTCCAAATCAATATTTAAGATTAACAATGCCAGAATTAATACGACGATTAGTTGGACAATGTCATGTTGATGATCATATGGATTTATGGTAAATTTCTTGTTTGTTTGTTTTTTTTTGTTATAATTTAAAATAAATCAAATTTTTATAGTGATTATGAACGGGATAAACCAATTGGAACAGCTACAGCTAAATTATATGCTGCTGTTGCTGGTCCTGGTATTCATCGTGCTATTTGGCAATTATTATGGGCATTAATTGTACAAATAACACTTGTTATATTTACAATTGGTACAAAAGTTCCATCAGGTTTAATTATTCCAAGTATTTCAATAGGAGCTATTGCTGGTCGTCTTATTGGTATGATAACAGAACAATTAGCATATAAACATCAACATTTAGCTATATTAAGACATGAATGTGGTGTATCTAATGAACATTGTGTTACACCTGGTTTATATGCAGTTGTTGGTGCATGTGCTTTTCTAGGTGGAGTTAGTCGAATGACAGTTTCACTTGTTGTTATTATGAGTGAAGTTACTGGAGGATTATCTTATATTGTACCATTAATGGTAACAGCATTAACAGCTAAATGGGTTGGTGATGCATTTGGTGAAGGAATATATGAAGAAAATGTTAAATTAAGTGGTTATCCATATTTAGAAAATCGTGAAAGTTTTCGTTTTACTTTAAAAGCTGGTGAAGCAATACGTGCTAATCGTTCGGGTGAAACTGCACCATTAGCATGTCTTATACAAGATGGTATGAGTATATCACAAATTGATAGACTTGTACGTCGTCATCCACATTCAATTTATCCTGTTATTATTAGTGAAGATTTTCCTTGTATTGTTGGACAAGTTCAAAGACGAGATTTATTAGCTGTATTAAAATCTCGTAAAACTCAATTAATATCAACAACACCAAAACCATTACTTAATAGAAAAATATCAGTTGTATCAATGTCAAATTTATTAAATAAATCAGGTCAACCATCATCATTAGGAATGCGTCGAGCATCATTAGCATTACAAGCATCAAGAGTATTGCAATTACATAAATTAGTTGATCGAGCACCAATTATTGTTACAGATCAAACACCGATGGAAGCTGTTGTTGATATGTTTAGAAAATTAGGTTGTCGACAAATATTTGTTACAAAAAATGGGTAAGAATAATAAAACAAAATTCTTTCATTTATCTCTTTCTTTTTTATTTATTTAGTCGTCTTCAAGGTATTTTAACTCGAAAAGATATTATTCGATTATTACATGAAGCTAATGTATCAAGAAAATTTGAACATTAATATTATAAATCTAAACGAATACTTAGTGCATAGATGTATTTATAGAAATTTATTTTGTTTTTATTTTTGTTAATTTCCATTGTTTATTTGTTTTTTTTTTCGTAAGCAAGAATATGTATAACGATTATTTTTTTTTTATTTCTTTTAGTGGAATTAAGATGAGTAAATTTTTTTAAATAAATATTTGCCAGAATTAACCTGAGCTAAATGTTCAAGTTATTTTAGAAAAGTAACAATTTTGATAGAGTTCGTTTCAGCATTTGAAGATGAATAATTTTATGTTATGTCGCTAATCATATGCTTGAATTTTTCTTTTACAATTTCAGTTTTTGAAAAAAAGATGATATGCATCTCTTTTAAATGTTCAATTAGACAGTTCAATCATTTTCATAAATTTCTTATGATCTACTTTGACTAAGAACATTGAAATGCTTTTAATATTGATTTCTTTGAACTGATTAGGAATTTTCTTCGCTTTTATCGAGTTCTTTCTGGACGAAACGCAAGAACTTCCAGTCAGAGATCGCCACAGGGCAGTATAAGACAGGGCGCCCTGAGGACATTAAAATTGAATCTTAACTGTAGGATGAGCTCATAACATTATGAATAAATCTAACAGGATAGGTGTTCATTATATATGTCCTGTTCGAATCATTTGAACAGAATATTATTCGTGCGTAGAGATGATAAATAATTCGTTGAAATTCTACTAAAATGACACTGTTTTTATATGATTATAAACCTGTTTACATGTTATGTTAGTCATTTTACATCGTCGAGATTATTTTCAAAATTTTCTGGTCAATTAAGGTTATAATTAATTTAAAAAAAGTAAATATTTTAGACTAATTAAACAAAAATAAGAATCTTATCAATGAAGGAAAGCGAAATACTTGATCAAAAATCACATTATAATCAAGGAAAAGTAATGGCATTGTAATTTATTTTTTGTAGAAAAAATAATTCATTTTAGTCTCATATTTTCACTTTTCTTGTACAAATTGAAAGAATAAGCTGGATAACTGTAGAGAAATAAAATATTTATCAAGGAATAGAGAGATTCTGACTGACTCAATGCTATCGTCTTCAAGATTTGAAGACTTTAGTCGCCACTTACCGTGAGATTGCAATTTATTTTCTATTTACTATAAATAATTTTGATGTAATAACCGTGATTGAACTTTTCAGAAGTGGATAAAATCGTATTGTACAATAATCAATTCGAACGAGTATCGAATCTATGAGTTGTGATGAAACTAATTGAAAGAATCCATTTAGCTTCGTAAAAGAATTTCAACAAGATTTTCTTAAACTTTGTAATATTTATAAAATCAATTATTTTGTACATATTATTTATCCATAAAATTTTATTTTACATATTCAAATTAATTTAAAAAAGAATAAAATGTCAAATGTAAAAGAAAAAAAACAAGTTATTGTTTTATGGATTATATATACTCATCATTATTTTTTGATATTGATTTATTTTTGGTACTCCATTATTTACTTGTATAAGACGACGTGTTAATGCATCTCGACGACAACATTTTTGTCCACAACAATATGAACCTGATGAACAACAAAATGAAGAACAACATACTTGATATTGTCGTGGGCAACAACCTTTTCCAGCTCCACAACAAACTGGATATTGAGATGAACAACAATTTTTTGGATCATTAGGACAACAAACATTATTTCCAGCTGGACAACAACCAATACCAAAACAACATGTTGAACCTGATTCGCTTGAATTACATTTAGATTGTGTACATTGACTATTAATTGAAGAAATGAATGTAAGAAGAAAAAAATTAGTTATTAAAACAAGTAACATTATATTTTGATTTTTAAATGAGATATTTGAAAAAGAATGCATATTTTTTTTTATAATATGTAGTATTATTTATAGTCAAAGTTAATATTTGGATAAGTGATTAAATGATATTAATCATTTATCAATTACGTTTTTTATTTTTAATAACTTCTCGGAAAAGAATGAAAAAAAAAAGAAACGAATGATTGATATCATTGATGATTCAATTATTTATTTTTTGATAATATTTGTCTTAAGAACTGATTCTAAATACAACTCTAAACTTAAGTGTTTTTTTATCTTGTCAACATTGATAATCAGTATCAGAAATAATCATTGAATACGAATTTTTTCTATTAATATTATAGTCAATATATCAAAGAATTGTCTTATTTACTAATAAGATAATCTTTATGTGGGTTGCTGAATTTTCAGCATGCAAATACCCACCATGAAAAACGCATTGTGTGGGCAAGAGTGTTGTTGCAGGTGCGGAACGAGTATTGGGTTTGATAGGCATGAGAATTTCACAATAATGTAAATTCCATCTATAGTTTCATCTGTAACGATTATCTCACCTACCCTATCCGCACCCTCACCCACTCTCAAGAACACACACTTTTATAGAATATATTATGAATCATTATAAAAGATAATATTTGAATAAGTAATATTATGTATTAATTGCATCTTTAATTTTAATATTATTTTTATAGAAAATAAAAAAATGATTTATTATTTTAGATGTAATTACAATCATTTATTACAAATATAAATAACGGTTGTACTATATTAAATGGTCGACTTTTACATTTTAGTTTAATATACTGTATTTAAAAAATCAAATACTCGAGCACAAGATACAGCGTGAAAAGCTCTACAACGTACGCAGAACAATTCGAAAAAGAAAACATTATTTTTATACGATTCAAATTTGATTACTCGCGATTTTAATCATTTTAAGAACAAGGAATACAACTATAAGAAGAGAAGTCTTATGGAAACTTTCAAGTTACATCTTTTAAAAAGATACACTTTTTAAAGTTAATTGTAAAATATACAGAAACATAATTGATTAATTCCAATTGATTCGACGACGACCATAAAACTGAATAAAAAATAGGTTATTTTTAATAAGGGAAAAGATTAATACTAAAGAGAAATTCTTACTTTTTGCTCAACATTTTTAGTAGTAATATCAGGTTTTTGTTTTTGTACAGATTGATCAATTTGTGTTTGATATGTATCTTGTTTCTCCAATTCTATTCGAGATTGTGTTCGTTCTTGTGGTATAATTGATATCTTTATAAAACGAAAAGTTTAAATATGAATTAAATTACTAAATAAAAGAAAATTTTTACTCGTTTTTTCTTTTCTCTTTCATTAGTTTGTTTTTGTTTTTCAATTAAATTATATTTTCTAGCTTGTTCCATATCATGAATAAGTATTCGTTGTTTTTCATCTATTTCTTGTTGTTCTATTTTTAATAATTTTAATAATTCCATTATTTGTTCTTGTCTATCATCAATAATTTGATGTATTGATTTTTCACGTAATTCTTTTTCAGAATTCCATTCTTGTTCACGATTAGACCATTGTTTATCAATTTCATCTCTTTTTTTAATAATAATATAGATAGAAATATTTGAATTTAATAGAAAAAAAAACTTACTGATATAAAGCATCAAGTTGTTGATCTTTTTCTTTTTCAAATTTTAATTGTTGTTCAAATTGTTTAAGTATATTTGAAGCATTTTGTTTTATTTGGTTTTGTTTTTCTGATTGTTCTAAACGACTTTGTTTACCAGCATTAGCAATTAATATAAGAATTTTCATATCAAATTCCTAAGGATTATACAAATAATAAATTTTTTTATTTTAATATTACAAACTAATTGTTCTTGAATTTCTTTTGATCGTTTATGTAATTTAGCTTTGTGTTGTCGAAGTAATTGACGTCTGGAAAAAAAATATAATAAACAAATTAAATCCTTAATCCCTAAAAGATGTGCCACGAAAAGCTTTACAAAATTTTTTATTAACTAACTCTCATGGTGTTTTCTATACTTAATATGAAGAATCTACATAGTAGTGTAATGTCCTAACATATTGAGCATGATAAAGATGTTCGGAAAACCTCTTTTGCTTCACAATAGAGATTTGTCTATATAGATTATGTAAAATTTTCGACAACGTAATTTTCCCAAAAAAAAATGAAGATTTTATCATTTTCTCAAGCTGACATATACGCAAAACTTTTGGTACATCCGACGACAATTCAATTTTGAAACCCTTCATGTTTTTTTTTCCAGTGTTAGACTTTTTTTTTTCATATAAATATATAAGTCATACATCATTGAGAAAATAGCTCATTTCACTCCATCATTTTAATGAATGTGTATTTGTAAGTGATTCGATGATAGGTTTTTTTTTAGAAATAATATCGAGCATAAAATCATGCAGATAGAGGTAAAGATGAAGCTATCTTATCTTACCTTTCAAGGAATTAAGCTATGTAGACATTGTAGCTAAGTTTTTATATGATATGAAAATAAAAGAAAAGAAAAAAAGAACGATACCCATGATCTTGTTGAATATAACGTTTTTCCATTTGTTTTCTTTCTTCTTCATATTGATCTAATTGAGATTGTTCTTTAAGTAGACGTTCTTCTTCTTGTTTTAATATTTCTGACTAAATTAAAATAATTTATCTTTTTAAAAAAAAACTGAATAGATAGATAAGAAAAACCTCTTCTTCTTTTTGTTTAATTTCATCCATTTGTTGTTGTAAAATAGTTTTTAATTGTTCAATTCGTTTTTCTCTTCCACTTTGATTTTCATATTCATGTGTATTATGGTCATTTAAATATTGATATAATGAGTCTTCTTCGTCTTGTTGATCTTCTGACCAATAATCAGATTGTAAATTTTCTAATTTTTGTTGTTCTATTGAATATAAATCAGAATTATTTGTCATTTGATTGTTAAATGATTTTTCATGAATTGAACGATGTGAATCAATATGAATATTCATATTAGATGTTGATTCACGTGATAATTGACGAAACGATGTTAATTCATTCTGAAATATTTAGAAAGAAAAATTATTATTTTTTTTATTTTATTAATAAGAAAATAAAAACCTGATGTTTGTTTTTTTCATCTTCAAGCATAGTAGACAAATGTTTTCGACGTTGTTCAAGACGATTTAATTTTTCTTCTTTTTCTTTTTCAATACGAAGTGCTTCATCACTTTATAAATATATAAATAATGTAAAAATAAAATAATTTAATATTATATTTACCTTAATACACCTGATATAGGTGATATCCATTTACTATGTGTAGAACCAGGACGAGTTGGTGTTTTTAAATGACTAGCTGTTTGTGCTCTTTCAACTCTATAGAAAACGATCATAAACAAAATTTTTTGTATATGATATAAGATTTACTTTTTTTCTCTTTCAGTTTCTTGTTGTTTTCGTATCATTTCTTGTGGAGTTGTTAGATTTTTAGCTGCAGAATAGGAATTTAATGTAGGAAGTGCCATTCTTTTAACAATTCGAATATATATGATATTAGATCCAAAGCCATAAAGATTTATGTATCTATGGTATTTCCTTTTTTGTATCGTTCTATTTTTCTTTTTTTTAAAAATATTAAAATATAATTTTAAAGTTGATTAAATATATTTTTTTCTACTAAATAAATACATTTATCTTCACAATGAATAGATGGCGCTAGTGTATCATTGATGACCTGATGTATGCATTCTAGTATGTATAATTCTTTTATTGAGTAAATTTTTCTATTTTTTCTATTTAGTGTATTAAACTTTGTTTAAAGGAATTAAAAAACTACTTCAATTTAAATTATATTAACTTCAATTATCAATAGTTTTTGAGAGTGTTCTAAATTTAATACAAGACACGTGAAGGATAGCAATTACTACCCAGGTCGAGAAATCCGACTATCGGATCCCGTCCGATCCTACAGGAAAACCCATGCAATCCGATAACTTCCGATAGGATCCTATCGGAAGTCGTCGGATATTATAGGATCCGACAGGATCCTATGCGGATTTCGTAGGTAAAATACTTGTTACCATTAATCGTATATCCAAATAATCCTAAAACAAATACAAAACAATTGTTTTCAAAATAAAATACCTACTAAAATAATTGTATATGAAAATCATCCTAAAATAAAAAAACCAATTTTCTTTTAATCAATATTATACTTACTTCTCCATGTAAATATATATATGGACCTAAAATAAATAAAATAAAAATTTTTTAAATTAATTTTATACTTACTTGTCCATGTGTATATATATTTTGACCTAAAATAAATGAATAAAAATTTTTTTACTTAATTTTATACTTACTTGTGTATCTATATATATATATTTGGACCTAAAATAAATGAATAAAAATTTTTTAAATTAATTTTATATTTACTTGTCCATGTGTATATATATTTCGACCTAAAATAAATGAATAGAAAAGATTTTTTAAATTAGTAAAATACTTTTTGCTTCATTTGAATATACAAATGGAACCGAAATGAATAAAAAAATTATTTAGTCAAAATACTTACTTGTCTAGTTATATGATAAAATCGACCTAAGAACAGCAATATTGTCGGATCCGATGGGGTACTTTCGACCTGGGTAGGCATGCACAAAAACCAAAGTTAGTTTTGAAAATTTGGTTTTCAGTATTGGTTTTGAAAAAGTTTTGGTTGCGAAAGAATAAATTTTGGCTTTGGAGATGTAAGGAATAAAAATGCGTTCTACAAAAAATTAGCCTCTTCCTCGTCAAAACCAAAATTTATTCCATCAACACCAAAACTATAACAACACCAATACCAAAACCACCAAAACTGTATCAAAACCAATACCTCAAAACTAAAGCCATCCCAAAACCAAAACCATCGAAATCATGAATTTTAGATTTGGTGCATATCTAATATATATTCATCGAAATTTTCTTCAATAATAAGATCAAAATAAATTTCTTACTGAAAATCCTCGAGAAAAATTAATTTCATCAAAATAAGATGAACTTCGAAATTAATTAACATTGGTATACAGTGTCCCAAAAGTCACATACTAAAAAAAAACTTTGAATATCTCTCTTACGGCTCGAGCAAACGAGCTGAATTTTTATCAACGATAGAGGCATGTTCAAAGTTTATATCCATAAAGACATGCCTAGAGAGACTCTTTGATAAGTATCGCTATTGGTTTGAACAAAAAAATTTACTTTTTCACAGATATAAACAGGGTGAGCCACAAGTCACCTTACCCAGAAAAAAATTGAATATTTCTGCTATAGCTCAATCAAGCAAACTGATTTTTTTACCCATAATAGCGGCATGTTGACACTTTAAACCCATACGGACAAGGTTCGAGAAAACCTTTGTTATATACCATGAATGACTCCAACAAAATATGTTTACTTTATCACAGATAAAAGAAAAACCCAATATACTTAACAAAGAATTTCTCTAGATATGTCGTTATGAATCTAAAGCTTAAACATACCTCTATTTTTGATAAAAGAATCAGCGCGTTTGCTCCAGCCGTAATAGAGATAATCAGTTTTTTCTCCGTTGTGTAATTTTTGGGCAACCTTGAAAAGCCATTTTATCGAAAAAAAAATTGAATATCTCCTTTACGGTTCAAGCAAACGAGCTGATTTTTCTACCAATGATAGAGGCATGCTCAAGTTTCATATTCAGAAAGACATGCCTAGAGAGATCTTTTGTTAAGTATATTGTTTTTTCTTTCTATCTGTGAAAAAGTAAAATTTTTTTGTTCAAACTAATAACGATACTTAACAAAGAGTCTCTCTAGGCATATCTTTATGGATATAAACTTTGAACATGCCTCTATCGTTGATAAAAAAATCAGCTCGTTTGCTCAAGCCGTACGGGAGATATTCAAATTTTTTTTTGGTATATGACTTTTGCGACACTCTGTAGTAGATCAACACTTGGATGCAAAATGTAGTACAAAGAAAGCAATAATTTGTTGATTTAATAATATAGGGCTTGGAGAGAACTAATACTCAATTTTTAGTTCCTAAAAAACTGTGGTAACCACTCTGAAAGTTGTTAAACAACTTGAAAATTCTGATTTCTAAGTTTTTAAAACTTTCTATACTTGTAAGCTGATTTAAATTTAGCCGCAACGTGAAAAAAACTCGATCGCAATAGAAGCCCAGTGAGCTTCTATTTTGTGGAGGGGGGGGGGGTGGAGGTTAGAATATATTTTCTTTTTGTTTTTTATCTATAGAATGAATTATGATTCAGTAGTCATGAAATGCCATTTGTTTGTCGTCTTGTTTTTCGAAATCTTGTTATTAATTTACGAGGAGATATGAATGGTCTTGATTTATATACGGTATGGGGATTACAAACTTGACTGATACCCCAAAATTGATTTATCAATGCAACTTCATCTATGCATTAGAAAAATCTGATTTTTTTTGCCAGCTATACTACGTATACAATGCTATTCATCTATCACCATTTGAAATCTATATATCACTAGAAATGAGAATTATTATGTACATCTTTGTGTTTATTGCACCAAACATGCTTCACATGGTATTTGTTTACATTCTGTAGTCGGTTTATGTTTTATCCATTCTATTCTAGCGATATATTCGAATGAGGTCATTCTTGTTCTAACTGTGATTCTATTTTCACTTTCCTTTGCTCTTCGTTTTCTCTAACACACTTTCTATCGATAACAAATACATAGTACACGTGAGTTATGTTCTCTCCACAAATTGAATGGAATTGTGCTGAATGTGGATCTTTTCCAACTGATCGTCAAAAATATTGTACTGATTGCGATTCGATGCTTACTTGGACATGTATTAGCTTGGGAAGATCTGGTTTGTACACTAATTATTATCGTCATCGTGACAACTGTAGTTATTGTACACCAGAACTTGAAGAAGAAAAACAAAAACAAATGGATGATAATCAGCAACGCTTTCAAACTTTAGATGATAGTAAGTAACATCGATTTTTTTATTCACGTATGCATATCTTAGCTCATTATCTGCTTCTACAATACTAGTCAAAAATAAATCACTATTGCACTCTTCTAAATATTCTAGTTCAACGTCCGTGGTCAGAATGAAAATGCACTGATACATCTTGCATACAACATACCGGGAATGACGTCGAACAAGTACAAGAGTTATATTCTCTCTGTGAAGAACCATTAATAAATTATTGTTCCCATAGAGACAAGTTACTTGCGAACAGTACCACCACATCCCATTTATCTCCTATGAATTTGCTTGTGGTTACATTATGGCATTTAAAACATTATCATTCTGAATCTTACATTGCTTCAGAATTGAATATTAGTCAACAAGTGGTGAATTATTTATCCGCAGTAGTGAATATTTTACATTCTTGTGTATATCCAGCATTTGTTTCTTTACCTGCTGATCTATCTAACAGAAGAACACCACATGGACCTCAACAAGATCATAAATTCATTGTTGGCTCGACTTTTATTGCATTTCATGAACTGCATGATTCAGAACAACGTAAAGAATATTATCATGCAAAAAGTCCAACAAATTATGCAATAAAAGTGCAAGTAGCTTGTGATTTTCGTCATCGAATAGTACACATTTCTGAATGTTACCATGGAAGTACACATGATATTACAGTTCTTCAGGAATCAGGATTGTTAGAACATATTGAAGAATCTGTACAGATTATTGGTGACAAGGCGTATATCGGTGAAGAATATGTAGTCACTCCAAGAAAGAAACCTCGTGGACGTCAATTAACACAAGAAGATAAAGATTTCAATCGTGATATTAATAGTGTAAGAGCAGCGATTGAAAATATTAATGAACGTCTCAAAACTTATGCTATTGTTGGTGGTATTTACAGAGGACCTGTCGATGATTTTCATAAAATAACTAAAATCATACAAGTCGTTGCTGCTTTATGTAATTTGAACTTAAATAAACATCCTATTCGTAGATAAACAAAATGATAAATGGCATCTTCTTATTAATCGCTTACGAAGCTATATACTCATCTTTGATTTTCTTTCAAACTTCTTCGTAAGAATGGTATAGGTTAACATAGATGATGTGAAGCATGTTTGGTGCAATAAACACAAAGATGTACATAATAATTCTCATTTCTAGTGATATATAGATTTCAAATGGTGATAGATGAATAGCATTGTATACGTAGTATAGCTGGTAAAAAAATCAGATTTTTCTAATGTACAGATGAAGTTGCATTGATAAATCAATTTTGGGGTATCAGTCAAGTTTGTAACCCCCATATATTTGTATTTATTTTGTTAAACTGAAAAAACCTTTTTGTTGTATTAAAAAATAACTTTTCTTTAACATTAAAAACTTTTTTATTTAACATAAAAAACTTTTCACTTTCAAGGAAAAACATTTGTTAACGAATTTGTTGTGGGATCTAAATAATTAACACAGTATATATTAAAAAAAACAAAAGAATCACTTACGGCAAACCGGGATAACATGCTGTTTGTCCCAATTTTCTGCTGTAATGGCGATTTTTCTTGCGGAAATGTATCTAATTTCATTAGTGATTAAATGACGAATTTCTGCTGATAATCGAAATAAAACATTTTGTGATTCATTTGTTTGTTGCTGAGAATTAATATCTTTATTATCAGCAGTTGCATCATCTGGAACTGATAACATAATAAATTTGGGTATAACGTTTATTGTTTCAATTTTAAGTTGTTGTGGTAAACAATCGGGTTTTGTTTAATTAATTATCAGTTGATGATGATGAGGTAATTAAATAGTTTGATCATCATAAGCGACTATAATTTCTAATTCTTTTACCATATTTAAATGAAACTAAATAAATTTTATCTAAAAAATGATAAAATAATTAGGTTTTAACAAGTACGATTAAACCTGTGTGACTAGTTTAAAAAAGCGATGTGAAGACGAATAACAACAACAATAACGGCATGTGACCACTTATAATATCTGAATTTGTATATACTAACGATGATAACAAATAATCACGTGAATAGACGAAAGAGAAAGAAATTAGTCCATGTTTAGATTTTTTACATAAATTATTTCTTTATAAAAGGCATACAATCGATAATTTTGGAGAACAGAAAATATTTCTCGATTCAAGGAGTTGTCATGTATAACTGGCATGTTTTAAAATAAAGAAAGATAAAAATATGAAAAAGAAATAATATAAATTCTTCTAGATAATACATCGAATATCGATGAGGATGTGAGGGTGATATAGGTAGTTTTTTTTTATTATTGAGTTCAATTCGAGAAGGGAATAATTAAGAACAATTGTTTTTTTGTGATATTTGATGAACACACGAACGTAATATACTGAATCATGCAATACAGTAAATATGAGGCTGTATATAAAGACTGTAGCCGTTGATTTTGCATTTTTTATGAAGTTTTTTGCATTAAAAAAATATAAAGATCTTGAAAAGTTTTACATCTCATATCAATAACGTTCAAATTTTTTGTAATTTGTTAAATAAAAATCGAAATGATATTCTATTGAATTAATTCTATATTATTTATTTAAATCAAATTACTATTAATAAAATCTTTCTGCCATTAAAAATTACTTTAAAAAATTAAATATATTTCATGTTGTACCAATAAATGATACCTAATGTGAAACTTACTTATAATGATTAAAGGATCTTTTGAGTAAAACTTTAAAACTTTGAGAAAATTTTCAGAAGTATTCTTCAATTCTCTCTACGACTTTTGATATGGATAATTGTAATGAAATCTTGAAGAAATAGAACAGAGTTTTCATTAGACTATATTCGTCGTACTACTAGATTATCGAAAAGTTCAGGTTCACTCAGAAACTCTGGCCTTTTAATAGTAACAAGTCCAAATATCCAAAGTATTTGACTTTAAAAATACCCATAGAGAAGCCTGTGACTGAACCTTATAAAGTGTCGACAGAACAGGAAAACAGTATTTACGATATATACAACCATCAAGTATAATATTTTATATGTTATAACATTAATATTTTAATTATTTTGAGCAGACTCTTGTTTATCCTTTCTATAAAGACGTCAGAAAATTCTCCGCCCTTTAGGCTCATAGCTACTGGTAGACTTTGATAAAAATGTTTAAAATATAATTCAACTGAACGACAATGTCTTCTAAACCGATTTCTTAAAGTCATAGTGCAAAACGCTGTTAAAAAAATTCATCTTTTTTTCATCTTATAAGCATTATCTTACAATATTTTTTCTGTGCTCTTTAATTTATAGTCCTGGCAA
Source organism: Macrotrachela quadricornifera (assembly GCA_022393335.1). NCBI lineage: Eukaryota > Metazoa > Rotifera > Eurotatoria > Philodinida > Philodinidae > Macrotrachela > Macrotrachela quadricornifera. The sequence goes on from JAJEKB010021158.1 coordinate 791,067, forward strand.
TATTGCTTATCATATAAAACATGATGATTGGCTGACATCACATCATAGTGATGCTTCGAATCTTATTGGATTTATCATATTTTCCTGTGGATTTCATTCGCATTTGTATATCATTATTATTATATTGACAAATAAAAGATTTTTCACATTTATTTTCTGATTTTTTCCAAAAAAAGTGATTTTATTTCATAAATGATAATAGAACAATATTTTGATTACATATTGCAAAATTCTATTTGCTCAGCAGTTGAATGTTTATTAGCACGGATGAATCTAGCCAACTTAAATGTAAAATATACAATGATTACCTATAAAACAACAAAAATGTAACATCAACAGATAGAAATCAAATAAAATACATACTCTAAGAACACAGTCAATAAGATATAATAGAATAAAAATAGAACCACCTATTGCTAGACCAGTCATGGTCATTTTCTCCGTTTCATCAGAAGGGACGTTTACAATTAAAGCTGTGACAGTAACATAGAGGAGAAGACCAATTCTAATACTTGACAGAGTAAGTGTAACTATGCTTAACCAAGCAAACTAAAACAAGAAAATAAAAGATTAACTTTATAGTGAAACTTTTATTAAAGCAATATTGAACTAACAAGTTTCTTATTTGTTTTTGAGAATGATGCGGAATCTTAACATTGACGCCTAAGATTTCAAAACAGCCCAATCTATCAAATATTCACTTTCCTAGTTTTTCATCATGGAAACTCATTATTTTTGTCTATATTTTCGATTTTGAAGGTAATAATGACTGATACAAAGAAATTTGGTAAACAGTTAGTTGTCTATTTTTTACTTTATTTCGGATGAAATCTAACTCATGATACCAATTTATTTTTATATAAGATTTTAAACAAATATTTGAACGATTGCTTCATTAGCTCAATTACATATAAATTTTAAAAAGTCATAAAAATTAACTCGGATAAAATATTTTTATATGAATTAGACGTTCCAATAAAAAGATCAGAGATAACTACATACTACGTGTAAGCCTGTTGCAGAGTAACGATAAACAATCAATAATCCAAACCCATTGAAAAGAATAGAAATAAATACTTCACGAATCAGTGTACCACGTTGACTATGTTTTGTATATTTCTCAATTTCAGAATCAGCGATCGCACCGATTGCACCACTACCCAATGAAAGAGCCTAGAAAATTAATAAACAATATTAATAAAAAATAGATGTTGTGAATATATATGATCAAAGTTTTGAAAATCCTGAAGAGTGTAAATGTTGCTTGCGAGAGATCATTACTAATTTAATCAAGATATGAAATAGTTTGATATGGCAAGTTCACATTAAATTGAAAAAATTATTTTGTTGGATCGAACTATGTTAGACTTCAGTGTCGAAGAGCGACTCAAAGAAAGATTGCTGTACTTCAGACCATGAAAATATGATCCGTAGTGATTGTCGTAGCTAGTCCTTCATAATTTAGTTGTAGAAAGTCTTTTAGTTTTAACTGTTTAAAAATATGGTGAACTTCTTTTAATTGATACTAATTCTTTACATCTTCAAAATTCGAGTAAAACAAATTGGGAGGAAAAGTTTAGTCAAAAATGCTTCGAGGTATGCGTTTGTTTATTTAGAATAGAATGATCTCCACATATTATAAAGCAGACATTGAAATAGGACCACTTTATCGTAGTCCAGCTCTTGTTTATACTCATTCAGCATGAGTTAACCGTTACTCACTTCAAGCCTTAAGAGTGTTTTCTTTACAAAGATATCTTTCTCAATACCTTTTGAGAATTACTTGAATGGATTTGATTTGCTCAGATTATAGCAATTAAAGTAAAATCCATACTAAATAAGTTGATGTTCTTGTTGAGCCAAAGGAACCTAGATTAATGATTGCAAAGGCCGTGCACGTCCGTATAACAGTTAGCAATGTTCTGTATTCCTTCGTATTCCGAACGATGATTTCAGTCTTTGGATACGTGACCTTCTGGTAGAAACTCGTAGGAAAAGACATGGGAAATCTCGGGAACATGGAAACAGTATTTCGGTGGGAAATCTATCAGATTTTTCTGCGGTAATTTTCGGCACACTTACGGTTCATTCCGCCAGGAAACAGACGAAAGTTACCGAAAAAATCTAAAAATTTCCTAGTCAGCATACTACTTCAATCTTCTGGCGATGTTTTCGATATGTTTCTGTTGGAATCGACCTGTACTTCTTCACTCAAGTATATGACACAAAGATCTACAATCTGAGTATTTGAACTCGGCTCATTCTTTAGGATTAATTTGGCTTTTGCATATACTCGAACTTGCTCGATCTTTAATCTGTTGGTATGAATGTTTCTTTCGTTTTATGCACAGATTACATTCAACTATTAGATAAATTGAGGGAAAATGTTCTCTTAGAATAAATAGTGTAAAATTCATAGATTACCGTGTCTGCAAAGTAATACTTTCTCATGGATTCACTCTCTAATCAAAGCTAAACAGTCAGATAAAGCGTTATTGGTGGTTTCTACCTTCAACAGTGGCTTTTTAGATTCACTTTTTCTGTTGATCATATTCTCACACTGTTTAAATTCGTGGTTACACTATACAAGACTACGAAGATAAATGAGAGATACAATTAGTTTAAACAATTACTATGAAAGATATAAAATTTAACAAACAGTAAAAATCAAAGATTGGTGTAGATGATCTATTTTGAGGCCAACTACAAAGTTATAAATATATGTGACGATTTCATTTTCATATTACAAAAAAAAACACAAACTCACCAGAGTAACACCGATCAAGATCATAAGAAATCTTCGAGTGCCTTGTACTCGTGGATCTTTAGTAAGTGACAACGATTCAGCAATTGGCGTATAAGGAAAATTCTCCTCAGCTGCTTGCTCGATTTCTAGTTTGTAATGCATTTAAATGGTTCGTAGTTATTTTGTCTTTAAGATAAATAGAATAAGAAACACAGGAATAAGTAAAATAGTAACAAGAGAAAAACAATGGAAGACATAGAAGATATTATCTTTATTTTGCTTGCTAAACGGCTAGAAATTGTAAATTTAATATAAAGTGCATATAGTAAAACGAGTTCGACCTTACGTCAAGAATGAGTCAGCATCATTAAAAATGATGCCAACATTGAAAATGATACAAAGAATAATAGCGAGATGAAAAAGAAAAGAAAATCAGCAATCAATACAAGATACGGAATGTATCAAGTTTCTTCATATTTTAACAGCAATGTTTCTTATTAAAACGAATAAATTGTTAAATAAGAAACATAATATATATTGTCTTCAATTTTTTGTTTTATCTCATATTTTCTTCACATTTTTCGTGTTATTTTTAAGATGTGGATCATTCGTAATGATGTTAGTAGTCTGTTAGTAAAGTTCAAATTAAATTTTTCATATGATTTTAAGGTTGAGAGTGTTTTTGAACGAACTTGCTGTATGACTTGAAAATGTTTCCTATATTCAAATATTCGATAATAAATAAGAAAAAAAATGAAATTATCGATGTTTTTCAATTTATTTTTATTTTATCACTTTTTTCATTCATCTGATCCATCAATTTTTTCCTTGTCCTAATAGTTTGTTATAAATAAAGGTTACAAAAAATACGGTTGTAGATTTAATTATTGAGCTATGTTATTATAAACTATTTTAATGTAAACATTTAACGAAATAAATAATTTTTCTTGCTAGATCTTCAAAATCATGTTTTTTAGACAATTCACTACAAAAAAAGACGAAATTGATTAAAATAAAATATGATCATAGGATGCTTGTTTTAAAGATAGAAGTGAGAACGTGTTCTATACGTGAAAAAACTTGCCTCACGTTTGAATTAAACAATATAATTTCAGTTTACGAAATATCAACAATACCAAGGTTCCGGATATTCAAAGTTTAAGCAAATTCTTATTTTTGATGTTTTTTGTGAAACTCATATATGAAAAATGTGAGTATAAGTTTGAAGTCGAAGTTTTGCAGCTCCCCCCCCCCCCCCCCCCAGACCCCTAGCAGCGCAAGCCCCCATTACAGGCACCCTCTGAAACGCAACTAGATGCAATTCCAGGGGCCACAATGAAATGGCAAATGTCAAAACAATGATAGAATGAGCTGACGGTGAATGAAAATCCACCGGTTTATTGAATGAAAGACGAACAATGTTAGAATAGTGATGAACAGTACAGAAAAATATGAGATGACGATAATAGTAAGAATAGTAGTAGCAGCTAATAAGAAGTGAATAATGATGAGAGCGTGAAAATGAATACACAGAACAAAACACACATGCAACGAGAAAATAAGAAGAGAACATAGATGATGACTAGAACCGTCACAGAGCTCCCCTACCCAAAAGAAATCGGACCTCCGGCCCGAAAACTTGAATTAAGAATAAAAAAAACTAATCATATAGATGTTGTTATTGTGGGTTTGTTGATGACGATATAAGGATGTTGGTGTGTTAACATTGTGAGAATGAGTTGATTGAAAGAAGTTGAAATATGATGAATGAATAAAAAAACCATAGTAATGAAGAATTTGATATTGAACAGTTGAGAAGGAAGTAAATAAATGAATAAATGGGAACAGATAAAAAGGATTGAAACGAGACGAAGCGACACCATCGATAAACATCTGATAAATGGTTAGTAAAAAAATGTCTATGTGTACATATAAGAGCATGAGCCACAAACAAATTGAATTTTAAAATGGCAACATGAAAAGACACAATCAATAAAAGTTCCACAACACGCGATGTAAATAAAATCGTGCACTGAGCGATGCTTGTGGGTTATCTTGAACGAAAACCATTGTACCAAGTGGATCATGAATGATTCTACAGTAAAGTAATAAATAGGAAAATTAAAAAGACTAATAATTTGAATTTGTAGGGGATGACGGCCAAACAAATCCCTGCAGAGTCTTTAGCAGTAGAAGTTTGTTATCGAGATCCACGACCACATTGTCCATTTTTCATCCTTGAGGCAGTGAGTAATGCATCAAAAACAGATGAATAGTTATATATATGTGGATACTTTATAATTTTAGTGCGATCGGTAACAACAACAACAGTCGGTCAAGACGACTGTGGCCGCGGTGAAAGTGGCGCCTATGCTGCACAGATCGCTTGATTGTTAGAAAAAATAATAATAATATAATAAAGAAGAAATTTAAATGAAATATGATTGTTTTATTTTAGCCAATTTTTTCTTTCTTTTTGTTTTAGATGTAAGTAAAATGAACAATAAAATTTTTAATTGAGTGAGGCGTAAGAATAATAATGTTCAAGGCGGTTAACACGGATAGGAGCAAGTTGTGGATCGATAAGTGTGTGTTCAAGTGAATAAGTTAAATATGAAAGACGTTGAATAACACGATAAGGATCTTCACGCTGTGGACTAAGTTTCTGGTCACTCCATTTACCCATTGCTATACCCTCAAGTGCAGCAACTCAAACTAAATCATCAAGTTCAAATTGAAGAGGACGATGACGTTGATGAGATATATCGAGAACTTCACGAGTAGTGGTATAAGCGAGTAAGAGGTCAGCTAATAAACGTTTACGATAATTGGATAAATCATCCGTTGTTAGTCTGTGTTCTAATGCTGGTAGATAAGGTAAACCAAGATCAAATGACTGACGAGGATGACGATCAAACATAAGAAAAGCAGATAATTGTTCAATTGAATCACTTGGTGTTATATGTAAAGCAAAGGCGATTTGAACAAGTTTGCTATCCCATGACTTTCGATCATTATGAGCAAGAGCAGCAAATAATGGCTTAAGAGTTTTATTGACTCGTTCACACAGATTGCTTTGTGGATGATAGACTGGAGTGCGATGATGCTTTATTCCAAGAGATTGATAGACATTGGTGAAAATGGATGATAAGAATTGAGCACCATTGTCAGAGATAAGAAGAACAGGAAAACCAAAACGACATAAAACTTCATCGAGAAAGACTTGACCGATGCTTTTAGCTTTGGTATCAGTTAGTGGGAATAGTTCGACCGATTTTGTAAAATAATTAACAACAACAAGGATCTAGTGAGACCAATGTCAACTGTAATCCTCGACTTGTGGACGACAATAGATTGCATTAAATCACTAGGAGATTGATTTGATAGCTTATATTGTTGACAGAGTGTGCACGAACAATCGTAAACTGTTACGTCACGTCGCATATGAGGCTAGGTAAAATGAGAGGGGGGACAAAAAAGAGTTTTGCGTCGATCAAGACGAGCAGTAGTTGGATGATCATGAGCAAGTGATAAAAGTTCACGAATTTTGGATTTAAGCACGACGAGACAAAGTTGATGATTAGGATGTAAAAAACGGATCAGTAGTAAAATCGATGTAAGAGGTAGATTGAATCGGCTATTAGCGCTGAAAACTCGATATAGGCTACCTTTTGTCTAGAATATCCAAATAAACTAAATATTTGGCTGTCGTGGTTTCAGACGATGTTCTTTCGAATGCGCATATAAAATCAAAGATTACTTTTTATTTAGTGCTTCGATTCCTCGATGGTTTTATGAATGCTTTCTTAATAATGTTGAACAGAATCTTGCTTATCTTTACTATAAAGACATCAGAAAATTCTCTGATTTCTAGGCTGATAGCTACTGGTAGACTTTGATAAAAATGTTTAAAATATAATTCAACTGAACGACAATGTCTTCTGAACCGATTTCTTAAAGTCATAGTGCAAAACGCTGTTAATAAAATTCACCTTTTTTTCATCTTATAAGCATTATATTACAGTCTTTTTTCTGTGTTCTTTATTTTATAGTCCTGGCAATATTGGTTAGCATAAAACATGATGATTGGCTGACATCACATCATAGTGATGCTTCGAATCTTATTGAATTTATCATGTTTTTCTATGGATTTTATTCGCATTTGTATATCACTATTATTATATTGACAAATAAAAGATTTTTCACATTTATTTTCTGAGTTTTATCAAAGAAAGTGATTTTATTTCATAAATGATAATGGAACATGATCTAGATTAAATGTTCGCGGTTCAAATATTGAATAAAAGCAAAATTATACTTGTTCAGCAGTTGAATGTTTATTAGCATAGATAAATCGAGCCAACTTAAATGTAAAATATACAATGATCACCTATAAAACAACAAAAATGTGACATCAACAGATAGAAATCAGATAGAATACGTACTCTAAGAACATAGTCAATAAGATATAATAGAATGAAAATAGAACCAGCTATTGACAGACCAGTAATGATCATTTTGTCCGTTTCATTAGGAACGACGTTTACAACAATTAAAGCCGTGATAGTAACATAGAGGAGAAGACCAATTCTAATACCTGACAGAGTAAGTGTGACTATGCTTAACCAAGCAAACTAAAACAAGAAAATAAAAGATTACCTTTATTGGGAATATTTTATTAAAGCAATATTAAACTAACAAGTTTCTTAGTTGTTTTCGAGAACGATGCGGAATCTTAACATTGACGCCTAAGATTTCAAAACAGTCGAATCTATTAAAAGTTCATTTTTCTAGTTTTTCATCATGGGAATTCATTATTTTTGTCTATATTTTCGATTTTGAAGGTAATAACGACTGATACAAAGAAATTTGGTAAACAGTTAATTGTCTATTTTTTTACCTTATTTCGGATGAAATCTAACTCATGATACTAATTTATTTTTATATAAGATTTTAAACAAATATTTGATTAATATAGCTGAAGTTATGAACAATCATTATTGTCTTATAGTGAAACATTCAAAGTACCACAACAAGCTGTTTTAATCAATTTCAAACAATTATTAATTGTTTCTTAGAGAATATCGAAAAAAAGAAGCTTTTAGTAGAACTAAAGTTTTGAACGATCGCTTCATTAGCTCAATTAAATATAAGTTTTAAAAAGTCATGCAAATCAACTTGGATGAAATATTTTTATATGAATTAGATGTGCCAATGAAAACATCAGGGATAATTACATACCACGCGTAAACCTGTTACCGAGTATCGATAAGCAACGAATAATCCAAAGCCATTGAAAAGAATAGAAATAAGTGCTTCACCAATTAATATACTTCGTTGACTATGTTTTGTATATCTCTCGACTTGGGAATCGGCGATCGCACCAACTGCGCTACAGCCCAAAGAAAGAGCCTAGAAGTGTAATAAACAATGTTAATAAAAAATAGATGTTGTAAATATATATGATCAAAGTCTTGAAGATCCTTAAGAGTGTGAATGTTGCTCGCGAGAGTATTACAGATTTAATCAAGGCACGAAACAGTTTGACATAACCAGATTAAATTAAATTGAAAACTTTAGTCTATCGGATCAAATAATGATAGACTCCAGTGTCGAAGAGCGACTCAAAGAAAGATTGCTGTACTTCAGGCCATGAAAAATATAATTCGTAGTGGTTGTTATAGCCAGTCCTTCATAATTGAGTTGTGGAAAGTCTTTTAGTTTTATCTGTTTAAAAATGTGATGAACTTCTTTTAATTGATACTAATTCTCTACAACCTCAAAATTCGAGTAAAAGAAATTGTTAGAAAAAGTTTGGTCGAAAATGCTTCGAGGTATATATTTGTTTATTTATAATAGAATGATCTCCATATATTATAAAGTAGGCATCGTAATAGGACCATTTTACCGTAGTCCAGATCTTGTTTCTATTCGTTCGGCACGAGTCAACTGTTGCTCACTTCAAGCCCTGAGAGTATTTTCTTTTTTTGAAGCCTGTAAACAGTTGTGTATGGCATGTATTTTTCCGTATCCAGAACGATGGTTTCGCTGCCCAGATCCGTGAACTTCTGATAGGACCTGGAAGCAGTATGTTGAGCGGAAAATTATCGAATTTTTCATGATGGCTTTCGACAAACTTACGATTCATTCTATTAAGAAATGGATGAATGGCACTGGAAAAAAATCCGAAACTTTACCAGTCAAAATGGTGCTTTCATGTTCGAAGGATTTTTCGACGTTTTCCTGTCGGAACTGACCTGTACTTCTTTACTTCGGTATATAACACGAAGACCTACAATTTTCGTATGACTTGAGAGCACATAAACTATGTTGAAAAGTATCAGAAGTCAATTATGATCTCCATACATAACTTCTTGTCATTTGATACAAATCATTTTATTATAGTAAACCTAAGAAAAATGTACCATATTTCTGGTTGAAAACATTCTCTATTTTCACCGTGTAGTCACATAGGACAGAGTAGAAAAAAAAGTCTGTAAGTGGAAATTTAAGAAAAATTTAATTTTTAAGTGCTGAGATCCAGCTCATGTTTTAGAATTAACTTGGCTTTTGCGGATACTCGAATTTGCTCGATCTCCAAACTGTTGGTATCTTTTTATGCACCGATTATACTCAGCTGTGTGCTATCATCTCTAATAGTCAAATCGACGAAAAGTATTCTCTTAAAGTAGATAGTGTAAAATTCATAGATCACCGTATCTACAAAGTGATATTTTCTCATGGATTCATTCTCTAATCAAAGTTGAACAGTTAGATAAAGTGTTACCGGTAATTCTTTTCCTCAGCAGCAATTGTTTAGATTCATTCTTTCTGTTGATCATATTCTCACACTGTTTAAATTTGTTGCTACACTATACAAGACTACAAAGATAGATGGGAGATACAATTAGTTTAAATAATTACTATGAAAGATCTAAAATTTAACAAACAGTAAAAAACAAAGATTAATCTAGCTGATCTATTCCGAGGCCTGCTAGAAACTTATAAATATATGTAACTATTTCATTTTCATATTACAAAAAAAAATACAAACTCACCAGAGTAACACCGATCAAGATCATAAGAAATTTTCGAGTGCTTTTTACTTGTGAATCTTTAGTCAGTGACAATGGTTTAGCAATAGGTATATAAGCAAAAGTTCCCATAACTGCACAAGGTGATTCTTGTTGATATTGCATTCAAATGGTTTACAATTGTTTCACCTTCAAGATAAACGTAAAAAAAATACAGAAATAAGTAAAATAGCAACAAGAGAAAAACAAGGGAAAACATAGAAGATATTATCTTTATTTTGCTTGCCAAACAGTTAGAAACTATAAATTTAATATAAAGTGCATATAGTAAAAAGAGTTGTCAAGTAATTTTTAAAAAAAAGAGTTTGACCTTTCGTCGACAATCAGTCAGCATCATTAAAAATGATGCCAACATTGAAAATGATACAAAGAATAATAGGGAGATGAAAGAGAAAATAAAATCACCAGACAACACAAGATACAAAATGTATCAAATTTCTTCATATTTTAATAGCAATGTTCCCTATTAAAACAAATAAATTGTTAAATAAGAAACATAATATTATTGTCTTCAATTTTTTGTTTTATCTTACATTTTCTTCTTATTTCTCGTGCTATTTTTAAAGTGTGGATCATTCCTAATGATATTAGTAGTCTGTTAGTAAAGTTCAAATTGATTTTTCCATAATGATTATAATAACAATGTGATGATTACCACTATGGATGATGTAAGCTCAACTTTATAGAGAAGGCAATAAGCTTGTGTTACGTAATACTGAAGGCTTGTTAATCAATTCATTTAAAAGCTAATTAAGAGCTTGAGGATAGTATAACAGTTTTTATTGGAAATAGTGTTCAAAATCCAAGATTTTTTTTTATTTTTACCTTTTATTCACCAATCATTGAGTTTTCGAGTTGATGCTCATATGAAAAGTTGTCTGCTATTTAAACAGCTATTTCTTCTTGATGAAATTATAAACGTAAAAGTAAATTGATAATATTGCAGTTTTCTCATTAAAACTGTTTATATAACTATGAATGTTAGCAGCTAGTTGATCTTCTTTGTGAGCACAATCGCTACGGTGATTATGGCGAACGTAGGCAGAAGTATTAATTTACGTTACTTGATTATCAAAAGTTTAGGAAATATGGAGAAATAACCAGTGATTAGCACAGTTATACCTTTTGATTTTGAACTCCGACCCCGACACAAAAAAAATTTGTCTTCGCAATTTCGATCCTACCCAAGCCGGAGTTAGGTGCTGAACAGTTATGGAAAATAATTATCAGCTTGTTGCTTGATGGTACACCGCTTATGAGGAATATGATTTATTAGACATCAAATTTCAAGTTGATAATAGTCTTATTTGAAAGAGCGGATTGAATTATGCATTTGATTAAAAAAAATAATTTCTTAAAAGAATAAAAATCATTCTTTGTAAATAAAATCTAATTGGAAAGAGTATTCGACTTTTCTCGATAGAAAATTTTTAATATCTAAAAGGTTCCTATAGGTTCTAATAGAAAAAAATTCTGCTTTGAATGAACCTATTTTCAATGAGTATCAACTGGATTTCTATACACCTTCAAGATAAAAACTGCTGTATAAATTATCAGAAAGTGATTCAGATTTCTTTTATTATTTTCAGCAGCTTTTTAAAAAAATGTGATATTTGCAATCAACACACTTGGTTTTATCGAAGTATAGGAGTTTTTAATAGAGCAATGATAAAAATTTTTTTCGTTCTCTGGATCGCCTCAGACATATAAATATAAACTGTGAGAAAATATAGAATAAACTTCCGAAAAACAATTAAGGATCAATGCTGATTCACGGAATAACAGAATTAGGTGTAAAGTTTTTGAGACAACTCTTTTAAAATAAAGATTAATTTGAAATTAGAATCATTACATTGAGCTTCAATTTTCAAATTCAAATCGAGCTTAATCATATAAAGTATGGTATCGAAACTTAAACTTAGGCTTTATAATGCAATACTTTGAAATCCTACTTTTTTCTTCCTTGAGATTATATCATTTAAAATAAATCATTAAATATTTATCTATAACTTTAATGTTTTCTTTTTTTTTCGAATAGAAGTATCTATTTGATTCATTTATTTGTTTATACTAATTTCGTCTCAATTGAAACGTAAATAACACAAGTGTTTTTTAAAAACAAAAAGTGATTGTATCTACATTAAAAAAAAAACAAAACAAATTTAATTGAATAGAAATCATATCTAACTGAAATTTAAACTTGTTCTTGATAATTTTTATTAAATAAAATTGAAGAATTATCACTGTTTTGTTGATAATCTAATGATAAAAATTGTTGTTGTTGTTGTTCATATTCATATTTAAGTTGTAATAAAATATGTTCATCATTCGATTTTTTAATATAAGTAAATAAATAATTAAATAATTTTTGAATTAATTTATCATTTGATTGAATTTGTTTTAATTGTTTTATTTCATTTAATTTATATTTATGTAATTGTTCATAAACATATTTAAGTAAATCTTCATATTCAATTTCAATTTCTTCAGATAAACGCTGAGATTTTTCACATGTTAAAATTTTATTTTGAAGTTCATCAATTGTAGAACGACATAAATCTATTTCACGACGAAGATCAATAACAAGTTTATTATCATTATTCGTAGAAGAATGTGTAGATGAAGAATAAAATGGTATTAAAAGATTTATATGTTCACCAAAAAGAGTACTTGATTGACGTTCAAATTCTTTTAATGTTATTCGACCATCTTAAATATTAAAATAAAAGAATTTTTTTTATTCAATGTAAGTATGTTATAAGTTGCAGCACGTTCTGACCTTTCTTTATATATATGGTACAGGGGAAATTTTAATTTTAATTTCTCCTAGGGCAGATTAAAATTGTAACTTCTCCTACAGGGGAATTTAAAATTTCCCTAGCAACAATAAGTACATCTTTATTTCTATTTCTTCTTAGAAAATTTAAAATAAATAGTATCACCATCGTGCTGTATGGTAAGCGAAAAACACCCAATCATAGACATAGAAGAATTCGAGATGAAGCAGAAACTGATTATTTTGAAATCTGTGGCTCAAGATCAAAACCTTGTAAACTAATATCTATTCGGTCACCGTCGAATGATTGTACAATGAAAGGCGTGAAATGTTGCACTAAATGTCATCCACAAAAGAAATGCCAATGTGCAAGCATCTAATAACTTTTCTACACATCAATTTAATTACCTGTATTTGTTTGAGATAATTGTTGAATAAATTGTAATTCTCTTTTTTGATTATTTAATAAAAATTTCGGATAGATTTTTTTAAGTAAATCAATAAGATCAATTAATTTAAATTTCGAATTAAGTAATGATTGAAGAGCATCATGTGAAACATCAAGTCCTTTAAAATTTTGATTATTTATTGATTTATCTTGTTGAATATTTTTATTATCATATGTTAAATTATGTGTACTATGTCGATATTGTTGTTGTTCTTGATGATGTCTTCGAGATGTTCTTCGCATATCAATTTCATTTATACTTGTTGCACTTGTATTATGATTAAAATTTTGATGAATATTATTATTATTATCATCATCATCATCAGTTAATTTTTCATCAAATAATAATTTTTGATATTCATTTGATGATAATGGAGGAATAAAATGTCGTATATAAAGACGAACATGATTTGTAGCTGCTGCAGAACGAAGAATATTAATAGCATATTCACGATTAATACCTATAGCTGTTTCATCATTTATTGATAATATTTGATCACCAATCTTAAATAAAATATTAGTTTTTCTTTTTATTGAAGAAAACATGTAAAATTTCATTTACTTTTAATCGTCCATCTCTTTGTGCTAAACCATCAGTAAGTAATTGTTTTATAAAAATACCTGATTTATTAGTAGCTCGTTTAGCACCTATTATTCTTATACCAAGTCCATTCCGACTATTTGAAAAAATAACTAATTCATCTCTATATGTTATTGGCATTATATTAAGAATGAAAAGAATATAGGTAAATGGAATAATATGACATTATATGAATAAAATTCTATGATAATTTCATTCTTGTATATATACATACAGAGAATGAAAATGGTTGTTGAGAATCGAAAAATTGATCATTTTTATAGGATATTCGAAACATGCAATCAAATTTGTTTAACAAATTATGTGACATCTACTCAATGTATTGACTTGCTTGTTTTTTTTTTAAATAAATGTTCAATTTTCTTATGTTTGAAAATATTTTTTTCTTTTCTATTTATAAATATAAACTATAAAATTTTTTTATATAATTTAATTGAATTAAATATATATTTTTTTATATATGAAAATCTTAGTGATAAGATAATGTTTTAATTGTATGATAAAATATTTTCTTTATGATTATATAGTTAGTTGAGCATATAATTAGATTTAATGATGAATTAACATTCTTTATCCTGTTTATTATTAATACTAAAAATTATTTTATATTTAATTTACTGTTAAATTTAGTCTTAATAATTCAAATTTCCTTTCGATTTTAATCAATAGATAATATTCAATAATGGAAAAAAAAAACAATTAGATCATTTTTACGAAAGAGGTCACTATATAACAAGATAAGGATTTTAAACGATAAAAATGATTGGTAAAATTTGTATGAGGCAAAGTTTAATACCAGTGAGTCATCATTAATATAAGACATATTCGATACATATATATATACACATACTCTCCACACTACATATATATGTGAAGAGGTCCCAATTGCGCACTTGTTTGGGGTCACTCATATAATATTTCATTTTTTTCTTGTGATTCTCTTGTTTATATTGCATATTGAGATTCCATTTGACATATTTATTGAATCATGTCTTCTGTTATTGTATGTAGAAAAATAGTTTTAGTTTTTTTTCTTTTTTTATTTAAAATTTTTTGTTTTTGTTCATAGGATAAATATAAACGTAAAAAAAAAGAAACACAAGCAGCAAATAATTCTAATGTTCCATCAACAGATGTTGGAGTTATTCGTATTGGCCATTATATTCTTAATGAAACACTTGGAACAGGAAGTTTTGGCAAAGTTAAAAGTATATATATACTGATAATAATAAATGAATAATTATCTTTTTTTGTTTGTAGAAGCATATCATCAAATAACAAGACATACAGTAGCGATTAAAATAGTTAATCGTACCAAAATCAAACAATTAGATGTTGTTGGAAAAATTCGAAGAGAAATTCAAAATTTAAGACTTTTTCGTCATCCACATATAATTAAATTGTAAAAATAAAAATTTTCTATTTTCATTCGAATATATATATATTATATTTATATTAGATATCAAGTAATAAGTACTCCAACTGATATATTTATGGTTATGGAATATGTATCTGGTGGAGAATTATTTGATTATATTGTTAAAAAAGGAAAAGTATGTTTAAAAAAATAAATATTTGTTTTTTTATTATTAATATTAAATTTAAAGTTAAGTGAAGCTGAAGCTCGACCATTTTTTCAACAGATTATATCTGGTGTTGATTATTGTCATCGACATATGGTGGTATGTTTAGAGAATTTATTTTTGATTTAATTTCATATTGTTTTTTTACTTATTTAGGTTCATCGTGATCTCAAGTAGAATTTAATTTAATAATAATTATTTATTTATTTAATATATTTTAGACCAGAAAATCTTCTTCTTGATGATGCATCTCATGTTAAAATAGCAGATTTTGGTAAAAGATATTTAATATTATCAAATGTAAAAAAATAAATATATTTCATTTTATTAGGTTTATCAAATATGATGAAAGATGGTGAATTATTAAAAACATCATGTGGTTCACCTAATTATGCTGCACCTGAAGTTGTTTCTGGAGAGTATGTTTAATTATATGACTTATTTCATATATATGTTGTTTTTTGTTTTAAATAGACTTTATGCTGGACAAGAAGTTGATATATGGAGTTGTGGAGTTATTCTTTATGCTTTATTAACCGGAACTGTTTGTTGAGAAAAATTTTTTTTTCTAATTGAATTATTAGTTTTTTATTTAGTTACCATTTGATGATGATAATGTTCAAGTATTATTCAAAAAAATTCGATGTAAGTTTAAGATTAATTTTTTCGAGAATGTAAGAAAAGTTTATGAAAAGATTGAAAATGTACTTATTTTTTTTTTCAATGATAAATAAGAATTCGAATAAAAAGAAAAAACTTCTCACGTTATTTGTTTTGCATTTTTAAAGTTTTATCAGTAATTTTTAAGATAGAGGATGTAATCATTCTAACATACTTTCAAATCTTTATCGGGTTCGAAAGAATATTTTCAATAGTATGTCTATATGATAACAGAAATAAAAAGAATTGGTCAAATACTAATCCAATTATTTTTTTTTAAGCTGGAATATTTCCAATACCTGATTATTTAAATCCATCAGTTGTTGATCTTCTTCAAAAAATGCTTACAGTTGATCCAGTACGTCGGGCAACAATAAAAGAAATTCGGTAAAAAATAAGTTTTTTTTTTATTATAAAATAAATATATGTATATATATATTGTTATAGAGAGCATGAATGGTTTAAAGTAAATTTACCTGATTATCTTTTTCCAAAATCATGTGAAGAAGGTACAAATATAATTGATCTTGATGCAATACAAGAAGTTTGTGAAAAATTTGGTGTAAGTGAAGCTGAAGTTCAAGATGCTTTATTAATTAATGATCGTCATGATCAACTTGTTATTGCTTATCATTTAATTATTGATAATAAACGAATATGGAATGAAGGTTTATTAAAAATTTGTTTTTTTTTTTGAAAAAAAAAGAATATTTTTTTTCTTTCTTTTAGCACGAAAAGTTGAAATTGCAGATTTTTTTTCTGCATCAAGTCCACCACATACATCATTTTTACCAATGACAGTATGTTTAAAATATTTATTTTCTAAATAAAAAAAAAATAACAAAATTGTTTTTAGTCAAATTCTGGTTCAGCACGTTCTCCATCACCATTTGTAAGTTTTTTAAAAATTATATTTAATTAATATTTTTATATTAATTATTCATTTTAATATAAAATAAAATATAGTTTCAAAAACCAGTTTATCTTACACAGGTTGTACATATTATATTGATTTATGGAAAATTTACTTCTTCTTTTTTTGCTGCTTAGACAAAAAAAAATATATTTGTTTTTTATTTGTAATCAATTAATTTGTTTGTTTTTTTTTTCAATAGAAATCAACACCAGTTCGTTCTCATCCTGAAAAAATGCCAGGTTTTATTTTTTTAATAAATATTTTTTTTGATAATAAATTTTTGTTTTTTTTTAGCTTTAAAAGATTTAAGTGTAACGTTAGATCCACTTGATACAAATAATTCACAACAACAAAATTCAACGTCTAATAGAAAATTATCAAGTTCAGCAAGTGTAACAACAACAACAACAGCAGCAGCAGCAGCAGCAGCAAGTGCAACATCATTAAAAAAAGCTAAATGGCATTTAGGTATTCGTTCTCAATCAAAACCTCAAGATATAATGAATGAAGTATTTAAAGCAATGAAAGAATTAGGAATGGTTAGTTGAAAAATTTAATAACAAAAAAAAGTGTTATATTATTTAATATAGGAATGGAAATATTGTAATAATAGTATGTATAGTCTTCGAGCTCGTCGAAAAATTAACAATATAAATCGATATGTAAGTATTAAAAAATAAAAAAGTGCACTGGCCGGGAATCGGACCCGGGTCGCCCGCGTGGCAAGCGAGCATTCTACCACTGAACCACCAGTGCTTATTATTCGATCGTATTTATAATCGAAATAAACCTTGCCTTTCTTTTCTTTTTTTGTTAGGTTAAATTAGGTATACAATTATATCAAGTTGATCATCGATCTTATTTACTTGATTTTCGAAATTTAAATACAAATACTGATAATCAACATCCATCACTTAATAATCAACATGGTTTTAAATTTAATATCTTTTTTAATTTAATTTAATTTTATTTTATTTTATTTAGGATCTATTGGTAGTGATAATATGGAAAATATTCAACCAAATCGTTCATTAAGTTGGGATTTTACAGATAATGAAGATGGTATAACAAATTCTGAGGATGGTGTATCAGAAGTAATGGAATTTTTTGAAATGGCTGCTAGTCTTATTCGAACATTGGCACCTGATTCAGCACCAAAACCAACTTTGCCAGTTCCTGCAACGTCTTCCTAAAATAACAATACTTTTCTTTTTTTTTCCTAAAAAAAAACGTATATGTACATATTTGCCTCTTGTCTTTTTTTTTTGTAGTTCTTTTTGTAGTCACTCTTGCCTCTGTTTGTCTCTATCTATTTTTATTATCTTTATTCATTAATAATTGAGATACAACAATATATAGAGTTGTTTCTCATAAAAAAAAAATAAAATAAAATAATGGTTTCAAGAGAGTGCAATATAATTACATTCTTTATATTGAGATCTTCCTCAAAAATCGATCTTAACTCAAAATAAGATTTTCAGCCTTCTATTATCATATATAATGGAGATACGAATCGAATAAAAATAAGAAAATGGCTTATTACCTCTCCAAAATATCTAATAGACGATAATTACTTTTAGAACAATCGATTGTAAGAGAGATACTTTCTCCTATTTAAATTCAAATTTTAAACAGAAGTTTTAACTCTATTATAATTAAAAAAGTGTCTGTAATGCAGGGAAAGAAAATCGAAAACTGATTTATATAATGTGATCTATCTGTAAGGGGTAGAAGGTGGCAGAATAGTAGCAAGACTTCCACTCACTATTTTCCTTTGTCAAATACATGAGTTTCACAAGAAAGAACACTGACAAGTTCGATTACTGGGAACACTGTCAACAAAAATTGTGTTCTAATTAAGAAGGCATCTTTTAATATATTAAAAGCAAAATCTATTTAAGAAAAAAGACTCTCATAGACACTATTACTAATTTATTCCAGAGAATCATTTTAAAGCACGTACGAGATGATAGTAGCTAACGCCATTTGACATGCTAGGTAATATAAAAATATTCTACCTAATATTAATACAAGTAGCAATGTCGTTTTTCTAAACTAAAAATCTTCAAAAAGAATCTAAAATTATTTCAATTTAATTTTCAAGATAAAGAAATATTAATTTTAAACAATCGTTCTAAAATATAAATAAAAAAGAAAAACAACTATAATGAATAACTCATATCAGTTCATTTTTATTATTATTGAAATAAAATCTAATTTATATTAAGTTGGTGCTTTATATCTTAAACTTGAACTATTATGTGGAAAGAGAAACCAAGGTGGAAAATAATGTTCTTTAACACAATTTTGAAATGGTACAGGATAATTAAGATCATGAATAACATCTCCACCAGCTAACCAACCAGCCCACCATCCATACGTTCCTGCGGTAACAATTGTATGTTCACATAAAGCTAATGCAGCTAAATCCTCACCACCAAAAAATGTTTTTGGAGTTATAAAAACATCAGTATTATTTCCAAGACTTTTTTTAACATATTCTTTATCATCACTTGCAATTAAAAATCGACAATTTAAATATTTTCGTCGATAATAATTCATTGCCCAAACAAGATATTCATTACTTGTATCAATTCGAAAAAATGTTAAAAAATCAGTACGACGTATATGAATTCCAATCCATGTTACAGGTATTAATGGAGATGGAGGATTAATAAGAAGAGATTTTAAATATGGATGTGGAATATTATCTTTTGTATAATTACCCATATTCATTGAAATATTCCAAACAGCTAAAAATCAAATTTATATATATATATATATAAACTATTCGTGTTCATTTTACTATTACTAAAAAGATTTATTATCTCATAAAATGGTATCATAATTAAATAAAGTTTCTAAATGTTAATCATATTCTCAAGATAAAATCTCATATTGTATACTTAGAATTTCTATTCTTTTTTTTAAAGCCTATTTTGTCTTTGTTTCAACAATTATACATGAAACGTTCATATACAATAAACAAGACAGAAGAATAAATTTAAATTTTCAAAATAAAACACAAACCTTTAAGAAGTTGTTCAACTAATAGTACATTTTTTGAAATAGCTCCTCTATTAAATTGAAATAAAAATTGAATTTCTTCTCGATATTTTTCAAAATATCCATAAGCTTGATAAAATCCGATCATTTCATAACGATTAAATGTTGAATTAAATGGAATTCGAAATAAATCACTATATAATGTACATGCACTATATCGTCCATATATATCAGTACGATTAATAACAAGAGAATCATCTGTTGTTAAATGAACTTTTGTTTGATTTATATTAATAAGAAATACTGAACGAAGATCAGTTAATATCCATGGTGCAACCCAAAGTTTACATTGATGAAGTCGAGATAAACCATAAGCACTAGCAAATAAAAACATTCGATTTCCAAGATTTCCATCAGCTGTACGAATTATAATTAAACATGTTGGTGGTCCTTGAGCTTTATCATGTAATAAATAACTGTTATTACGAACTAGAGTTTTAATTGAAGAATAATAAATTTGTTTATCTGATGACCGTGATAATGATAAATGATTTTGATTAAATAAAAAATGATAAATAAAAAAAAATATAATTACACTAACGATAAATATAATTAATTTTTTTTGTGTCATACGAAATTGAATATAATCATCAGTATATCTTTTTAAAAAATCACATTGTAATAAGAGATTGTTCTTCATTGAATAATTATGATTTCTTTTGCTTTTTTTTTCTGGTTTTTATTTTACATTTCGAATGGTATTTTTTTACCTGTTTCTTTTCCTTTGATTCATTTTTTAAAAAGGACATTATTCTTATCCAACCAATGCGACATATTTGCCGATAAGGTTTTTTTTTCTTTTTTACTGGTTCATTTGTTTAAGGATCATAAAAGAAAAAGTGTTGTATGAAGTTTTACCATGTCTTGCTTTTCAGAACAGAGAAGTGTGACAATAAAAAAAAAATTCAATAGTTTTCTTTTTTCGAAGTAATATTAAAGAAAAAAAAAACGTAGACATTCACTTTAAAATTTCATTTTGAGTTATCTTTTTTGGACAAAAATGATAGAAAAAAATTTAAATGATTAGATTTTTTTCTTGTAGAACTTAATTTTTGTTGAGATTAATAGTGATACCTAAGAAAAGGATTCTCTCGGCATATCTTAATCGATAGAAATTTTAAGCATGTCTCTTGAATTGATAAAAAAAAAGTTAGGTCTTTTGTTTGCGCTGTAATGAAGATATTTAAATTTCTTGTCTGAATAATATTTATAAAGTACCTTATATATTGTATTTACTTGGAATGATTGATATAATATCTTTATTACTTTTTTAGTCTACAAAGGAATATATATGCTTATGTTATTAGTACTTAGAGAACGACACGTACACTTTGCCGACAAAAATTTGAAGTAAAAAATATTGAAAATATTACATCAGAAAACTTTTTAAAACTCAACTATCATCCGTCAGATAAATTATAATCTAACCAAAGCTTCAAGTAACTATGCTGATATAATTAATTCTCTATCGGACAAAAAAAACAATTATTTTCCATTTCATTTTTACATCGCTTAATACTTTGTTTTAAAAAAACAAAATATACCACAAGATACAGTGTGAAAATAACTAAAATCTATAAAGTAAAGCCTATTTTAATAGTCTACTTTTTGCTTTTTTCACACTGTATCTTGTGGTATATTTTGTTTTTTTAAAATAAAGTATTAAGCGATGTAAAAGTGAAATGAAAAATGATTGGTTTTTGCTGTTCAAGAGAAATTCTACAAAGGACAAAATATAAATTAACATTGACAGATTTTTACATATCAAAGATAAAAATCGCGATGATTTGTACTATTGCGTTTGTAAACGCAAAGGACTAAAGGAATCAAAATGCACTGCAAGGACTACAACGATTTGTATTGGAGATCAGTATAAGATTTGCAAATTTGATACTAAGCAGCACAATCATGCTTCAGAAGCAAGCAAATTTGAAGTTTTAAAAACATGTATTGGAATGAAGAAGCTCGCCAAAGGTAATAATGATCAACCTGTCTTGAGGATGAAGATAAGGATGACTATGTTTAACAAATTCAAAAAAAGAAAGAAAATAAAGTCGAAATGGAGATTGAAAAATCGATGCGTGAAGAATCAGCTCCAAAAAAGTGTAAAGATGAAAGCAGAGAATCTAAACTTCAAAATATTATTACTGATCATTGTAATAGATCAATTATCGATTTTCTTCAAGATATTGCTCATAATCTTTCATTGTAAATATTTATAATTTCTCTTTTAGAAAATTTAAAAATCTCAAAAAAAAGAAGAACATTTTACAAAAATAAAAAAAGTAGATTTTATTTTGTAATCATTTGTACTTGTTGTCCTTTGTCCATGGGGTACTAGTTCATACATCTCCTTGTAGTGTACCCTGGAAACTACTAGATTTAGTAAACTAAGATATGAACAAATTTTGTTGGCAAAGCGAATGCGACCCTATATATATGACACCTTTCTAAAATAAAAATCAAATAATGAAACATAAATTTTTATAATCAATATGAAAGAATGAAGTATGA
This sequence comes from Macrotrachela quadricornifera, assembly GCA_022393335.1. Taxonomy (NCBI): domain Eukaryota; kingdom Metazoa; phylum Rotifera; class Eurotatoria; order Philodinida; family Philodinidae; genus Macrotrachela; species Macrotrachela quadricornifera. Next base: position 813,471 of record JAJEKB010021158.1, read on the forward strand.
AATTAAAATATATGTATATATAAATTAATAATTGATCTATTAATTTGAATGATATTCTTTTATTTATATTAAAACAGATTTATTTTTGAAATCAATTATATGAAAAAAAAATTTTTTAAATGGTATCTATTAATGATATAATGCTTTTCATCTCTATAAAAAAAAAGAACATATTTATAATTTTTTGAGTCCCTGGGTTTATTCTCATAGTTTACGGTTGAATGCATATAAGGTACCATCATCATCAATGCCTAAGAAAAAAGATAAAAGAACGAAATATAATATGAAGGTAAGAAAAAAAATTTATATCATTGCCTCATTGATTGTCTCCTTGTACATATAATCGACAAGGCTTTTTCTCACATATGTATATATGTGAATGATTACAAATCATAGACAACCAATCGATCCTTTATAACCTTTTAAAATACATATTTGATAAAAAAAGAAATGGCTAAACAAGTCATTCGTACTGATCTTTCATCACCAGATATTGACGATGAAACATCATCATCTTCAGATAATCAACAAGAACAACCATCAAATGTAGCAAGCAAAAAAGATTCAATTAAGAATTATGTTACTAATGTATTACACAGACATGGAAGAGATGATCAACAACAAACAAATGTAGGACCAAGTCAAATAGAAATTGATACAGGAACGGCTAATACACGTCATGGTTATGAAAATATATCTGCTTTTCGACAATATCATTTTAATCCAGAAGGTGCAGTAAAAACAGATGCTCAACGACGAAATCAAGAAGGTTATACTAGTGATGATGATGATGATGATTTAATGGGTCCTACATCAACAGGACAAGTAGGAAGATATTTATTAAAATTTTTTATTTTCTTTTCATTTGAAATAGACAGGTGATTTTGATGATTCACTTGGAGAGTTAAATTTAGATCTAAATCCAATAGTTGAACAACGTGAAAGTGCTGAACAAATATATAAACAAAAAGTTTATTTACGTCAATTACAACCACCTACTCCACCCTCAGTTGAAATTCAAGTTCAAGAAGTTTTACTTCAACCACAACAACCAAAACCACCATTACATGTTCGTGTTGCTAAACCTGAACCTCGAACTCCATCACCAATTATTATTAAAAATGCTCCACCACAACCACCACCAATTGAACCTGATCAACCAATTATTTATAATAAATATGTTCCACCACCAAAACAACCACCACAACAGGTATTTTATTTTTATTATTTAATAATAATCTTCAATAATATATATGTGTATTAGATAATTATTCATCGTTATCCTGAATTACCACCTAAACCACGTATATTTAATTATTTTGTTTTCTTAATTCAAATTAATTATTTTTTCTTTTTATAAAAGGTCCTATTATTGTTGAACAATGGTTACCATATAAACAAGCACCAAAACGTATTATTAAACATTCATTACCACCTGAAGCTCTTCAAACTCCACCACCACCACATAATTTACTTCTTTCATATGCTAAACCACGTGCTCTTATACAAGTTGAATTAGTTCGTTTACCAGTTGTTAAAATTGATCCTTTTACTTATCAACAAATGAGTAGTGGAAATCCACAACAATTAGCACAATATCCACCATTTCAACATGAACGAGATTATTTATCAAGAGATACATTAACACGTGCAGCTCACCTATCCGATCAAGTCAAATGGCGTATTTAAACATAAATTAAATATATATATATATATTTGTATGCCAAAGTTCTTACTACTTTTTTTTTTATACTTTGCTTAAAGAAAAATGACATTATATGAAAGACTAGTCGAAAGATAGACTTAATACTAATGCTATTTCGTATTCTTGAGAATTAGAAAATACAATACAATAATATCATTAATTCTATTATATACCGAACACTTTCGATTATTGTTTACTTGTATAATGATTAATTTCATCAATCATATCGAAGAATTTAATTTGAGTTAATATTTTCTCGTAAAAACTAGAACAATTCATTGTTTGCTATATTGTCTATTTAAGTAAATCATATATAATATACTAAGAAAAAATATTTTTTCTAAAGATATATTGAAATATTTATATAATGTAGATAAAGAAAACAAAAATATTTTAATGAATAAGATCAATATCAATCGTAAGTTTTTCTAGCATTTTTTTTCTATGAACAAATTCATTATTCTTGAAATTTTATAAATACAAAATTTAGTCTGATCGTTTTTCTATTAAATTGTATCATCAAGAACTTTTTTTTTGTTCTGCCAAATGAATAGTATTAAGTTCCGAATAAAGTTAATTTTTATATTTGTTATTTATATCTTTATTGCTCATTTATCATCAATTTCAATTCCATTAGTCATGATTAACCTACAAAAAATATATTATTTATTTCCTTCTAATTTCTATAAGTTGCAGTAAAACAATTCTTGAGACTATTTTCGAATAGATCCTCAAACGAAATATTTTTTTCTTGTGAAAATAGAGAAGTTCTTTTTGTGTTAAAATATGGATTCAAAATATTTTATAGAAATAGTGAGTAAAAGAATTTAATAGGAAATTTTGATAGATTCATTTGTGAAGTTAACAACAATCTGAAGAAATCTATCGATGGATTGTAACATAGTATGAAAGAATCCCCTTCACTAATCTTTTCGTATTCTTGAAAAAGACAAAGTTATGCAAGTTGATTCTTGATCTTGATTTAAAAAGAATTTTGTATTTTCTTTTGGATTATATAATATGGATCAATTGTTGAAAATTATAGTTATCTGAATAAAGATTCGATACAATTGAAATTTATTCTTTTTAAATGTTTCTGTCTACTTTTATTTTGTTTCGTTGATTTTTATTTGGTATATCAGATATTTGTAGAGTATGCTGTACCAATAGTACAAAGATTTTTTGATAAAAATATCAGAAATATGTAGTGCTTAATTAAATAACACCCTCAGGGTGGTGCGAACTGGAGAGTGTTAAGGAACACAATACTCCTCAATTATGGAAAATTTTCAGAAAAACTAAAAATTAGTCTTATATTGTATTAGAAAAATACATCATCGTCTTTCAAAAAAAAATGGCGACACTTTCAATCCCAATGTTGGCTGATTTATATTATAACTGATAAGAACAAAACTTTTTCAATGTTTTAATAAATTTTGATGTTGATAATGATAATGCTTTCTAGTTTTAAATGTTCTATAACTAAAATATTAATTCATGAAATACAAAGAAAAACAGAGAACACGAATGATTCAATATTCGAATCATGTAGAATAAGGCAAATCTTCGTGTTTTAGAAAATTATGATAAAAATTTCACAATTGTGTAGTTGTATTTGTTTTTGATCATTACTAACAATGCCGTACATTATTTTATCATGAACGCTATCAAAGCAACTGTTGTAATTGAGTAACATAACAGTTTCATTTGATATGTTTATATATTGATGACGTAGCATCAATTATCATCAGTTACTTTTGATGCAGATTTTTGGATGATTAAAATCAATGAAGATCTGCCTCAGTACGATCAAACAAATGGATAGTTGCTTTGTTAGTATTACCAGTAGCAAAATCTACTCTATTGCTATTATCGAAATCACAAATTACAATAAATAATGGATACAAAATGAAACCAATCAAACAGATTTCTAGTAGTGAGAATTTTCAAAGTTTATCTATTTAAAAAATGCACTAGTTTAATATTGACAATGGGTTTATTGAACATTCTATCACTGTTGAAATTATTAATAATAATCCATTTAACAACTAATATACAATCTCAAGTTTTATATTGTTATTGAAATCACCAATAGCGATGAAATCTGAAGCATGATAAACTGATCGAATAAAATATTTGTTCCGCAATATGTCTGAATAAAACAACAAAGTTATTAATATAGACATATAAATACACATTTGAAAATACTATTAATAGCAGTTAAATATAAAAACTTACAAAATATTTATTAAGTATACATGACAAAAATTAAACATATATTAATAATCACGCTTGCTATCTTTTCAACATAGTTCAAATGAAGAAAAAAAAAGTATATTCTTCACGTATAATTCTCAAAGCAAATATGAATTTTTTTTGTGTTCTTCTCTTTCTTTTCTTACCGCAATGTATGGTATAAAAAGAATGTTTTGTCAACAAGTTTCTTTCTCTCATGGTTGCAGCAACATCAAGGACAAAACATCATATTTTGTCCTATCTGATACTTCGTCATATTTATCCATACTTATATATTTGAAAAATTCATAAGGTAAAAATTATTTTTGTTAACTAAATTATTATTATAGTTGAAAATTGATGTCATTCTTCAAAGACCTTGAAATTTACATTGTAAAGGTGAATTTAGAATGCAAAAAAATGAAAAGTAAATAATTACGAAAAGGTACATATATGAGGTGACCTTGACTAATTCAAGTTATGTTTATATGTATTTTAATTTACTCATCAATTTTTCAGTATCTATTTTCATTTAGTAGATTAAATTTAGTTTTAATTATTAGATTAATTTAATACAGATATAAACAAATACTATCTGATTGTTATACTTTTGAAATATTTTCTAAAACATTTAGATTATATTTTATAGTATTTTGACTGTTTTCTAAAAAATTCTTTTTAGATATTTTGATAAAAAACAGGAAAGAAAAACGATAATTGAATCTTCTTTATATATTACATTGTACTTCTTAGACATACGCAGAGTAAAAACAATATTATTCAAAGGGAGTACACCTCTAGAATTTGAAATAGAAGATATAATGAATTTTTGTATCAAATCAAAGCCCGTGAACAATGGAGTTTATGGGTAATAAATGGTGAGGATTATAAAATCATCTTTCATATTATTTTTACTCCCTTGAACGTTCCGAAAAATACTCATTTGATGCAACGTGAAAAATTCCATTGAATGAATATATTTTCAAACATCTTATAAAAGAATACTAATGGGAAACAACTGAATATATCGTAAAAACAGATCACTTGTTCCTCTATAAAAACTATTTAAAATGTAGGTTTTTATATATTCTTTACACAGTTTTCCATGTATTTTAATTCAAGAACTCTGTTTAAAAGATTTTTAATGTATCTAGTTTTGTAGAGCTGAAGGAACTCTATCAAACTATATTAAAATATCCAGACAAAATATTTTATTCCATTTTTGAATCAATGACACCTTAATTTTTCACTCTAAAAAAAGTCTGAAATTTATTAAAATTAATATTAAAAGGTTCTCATAACCCTCACCATTTAATATCAATAAACTCTATTTTTCACGGACTTTCATTTGATATAAAATTCATTATATCTTCTATTTTAACACTCTCAATTATAGCAGAAAAATTTATTTTTGCTTATTTTGTCTTTTTGTAAATTGTTCTTTGTAAGTTGTAAAGTCTTTCATACTACATCTAATGATGTATTTCATTTTTTTTCTTAAATAAAACATATCAAACAATAAGATAAAAGAAGAAAACTGGAATTCTTCTTTTATCTTATTCGGTTTTTGGAAGTATCTTAGTGTCATTATGGTTATCAGTATTTTTTTAAAAATATTTCGAAATAATTGATATTAGTAACTTTCTAGAAAATTTCCTTATTTTTCAATTGAATATAGCAGTAAGAATTTAGTTTAATTTCTAATCTGAAATATCATCAATAGAAAAGTATAAGGCAATTTGTTTGTGTCTGATTTTCAACTTCAATCTTTTTTAACGAATTAAGAGGAAACATTTTATGATTATTGCAGTCTTAAACATGTCGTTAAATTCTTTTATATTATTATCATTTAAAGAATGAGTCAAAATTTTCGATTTGAATTCTTTGAATAGTATCATACAATTTCTTTTAATAATACTCATTAGAATTTAGTATATAATTTTGTGTGCTAAACAAAAATAAAAAAATGAATAAATAATCCTTGAAAAAGTGCGTAGAATTCACAACTGTCGAGTCATTTTTATCGTTCTGTTGTTATAAAGAACATACAGGAATTGTAAAAAGTGACTTACTGATTTAAAAAATGTTTAAATTCATTTTCTTTTTCTTGTATAAGTTACGTTCGTAATAACCCAAAACCACAAAAGTGATTCAATGCTTAAATCATCTACTGTTATTTTTTTGACCTTTAAATAATTTTCAGGATAAAAAAAAATATAGGTTAAATCGATTGAATATGAAGTCATATTTATATGAAAAGAATTTAAAAAATCCATGACTATGATTTATTTATTATTAAAAATAATAATTTCTTCATATACTTCTCTTATCTATAATCTAAAAATTATAACCTTTATAAATACCACAGATTTTTATCTTGTTCTTGTCAAACACATTTAATAAATATTCACACACTTTCTTTTTTTAATCTTTATTATTTTTCTATATAGAATCCCTAAGGTCCTTTCATTTGAAATAAATAATCAAATCTAATTAGTCGATTTACTCATCTATCTATCCAAGTATTACCATAGTTTTCAATAATCCATCATCGATTAAATAATCGATCTTTTTTTTTTTTGAATCAAATATGATAAATCTTTAAGTTAATATATGCAAGTTCAAACATTGTTCATTCTTCCGATTGGTATGTAGATCGATAAGTTATATGATAAGAACGAACGTACGCATACTATCATATAATGATATATGATTTACCCATTTTTTTTTTTGTGCAGTGTGTTTATTGAAAGGAAGGACGTTATTACTATAAGCGTCGATGAAGCTTCAATTTGCGTTTTATATATGTTATGTAAACACATATACCTAAATGAAAAAATACTCGTTGATTTTCTTGCAATGATCCTATGAATAATTTGATTTTAATTTAGTTAAAAAAAAAACAAATTTGGTATTTATTAGACAATAATTAACAACAGATGTCATCGCATAAAGGCCGAGATTATCCTGATGGTATACTTAAATACTTTATAATATAAAATATTCTTATTTTTTTTCTTAGACGATGATCGAGATCGTCCAACTTCTAAGCGTTGTATGTATTTATATTTAAAAAATTTTTCATTTTTTTCTTTTTACTTTAATTATAACATTAGCTCGTTCAAGTCGTACAGATGAAAGTTCATCTGAATCTTCCCAACGTCGATCACGTTCAACAACTGGTGTAGAAGAAAAACCTTCTTCTTCTTCTTCTACTCAATTAAGTCAAATAAGTGAATATAGTTCGACTTCTACTATTCCAAAAACCCCACCAGATAGAGAAGGTGATACTAAAAAACGTTCACGTTCATTTATTCGCCCACAATTACGTTCTGCAGTACCAGATTCTCATATATTATCACTTGCACGACGACCAATTCAATCTGGACAAAGTAAAAATTTAATTAAGAAAAAAAAAAACAAATTATTTTATTTAATTAATTATTTTAGTTGGTCAACGAGTTGATATTTATACAAATCATTTTAAAATCGAATTTTCTAAATCATCTGAACCAATAATATTTTATCAATTTGATGTTGATGTTGAAATATTAATGCGTGATGGTTCATGGCGTTCTTGTAAAAAAGATGAACGTTTTCAAGTAATGAAAACAATAATTGAAAAAGAAAAATTTCCACTTGTTTGGTATGATCAAGGAAAAAGTTTATATGCAACTGAAAATTTAACATTAACATTAAAAAATCAATATGAATGTGAAATAGTTCATAAAAAAACAGGTCGAACAAATCGTTTTCGATTTTTACTTATTAACCTTGTTAAAACGTATGATTTAAAAACAATATTTGATTTTATTCAACGAAAAATACTTATACGTCCACATGATCAAGTTAGAATTTTAGAAATTTTATTTAAACAAACACAACGAGCAGAAATGATTATGATTAAAAATCAATCATATCCAAAAAATCAAAGATTAGATGACCTTGGTATAATATTTTAAAAATAAAAAAACAAATAAATAATCAACGTTCTTTTTCCTTTTTAATTAAGGTGATGGGCGAGGTTTAGCAGCAGGTTTTTATCAAGCTATCGTACTTGGAGAACGTGGACCAACATTAAATATAAATAATACATTTTGTTGTTTTTATCAAAATTATAATTTAGTTGAATTTATTTCATGTTATTTAGATCAAGATATTAGAAGACATGGTGAGTTTTGTTTTTAAATATTTTTCTAAACAAATTATTTTATTAACACCCTTGATTATAAGGAAATGATATGATAAAAAGATGTTTGATTAATATATACACTTTTAGTTCGAAATAATTCATTTTTTTTTATAAATTTAAATAAATGATATATATTAAGGTATTTCATCAAAAGATCAACCATTATTAGTACGTAAAATATTAAAATCTATTTGGTTTGCAACATCTCATACAAATCAAATTCGAAAATATCGTTTAAAATCATTTGGCCTTAGAGCAAATGAACATACATTTTCAAAAGATCATGGTGATAATCAAGGTGAACAAATAACAATTGTAGATTATTTTAAAGAAAAATGGCATATTAATTTACATTATTCTCAATTACCTGTTGTTGAATTATATAATCCAGCTGATAAAAATAAATCACATTTTTTACCAATGGAATTAGTTACTGTTGATGAATGGCAACGAAGTTTAAAACCTTTAACAACTGAACAACGAGCAAAAGTAACAAAAAAAACTGTTGTTAAACCAGGTGAACGTTATGGTATAATTCGACGTATTGCTGATGAACGTCGATTTGATCAAGATTCATATTTACAAAAATTTGGTATTAAAATTCATTCAAATGATATGTTAACAATTCCAGGAAGAATTTTAACACCACCAGAAATAAAATATAAATCATCACAAGGTGATGATCGAGATGTTATTGAAAGAGTACAAATTGGAAAATGGTATTTAAATAATCGTTTTATTAAAGCACGAGAAATACGTGCATGGGCTCTTGTTCTTGTTAGTCAAAAAGAACCTGATGCACGACAAGTTGGTTTAGCAAGAGATTTTGCAAGTAAAATTCCACAGGTTTTAATTAATTAAATTATATTTAGATTTCATTAGTTATTTTATTTATTTTTATTAGGCTATGTCAAAATATGGTATTAAATTTAATTCAGCAGCTATTGAAAAATCTGATGCTGCTGTACCGGATATAATTTTAGCTCGAATGAATGAACTTAAAATGTTAGGATGTGAAGTTATTATTTATATACTTAATCAAGTTGGTGATGATATTTATCATGTTATTAAATTTTTTGGAAATATTAAACTTGGTATGATAACACAATGTACACGTTTTGATAAACTTTATGCTAATAGTGAAGCACGTAAAATGGATATGTATATTCAAGTAAATATTTATATTAAAAATAATTTTTATTGTTTTCTTTTTTTTTTTAATATATAAAGAATTTAGTACAAAAATTTAATGCAAAATTAGGTGGAATAAATCAATTTGTTTCATTAATGCGTGCATTAACATCTCCAACAATTCGTAAAGATATTTTTATGTTTTTTGGTATTGATTGTACTCATATAACATGTTCACGTGAACGACCATCAATTGCTGCTATTATTGGATCAAAAGATTCAACAAGTTTAATATATTTTTTTTTAAATAATTATTTAAATAAAACAAAGAAAATAATAAAATGTTTTTTTTTTATTTTATCTTTTTAAGGTACACAATATGCTGGTCGTGTTGTTCAGCAATATTCTCCTAAAGGAAAAATAGCACTTGAAATAATAAAAGATCTTCATATTTATGTTGGAGAATTATTACGTGAATTTTCTCATCATAATTCTCGTTTACCAAATAAACTTGTTTTTTATCGAGCCGGTGTTGATGATGGATCATATCAAAAAGTACTTGATAATGAAGTACGAGCTATACAACGAGCATGTCAAGGTAATATATCATATTAAGTGATACTAAATAAATTATTCTCTTTGTTATTTTAAAGAGAATTAAAAATACGTTATGTTTTGATAAAATACTAAAAGGATAATTTATTCTGTGCCATTTGATACATTAATCAAATAAAATGATTGTTTTTGTTTGTTTATTTTACTAGAACTTTATGGTCATAATGAATTACCAAAAATTTGTTTTACTGTTGTTAAAAAACGTCATAATACCCGTTTTTTTACTTGGGATAAACAATCAAATCAAACAAATAATATTCTACCTGGTAAAAATAAAATTTTTCTTTTTTTTTTTTAAATTAGAAATTTATTTTCTTTGATTTATTCTAGGAACAGTTATTGATACAGATATAACTTCACCAAATGGTTTTGATTTTTATCTTAGTTCTCATGCAGCTATTCAAGGTACATCAAGGCCAACACTTTATCAAGTATTATATGATGATATTGGTTTTACATCAGATGAAATTCAACAATTAACGTAAGAATTAGTTTTTTTTTAAATAAATATATAAAATAAAAATTGATTAGATATTATTTATGTCATACGGATGTTCGATGTACAAAATCTGTATCTGTTCCAGCACCTGTTCATTATGCAACACTTTGTGTATCACGTGGTCTTAATCTTGATTATGAAGGACAAATGTCTAATGAACAACGAAGTCTTGCAGCGTAAAATTTTCAAATATATTTTAAGAATACAAAAAAAAAAAATGAATAATTTTTGTATTTTTAGTTCAGATATTGAAGAAGGTTTAATAGATGAAAATGTTAGTGTAACATTAGACGATGTTCAAACAACAAAAATTGATTTTAATCCAACAATTGAAAATACAATGTGGTTTGCATAAAAATTATTTTTTCTTTTTATTTGTATAGAATTATTTCTTTATGTTAATGAAATTGTTTGGTCAAATTGATCATGCATTTGATTATGTGTGCCTGTGTCTTTCTTTCTTTCTTTCGTTTTTCTTTTTTTTGTGATATTGTTTTTGTTTTGCAGATTTTTCTTTTTTTTATAATTGTTTTAATGCTGAGATTAGTTTAAAAATTTGATTGAATATTAAATGAAAAATTGAGTTATTTATATTTTATTGAAAAGTAGTTTATTCTAAAGAAAAAAAGCTTGTTTATATAAAAATAAGTCAATTTTTATTTGGATGATTGAGATTTTTTATGATCAGTTTTATCGCATTTTCCAGTATCACAACCATGACATAAATTTTCAACATTTGCTGAATTATTTGTCATATCCGTACCATATTTATTTACTTGAGATGCTATCGCTGATTGACCTTGTTCAGTGAAAACAGACTTATCTTCATTAGCTGATTGTTGTTGATTAGATGTATTTGAACTCGACATTTGTTTGTTTACTTGCTTCACAAGAATTTATTTTAGAGTTAGTAATGATATACTGCGTGTATCTTGATAGTGTAATAAAAAAAGGAATAACTTCTATTCCTTTTCTTCTTCAGAGAGAAATACACAAGTAGTGTAACGTGATAATAAAAAAAAAGCAAATACCACTATGCAAGGTTATTGAGGACACTTCCAATGCGCTATTTTTTTCTTTCAATTTAAGGACAAAAATTCGTAACAAAAAATATTTATTTATTAATCCTATTGATGATATAATAATTTATAGAAAAAAAATCTTAATAAAATTAAGAACAAGTTTTTTCACGAGATTTAAAAAGTTGTAATAAATGATTAACATCTTTAATACAATATTTTGGTAAAAGTTCTTTTTCGGCAGTATTCTTTTCAACAGATTGTTTAACAATATCTAATTTTTTTTCACTTGTTGCTCCACTAAATACAAGAATTGTTGTTAATCCTTGACGATTACCAAATAATATATCAGTTTCTAATCTATATTTCAATTGAAATAAAATCTATGTATATTTCAAATAATATTAATATTTTACCTATCACCAATCATTATAGATCGATTTGGTTTAACATCAGGAAAAGCTAATCGAATTGAATCAAACATTGGTGCTCGTGGTTTTCCAAGTATTGTAGGAGAACGACCTGATGCTGCTACAATCGAAGCTAAAATCGTTCCTTCTCCTATACATACCAATCAAAATATAATATTCCTTTTTAATTTCATTTTAAAAAAAAAACAAAAAAAATACCAGGTAAAATAGCTACATCATTTTGTGGTGTTGTTACATCATCATTAGTAGCTAAGAATAAAACATCAGGTCGACTAAGATAAGTAGCTGCTTTAATAATTTTCATATAATTAACATGAATATCAAATGCAGATATTACACAATTAATCTATAAATAAAAACAAAAAACAAAATTAATATCTATTTAAAATAGATATATCATATACATTATCATCAAATTTTATTGTATTTGTTTCAATCCAATTTGCATCGTTTGGAATAGGATCAGGCTATGAATATATATGAAATAAATAAGAAAAATAAATTTTTATATTTCTTACACCAATACCATCTGATATATGAAAACCTTCTCGTCCTAATTCTTCTACCATTGATTGCATTCCAATACAATAGCAATGACCTTTAAAATTAATTGATTTAAGATATTGAGCAGTAATCCATGCTGTACAAATGACTTGTTCCTTTAGAATAAATATAAATATATATTTCTATTTCTATTTTCATTTCAAAATAAGATTAACATACAGGTTTAGCTGGATATCCAATTTCATTAAGCCATTGAGCAAATCCTTTTTGAGTTTTTAAGGAATTATTTGTTACAAAAAATACTCGTTTACCCTTAAAATAAATCAATATATATATATATATATATAAAATATAAATAAAAATTATTATATACTAATGTTGTTAAATAATTTAATAATTCAATTGCACCTGGAAGAATGATAGGTGAACACCAAAGAACACCATCACAATCAAATAAAAATGTATCATGATCATTTAATATTGATTCAATATGAATTTCATTTAAACGAGTACAAATTGTAGTGGACATCTAAAATGTACTTAACTTAATAATTCTTTTTTTCTATTTTTACCATTTTCTGAAAGCAAAAAAAAAAGGATAGACGATTTTTTTTTCGTTTCCCTCTTATAAAAAGAAGGAAGACATGTATGATGGTATTTTTATACTTTTCCTTCTTAATCATTAATGTTTTTCTTCATTCTCTATGCCCTTGTTTTGCGTTCTTTATTTTGTGTTTTGTCTTTTTAGGTCTACTCTTATGGTATGTACGCATGTTTGTGTAATTTTTCTCTCATTCTTTATTATTGTATTTTTGTCATGTATTCATTGTATAAAATCCTTGAAGCTATATTCTATAAGAAATAATAAAAAAACATATTTTGTATCGACATCAAATACTTTTTTATATAGATATTTATTTAAAGAAATAATAATATAATAAAAATTAATTATAAAATTTGCACAAATATAAATAGACGATTTTCAATTTTGCTTTAGAAATACATGCCAAAATTTTCTAAGATTTGACATTTAATATCTGAATCATATGATCGTTTATTTCTTTTTACATTTCAAGTCGAAGATTCCGATCACTGGATCCTGCAAGAAAACTCTGGAAATTTTCGAAAGATGGAAACAGTATTCCGACTGGAAATGCTCGAATTCTTTTCCTATGCTTTCCATCAGGAATGGGTCGGAAGTAATCACTCGTATATAACTTATATAGAATCAAGGATAATCACACAAAACAAACATTCTTTCTTTCTATGGCAATGATATTCTTTTTATATAGAATTTTAGAAAAATCAAAGTTTCATAATATAGATCAATGCATGAAATGGTGGCATAATATTGATAGAATTTGCTGTAGTTTCATGTGAATGTGGTTCACCATTGCCTTGCTTTTTGATTGTATGACGATGTTGACATTCAGAAACTTTGTCAAACTTATTTGTAGTAATCAATATTGATTTATTCATTTGATTATTATTATGTTCAGTGATATTGTCTAAAATATTTAAATAATTTAATAAATCTAAAAAAGATTAAGTGAAGAACGTTCTTACTATGATTTAATGTTATTTCTTCTCTTGTATATTGATCATTACAAATGTTACCTGTATCTTCCATTGATGTTGTACCACCATGAGAATGTTCTGGCATTTGAGCAGTTGTTAAATGAGTTGGATAAATAGTGATAGTTGGTGTTACAATTGATGATCCACCTTTTTGACCAACAGAAAATTGTGCATTTGATCCTTTTATTGAAAGAAGAAATTCAATTTATTTAGATTAGATGAAGAAAAAGTCACCTGAGCCTATAACAAAGCGATCACGTAAGTCAGGTGTACCTTTAGTTCCATCACATACAGCCCATCCTCTTGGTATGAGATGTGCAGCACCACTCCTATATATGTATGAAAAGATAAAACAAATGATTGGAGAGTATGTTTATTTACCAGAGAAGAATTACTCCTTGAGGAACTACATGATAAAGATTATTATCAACTAGAAGTTCTGGAGGTATACTAATAATACATTGAATACAAATTAGTATAAAAATGTAGTTTTTTCAAAATATAATTATAGTTGACTTACAATGCTCGTGCTTGTTGTTGTTGAGAATTCGCTACTAATAAAGTGTTGAGAACAAGGAAAACGAAAAAACTAGCACTATCACCAAACATTTTAACAAATAACAATAGATTTTACATCTTAATTTCGTGAGTTATTTGATGAGAAAACAAGCAGATGACTAGTTTTTTTATCTTTTCAATATGTTGATGTGATATTTGTTCGATTTTTGATGATTTAGTTACGAATATATCATAGAAATACCATTGATGTAAAATAATTCGATCGATATCAAAGCATCAGCTTTAAAATACCTTAAACTTTTTACAAAATAATTATTGAGACTGTAGCTGTTTATCACATCATTTTCATAGTAGAAAATATAATAGTGTTAGTAGAATAAGTATATACTCTAATACTGTTCTTCTTTTGATTTCTATTTTTTTCAACTGTTCCCCTTTAAAGTAAGATTGATTATAACTAAAGAAATGAGGTTTTATCCATGTGAAAACAAATAAATTTTTTATTGTTCAGATCCATTCTTATAAAGGTGACGCCATAAGTAGAAGAATAGACATATTATGCACATGCATTAATGTATGTAGACAAGTAATTTTATTTGTCTGACACATAAAAATATCAAATTTTTGTCAAGCATCAATCACCGAATGTTTTATGTTATTTTTTACAGTTATATTTCTATTAATCAGCTTTCCTATATTCAAACTAAATTAATTTTTTTTATATGTACAGGAACAATTAATCTTTTCGTATTTTTGTACTTTTATGTTAATTCCTGTACAAGCTCAACCTATTCATTGTAAAGAGAAACTTGACTATCGTGAAAAATGCAAATTTTTTTTTATTCCATGAAAATAGACATATAGAGTTATTAGAAACCGTAATAGAGAATGAATTACAATTACATATAGTTATAACAAAAAAAACTGAAATTAATCACATATATTCAGAGAATACAATACAATTGAGTTTAAAATCAACCAATTATTTCTGTTTCAGGATAATCTTTTTCACAGATGCACTGAGCATAACATTGATGGCTATTGTTCGTTTGACAAGAGCCGTACTTTTTGACTGCACTTACACAACGATTGTTGCATTCTATCTCACCCATGATACCACCGTTGCAACGTCCATCCAAACAGATCTGATCAGGTGTTGGTTTGATATAAGTACACAAACATTTATGATAGCATTGATGTGAAGAATGCTGAGGACAAAATCCAAATGATCCTGGTCTATTCTCGTTGCATACAGAATTGCAATACCAAACATTGAATGTACTATTATCGCAAAGTACATTCGTATAACAGACATTTTGTCCATTTGAAAACCAAACGAAGACACACAAACATACTTGAAGCAACAAAAAGAGTTTCATTTAATGTAATTTTGAATATAAATTGGAGTGTAAAGATAAATGTAAGTATATTCAATTTCTAAAACCTCTTTTATACAGCCATTTTGTCTTATATTTTTTTCCGAGAAAAAGAAAAATGTGTGCATTAAATTCCTAGAATCTTCTTGGTAGTTTTCAAGATACAATCTCCCTTTTATCTTAGATAAGAAGTAGCTGATATGATTTCTTTTTCTTTATGCTATTTTAAGTACCAACATGAAATTGATAGAAGCATAATGAATATGTAATGGCTGTGTATGTTCCATATAAAAATAAATCTCAACCGTTATTCTTGACTGCTTCCCATCAATAGATGTTATCAACAATGGGCTAAGTTATATGCTTGACAATTACGATTTCAAATTCTCTCGCTTATGAATTTTGTCATATTTCGGTGTATATTCATAAAAAGCAAAATTTATTAAAAAAAGAAGCTGAAAAGAGAAAGAGAATAAAATGTAAATTTTGTTTCATCTAATCATACAATATAATATTTCTTGAACAATTTCTATCATTATCTCAAGGATCGTTTTAAACTGTGACTCTTATGATACTAATATTTCTTAGAATGACTCGTTAGAAATTCTATTTGTTAAGGATTTTATTCACAATCGCATATGCATACAACAATTAATGAGAAATTAATTATAGCTGTTTTTCATTTTCAAAAAAAAAGTGGTAAGTAGATGAACGTTGAGAAGCTATTAGACTAACAAATATTCATTTAATGTGAAGTATCATTACTGTTCGAGAATGAAAGTGTGCTGTTTCGATCAGTGATTAATGGAGCCGGTGTTAAACAGATTAAGCCAAATCATGTTTAGATGTCACAAGAAAATTCAAACAAAATATGATTTTATTAAGATACAGTTGCAAAAATGACGCATAAGTCAATAGCTGTCAAAATTCTCAAGTACGGATGTAAGCCAAGCGACTGAGTCGTCATTACTACCACCACGACAAAAAGACAGGTACCTAGTTTTTCTTTTTAAAGTTCTCGAAATGTTCTTGCTTAGTCCCTTATCAAGAAAGCTTTCACCATTATTTTCTCTATTTTCTATTTTGAAAATTTAGTCCAGTTGATGAAAGAGAAAAAAATTATAATAAATTCAACTGTTGTTGTCAATCATGCCATTGGTTTACAATTGTAATCACATTCATTCATAAAATAACTTCATCAAGTATTTTTTGAAACAAATTCGTTAGGTAATGATTTTCGTCAAATTTAGTCTCCAAATATTCTAGTTTTGCAGAACTTATTGGAAATAGAAAGATCTCATGCATATTTCATCCTTTTATATTTGCTCTTTGTAAATTCTAGAGCTTTTTATGTTGTATCTTATGGTACATGTTGTTTTTTTAAAACAATATATTAAGTGAACGAAATTTGAAATATAACATGCGACTATTGGATCTCGTACATCTGTTATACCCAAACAAGCAATTAAATTGCTTCGATTAAATAAGAGATATTTACATTAATTTTTTTCAGTGGTTGTTTAGCACATCCTGCATATTAATAACGAAAAAAATATTGAATATATAAAAATATTTTTGTAGATTCATTTCAATAATATTTAAGGGTTATTATTGACTG
Source organism: Macrotrachela quadricornifera (assembly GCA_022393335.1). NCBI lineage: Eukaryota > Metazoa > Rotifera > Eurotatoria > Philodinida > Philodinidae > Macrotrachela > Macrotrachela quadricornifera. The sequence goes on from JAJEKB010021158.1 coordinate 830,893, forward strand.
CTTAATAATAAAGTATATAGGGTGTTTCATAAGTTTTGAGACATCACAAAATTGATTTATATGAAGACACAAAACATTGTCTAACCAGTATGTTTCTGTATCAACTTCGAGTATTGGTGATGGCCTTTTAAATGATATATTATTGAAAAACATCTTTGCTTACAATAACGAAAATATAAACACGAGGATGTTATAATAAATATTTCAAAATCGACTAATATGGTGCGTGGCGTATTCTGAACATATCTCGGTTTAAGCAAATAATAAAACCTTGAAATTTGTTTTTTTTACATTGCATCGTGAGAAGCCCTACAGCAAATGTCAGAACAGATACTTATGGAGACATTCTAATGGCCTACTCTACGCTCAAAATGAACAACCTGCAAGGTAATGCTACTTTCCATCGTAGCAAACCTAATAAAAAACTTTTTCGAAAACTTTTATTTTGCATATATTTCAGCTTAAAAAAAAGATATAATTTAAATTTTTTTTAAAAGATACGTCATGGATAGCTCTCCTAATTCTGTGCACACAGACCATAATTGCACAACGAGCCATTTTTCGAAATATTTTTACTCTATTCAGTACGATCGGCAGTAGCACTATCGTGTGAGTTATTCATTTGGAGTACCAAATAGACCATTTGAATAAGTGAATAAGTATTTGTTTTAGCATTTTTTGTAGAGTTTTGAACGGCGCATCTTTTTAAAAAAATTGCAAAATTGTATCATTTGCCTACGTCGAGATATGTTCAGAATACGCCATGCATCATATTGGTCGATTTCGAAATATTTATTATAACATTCTCATGTTTATATTTTCATTATTATAAGCAAAGATGTTATTCAATAATATGTCATTTGAAAGGGCATTACCAATACTCGAAGCTGATATGAAAACATAATGATTAGACAATTTTCTGTATGTTGATATAAATCCACTTTGTTATGCCACAAAATTCACCAGACACCCTATATTATTGCTGACATTTGTTTTAGTAAAATTAACTGAGGCATTTAATAACTCAGCAAGTGATATGTACAGTATTTATAATTCTGAGAAATTCAAGAATTTCATAAAGTATCCACTACAATATGACAAATAAAAGAAATCAGATGTTTAGGCAAATTCTAACAATTTACAAGAAAAATAGAATTTAGTAAGTTTTGAACGATTAGTCCACTTTTCCTAAAAATTTTTTTCTCCAACTCCCCTTTCGTCGAAATGATTTCTTGGCTGAAAGTTAATTAAAATTGAAAATAATTAGTTTAGTTATTTAAATAACTACCAATTGAGATAGTTATTAACTTGGACAGTTACCAACTTGTGTGCTCATCAGTTTCTAACTGGCATGATTACCTAGGTAAACCGATCCATACTTACACCCACCCTTACACCCAGGCCCATTCACATCTACCCATACTCATCTGACCTGATAACCATCTCATATGGTAGTTATCTAATTTATTAGACCAATCATTTTCGATTCTAATTAACGTTCGGTCAAAAATTCACTTCGACCAAGTAAAAGCGTCGTAAACGGAAGCTACTATTTTTGAATATAAGTACATTTATGTTAAATTCAAAGTTTTGTGTGTTATTGAAATCTAATTTAAGCATCCGAACTTAGCTCAGTTGGCAGAGCGGTAGGCTGTAATGGTGTATAAATCGTAGTAACCTATAGGTCCCCAGTTCAAATCTGGGAGTTCGGATTTAAATATTTTTTTTCGGACTTTTTGTATAATTGTATCATACTGAAGCGCAAAGAGAATGATGAATCATATATTTATTTTTTAGTATCTTACTTCATTTTTTAATCGTTCTTGTTTTGCAAGAACTCGATAGAAAATTTAATTAATTTAAACTAAAATTAAGATAAAATTTGTTAAAGTAATACAAAGAATTAAAAGATTAAAATGGCATAAAAAACTATTGAATTATTCATTAATATTTCGATAGAGAGTTGACGTTTTTTAAAGAACGTCTTGTTACATATACAGAATTGATGTTTATTTTTTAAATAGATAAATATTCTTTTTTTTCTTTTTGTTTCTTCTGCTTTTTATTTGATGATAATGCTGCAGATAGGAAAACTTATAGATGTCGTCTTCTATCAATGCAATTGTCTGGTTCTATCTGTAGCACTGTGATCAAATAAGATACAAAGGAAACAAAAAAACATATATCTATGAGTAAGATAAACATCACTAATATATTCATTTTTTATTTTAAATAAATCTTCTGATGAATCATTATTATTATTTATTTTATTTAAGTATTTATATGAATTCTGACAAAATTTCAAAACATAAGATAAGAACATTTTAAGCTTTAAAATTTGGAACATGGTTGATCTTTAATTTTTTTCTTAATAAAAAATCAGTGTCACGTTCCTGTCATTTTAGGGTTTATCCGATCTTTGAAACGTTGGAGAGAAGAAAGTATAAAGAAATTGTGTCTGAAGTGTGTGTGTCAAATAAAAATTGATTTTTCATTGTTTGTTCTGTATTTTTCTTAGTGAATCATATAATTCAAATAATATTATAATAGATAGAAAGCGCGTATTCAATGAGATTAGAGGCTTAGATCGAGTTGTGAAAGTAAAGGAAGTGAGAAAGCATAGGTTTGAGTTTCAGCAGCTCTTATCTGATACAAAAAAAATTAGTTTTATCTTCCAATTTTATGAGGAAGAAGATTTTGTCTTCCCATCGATTTCAACGAAGTTTTGCAATACTTTTAACGCTAAAGATGTTCGCGCTAGTGTACGAATTAATTAAAATCGTGTTTTTCAGGAACCGTAAAGCTTTAACTGAGTTCTAAGTCCTCGAAAAATGCTTATACTTCTACAACTGACAATATTTTCTTCTACGAATTTTTTTTGGATCTTTTAAAAAATTTACTTTTCATTTTATTTTTTTTTCACGAATTAAGCCGTGCTTATATATGAATTTTAGTATTTAACAATTTTTGTCACTGACGACAACTATGGTTTTAACGATTGATCAACAAAGCAAAGCTATTTAGACGTAAACGAAGTCATATCTGTCAATGAAATCGAAAATTAGATATATCTGATTGACAACAATTGTCTAATCATTATAATTTTCTTTGCAAGTAAAAATAATTCCGATCTTAAATTAAGTTTAGCGGCTAGAAACATCATTTGATTGTGTATTTTGGAGAAAATAGTTATCAAATCCTGATTATATTTTTGTTTTTCAATCATTTAGCTGAGAAAAATTATAAATATTCCAATTATCATAGAATATCTTATCTATGACATTTCCCGGTCGAACCAGCCTTGTATTACTCTATAGAGATGAAAGAAATACACTATACTGTCTTTGTATATATTTTTTTCTTAACCATCAGTATTTTGGATTTTGTGTTTGTTTATTTTTCACTCTTGACTTTGTATTTCCTCTTTTGACACTACTCTTTTTGGATGTAGGACGGCCGCATACTCTTTTATCTTCCGTATTACTAATTATTCAATTAAACACATTTTTCAGCTTCAAAAACACTGCGGAGACAGGTGTGAAGGAGATATTAAGCTGCTTAATCAAAACAATCAATAGTTTTTCAGATACATTTAAAAATGGACAATGAATTATCTTTAAACATAACTTCATATTGATGAGTAACGGTTGCTCTTATCTCAACTAACTAAGCATCGATCGAATCAGTGCAGAAATAAGTTTTTACAACAAAAAAGAACTATTAATTATAGTTACTATATCATTGGTTATATATATTTCTTGTAACATTTGCAATGCCCGAACAGTATCATAATCACATTAAAACAAAAATGATATCGTACAGAATCATTTTTGAAACGAATTGAAAACTTATTCAAGTTTCATAGCACGAGAAAATCATCCTTAGTTTCATATGACATTTTTTTTCCAGTATAGTATGAAATACGAGTGGTTTCACTGAAACATCAATAGTTATGATGATTGAACGAATAGAATTCTTTTTATGTGGTTTCTAAAACAGAGCCTTATAACAAAGTAGTTGTTGACCAGTTTGCATAGACTTATTCTCGATTCATCTCGTATCCCATTCATCTGCAGTCAGTAAGGAACACATTAGAGGTGACTTTCTTTGAAAAACTTAACACAAGTCGTTCAGAATTACAAACAATATTTTAGAAGGAAACTATGAGTAAAGAAGAAGAGAGAATCTACATACCATGTATGATCAGAGTAAGAATAAAGATGTGGTCATAAATTCAATATATGAACTAGAAATAAAAAGAAAAAAACTAAAGTGATGAAGAACCAATCAATAAATTTAGACTACGCGCTAGAGGACAACGACGCTATGTATATTTCTTTAGCAAACTGGTGGATTACATTGTTTATATCGTATCAAACGAAGTGAGAGAATTTATAAAATTAGAATGTATATAAAATAGCACTGTATACAAAGAGTTGTGTACATATGGTCGAAATGATTGTATTTCTGCTAATTCGTTTCTATACATATTCGATCCGTGTGTCAAGAATAAAAGGCGGATATATTTTAAGCATTAACGCCTCGATTTACATAACTTAATTTAATTAAATTAGAAGAAGATGAGAAATCCCAAGTGTAAATATAACAACAGATTATCGCTATTAAACTGTCTACTCCTCAAAAATTGACCTCAACGCAGATATATTCAGATGGCAAAAAAGTTTTAACACATGTTGGGACTAGATTTGGAAAACTGATAAAATTTTCAACCGTATACCACGTCATTCGCAGGAAATATTGACCATATAATGGTCGACAATAGCTCATCTTGAGGCTGAAAGTTCTCTGTCCAGTTTCATTCTCTATATTTAATATCTTTTTTAATTTGAAAATGTTGAAGGTATAAAAAGCTCTCTAAAAATAACGATCTATTTGTATTAGTATCTGTATATAGATTTTTAAAAACCTTAATGAAAGAAGGAGACTCTCTCATGTCCCACATCTTACCATGCTCTTTCAAACAAAGATAAATTAAAATATGCAAGATGAGTATGGGCAGAGTACTTTGGATTGCACGTTTAATAAAGCATGAACAGAGATAATATAAGATTTTTCACTTTTTTTTTTATAGAAAAGCTCGTTTTTCCAGCAGTTAATTACAGGATTCATCAAAATTTTTAACCAAAAAAACTGTTGGACAAAAAATTATATCAGTACTTCAAAGGCGAGCTATCATTCCGCCCATTATCTCAATGTCGTAATTTCTGACGAAGATTGACTTTTTTTAAGAAGTGAAAGGAACCTTAAACTTCAAAATGCTAATCATATTTAGTTTATTAGCATAGAGGATCTAAATCAATTTTTTGATTGCAATTGTATGATTGATTATTTATAAAGATCTTCGAAACAATAATTGTGTCATAATATACATAAGTGGAAATGAAGTAATATGCTACATACAACGCTGAAATTAATGCGATACATGTTTTCTTGGAAATAATGTAAATGTTTGAATAAAGTTTCAACAAATTTTATTAAAGCTTTACAAATCTACAGTGGAGAAAATGTTTTAATATCATCTATTAACATCTATGACAATTATTTCTTGTTCATAATCGCTCATCAGAATTATCTTTTGGTAATCTATATTTATTTTCAATTTTGCTTTAGAAATATATGCCAATGCTTTTTAGAATTTCATAATTAATATCTGAATTATTCGCTAGTCTATTTCTTCCTATAATCGATTATTGTGCTGACCAAATCACAAATGATCACTCCTATATATTTGTTATTACTCACAGAATGCTTTTTGATTTTCTTTTTATATAGGATTTGTTGCAGTTTCATGTGAATGTGGTTCACCATTCCCTTGCTTTTTGATTGTATGACGATGTTGACATCCAGAAACTTTGTCAAATTTATTTGTAGAAATCAATATCGATTTATTCATTTGATTATTATTATGTTCAGTGATGTTGTCTAAAAAATTTAAATAATTTAAGTAAATCTAAAAAAGATTAAGTGAAGAATATTCTTACTATGATTTAAT
>JAJEKB010021158.1:837305-870393 GCA_022393335.1 Macrotrachela quadricornifera
CGCTTTTAGCCATGTTCAGAACCATTCTATGGGGTTCGGTACAACGCCTATTATTTTAGGGTATGCATCGTGTGATATAAAATTACATATTCAATTGAATGTTAGAATCAGAATACAAGTGATAAATCTCCTGATTCGATAACTGATTATTGTTTAACCCTTTGAGGACGAGTGGCCTATTTTTGGACCACCTATTTTCGTAAAAAAGAAAAGTGTCTATTTTACACTAAACTATCAAACATATTCGATCGTTAAAGTTATAAAAAATTGCACTTATCATTACATACTTTCCTTTTCTTTTCTTCCTTTCGTATTAAATCTTTTCAAATATATTTTGTTCTTCCTGCTGAAGTATAATGACGTCATATTTTTTTCTTTTCTTCTAATCTTTTGTTGTTCGAGAATATTCGCGTTCACTATTGGATATATGTATATATATATTCTCGTTCTCATTCACGAATTTACATTGCTCTTGAATTTAAAAAGTGTATCATTTCACCTAACTCACACTCTATTTCTCTATACTGTTTGTGAATCTGAAACTAAACAAATGGAATTCTATGAAAATGATGAAAGCGACGACGAATCATATGATTCATATCCTAGTAACGATACTAGCGAGAGTGACTTCGATTTCGATTATGAAATGCATTTATCTGTAAAAGGAAAAAGAAGAAGATGTGCTTATTGTAGCACTAAACAAGCAAATTTTCGATCTAATATCGAATGCTTCACATGCAAATTACCATTTTGTTTAAAAGAAGAAAAAAACTGTTTTTTTGATTACCATAAGGATTTTCTGTAACTATTTTGACTTAAAATAGAATAAAAAGGTTGAAAAATACTTTTTCTCAATAAAAAAAATCCCGTCCTCAAAGGGTTAATCCGATAAATTTTCGATGGAATTCGATCATCAGAATATTTTGGTGGGTCCAATGTTCGGATATCATAGGAAATACGATTGTAACTATCAGTAATAAGATTTGTTTAGGTTAAAGCCAATTAACATAAAGTTTAACCTAAGTGTTCTCAGAACTTGTTGATACTCCATAATATTATCGAATGACATCGACTTGTTATGTCATATGTTATTTTCAAACACATTCCTGTAAATATAGAGAATTAATTAGATCTTGTGTACACTAGACAATTTAATACCAACTTGAGAAATTTCATTGGTTAAAAAGTTAATTCATTTTTTATACAGTTTCTAAAGGTAAATTGACTTTAATGCACCAATCAAAACAGAAATTGATTCACTAATTAAAATGATAAATATGCCTCGATGAAATCACGTTGTAAACACTGGTAGGGACATATACTCAGGATAATACACTATCGATTACCTCGAAATCGAAATAAAGGCTAAATGATAAGAATAACAAAAATCTTAGATGGACTCAATGGAGTTGAAGATGGATTCAAACGGATGATGAAAAACAAGATGACAGGAGAAGAGTTGGTTTATACTGTCGCTGAAATCAATAAGCAGTAAATGTGGCACATATTAAGAAAAACGATCATTTTTCCAGCTATTTTTTTATTCTGTAGATTTTATAAAATAAAACGAAAAGAATAAATCGAATATAGAAATGTCATGATGTTTTGTTTTTTTTATTCACGATAGTCATCTGAATCATAGTCACTGGAGCTATCTTCGTGATTAGCGGTTGCAATGTTCATGTCTCCATCACCGTCAATAGTTGAACAATGTGTGATAGCATAGTTCAAACGATCATACATGATCTCTGCTGTTGAATATTCAGGTAGATCAATTGTGAAACTGCAGGTATGAGATACTAAAATATATCATTTATTTTTCTTTCTAAACAAAATCAAAATTAACTAACGTGGAAGTGTTTGATCTACATTGTCATTTTCTACACGAAATTTAGCAATGATAAATTTCGATGTAAAATCTTCATCTCTAACTGGTAATGTACTTCGTCCCCAAGCGAATACTAACAACATTTTCTTTTGTGCTTCAGTAAATATTTCACTAATAACTTTCCAAAATCGTTCAATGATAGGCGAATTTTGATTATAACCATGTCGATAATTTGTATTTCGTTTCAATAGTTCTACATCGATATGACCTTTACCACAAATAGCTTCTTCTAGTTCATTCTCGGTAAACAGATTTAAATAGTAGTAGGGGACAACCGAATGTAATCCTTGTCGAATATAATCAATTTGTCGATGAAATTCATTGAGACGATACTGACGATAATGAAAAGAATATTCTTTGAAATTCCCTGCAGTAATTGGAATTTGACTTCCACTAGGTATTAGTTCGAAAGTTTGTTGCGCTGAACTAACCACTTCGAAGCATAGTTCACTGAAAATACTATTAAAGATATAATTAATACTAGTATTAGTGTCACTTGATTTTGCTTGTTCTATCTTTTGTTCAATTTCATGAATTAGTGTAAAACTTTGCGAATCGATAGATTGAATATCATCGATTGTGATTGGATCACAGAGCAATTCTTTCCAAAACAGCGGAGCAAATTTGATATTCAAATAATGTTTTTTTCGAATAGCTAATCCCATTAATTGTCCAACAAAATGATATTGTTTTTTTAATTTCTCTGGAATAGATTTATTCGGTGAAAAAACATTTGGAATCCAACAATCTTGATTTGAACCACTGTTGGTTCGACCATTTGGACATAAAATGAATAACGGTAGTCGTGTACTACAAATATCCAAACACATTTGAGTAATGGAATCTCGATAAGGTCCACCTTGATCTGTACTATGCATATTTATATATTGTGCTTTCCATATTTGTTTATCCTTTTTTCTAAAACTGTCCTGTGCTTTATCGTATAATTGTTGATAAGCTTGATGAAACATTGTAGTTTCGTTGTTTCCACTATCAACAGTAGCAGCTTTAAGAACATCAAAACGAACGTGAAGTTTTTCGTGATTATATCCAGATTCGGTTGCTGTCATTGATTGACCGAGAAGTTGATGTTTTTTGAAAGAGAATATATACATCTTAGCTTTACGAATTTGATCAGTTAGAAAACTTTTTCCTGGTGATAAACTTAGATCAACGAGAGATAAAACGTTAATAATTTGAAGTTGAAATTGATATAAAACTTTTGCTCGAATTAACACACAATCAGTAGGAATACTCAATAATGATGGATGATTTTGATAAAAGGTGGAATCTGGAACAGATTCTGTCGGCAAACTACGAATAAAATCACCGAAAGATTTCTTTAATTTTTGACTTTTGTTCATCAAATCGATTAGTTGAAGATCGACAGTTTGATCAAAATAACGATTGGATTTGTTAAAATCATCACGACTAATTTGCATTCCTTCTCCTAATAGACCTTCAGATTTGATAAAAAATTGTTCCGGTACAACCATTTGTTTGGTTTGATCAGTCAATGCATTTATTATATCGATAGTGATGAAAAGATCACGAACATTTTGTGGCAACTGAACACGTTTTGATTCAGAATCTTGCTCAGTGAGAAGAAACACAATATCCATCACAGACAATCGAAGTAATTTTAATTCGTATTCATTCGATGAAAGTTCATCAAGTAATTTAAAGAGAAAATGTTTCATATATTCAGTCAATTTGAAAGAATTTCTCATTTGAATTAAACTAAAGAAATTATAAATGAGTAAACATATTATTTGCATTCTCTTGTATGATTAACTTACTTGGAAAATAAGCGAAGAACGACGATTTTCGATTGATGAGTTTTAAATGACACGAAGAGTTTGAAAATTAGATGAATCATTGATGCAGGAAATAACAATGGAAGTAGTATTTCGATCTCATTTTGTTTTACTATCGACTTATCTTTAATCAGTTCGACAAAAATATTGAATACTTTCCAAACAAATTTCAAATTCCCTTGTTGCATCATCGTTTCTTCATCAGAAACATTCTCGTTCAACGAAGATGGTTTCACTAAAAATTGCATGATTTGATCAAACAAATCTTTTTGTAATGCACACAGTAGTGACGCTTTGTTTTCTAAATTTTGTTCGATGACTTGTTGTATTTCGATTTTTAGCAGCGAAGTGATTAACAAACTCATGTAATCAGTTTTCTCCTTGGTGGAAGTGTAATAATAAAACATTAATCGAAATAATTTCGCCAGACAAGTCGAATCTCTGAATTTGTCTAAAGGAAAAAGAACCGTCGAGTTATTTGACCAGACTTTGAGTATATTAAGAAGTGTATCACGAGCATAAATTGTTGTTAGCCTCTGTTCACAAATGATACGAGACTGAATATATTGTTTGCTTGAAATTTCTTCTTGTAGATATTCCATTGCTCTTTGTTGATTTTCGAAATAGATTAATTCCTTGTGTTGTTCTTGACTTAAGTCGTGTAATCTATAAACAATCATTCCATTATCATCACTATTTATGCGTTGTCTATTTTGAAGAACCGAAGAGGAATTAGAAGATTCATCATCTTCTGATTCTTCGTCTTCACTTGATGATGATGATGATGAATCTTCAATATTAGGATGATTTCTATCTTCGATTTGAGTCTCAGCATTGCTTTCTGATGTAATTGTTGATGAATTGTGAATCCATTTTTTGAGGTCAAACCCACTGGTGTGACTATAGAATCGTTCATTTTGTTGACCAATCAATTCCGTCTGTTGTAAATCTTCCCAATGAGTTAAAATAAATTGATCAATATCATTGAGTTGATCAAGAGTATAAAATTTCGAAGTAGAGATAAAATCGTTCAGTTTTTGTTGATCAATCGTTGGGCTTAGAGTAGACAGAATCTCTAGAAATTGTTTGTTCTTATTATCCAAAACATTCTTTTCCATTTGTTGTTTCTCTTCGCGTAAAATTCGATCAATCGTGGAGATCTTTGTCGTTTTGTATTGTTCAATGACGTATTCAATCCATTCTGATTGATGACCCATGGCGATTAAAATCGGTGTGATGATCGATAATGGTGGTGTTACTAATGATTCAAGTGAAGAGTTTGGTGTCTTCATTTGTTCATCTACTGTCGTTGATCTATTGAGAAAAGTGATAGATTGACAACGAATTCTTACGATATTTTCATTGATCTTATTATTTGTTGATTCTTTTTCTTGAAATAAATAAAATCGATTCGATTGAGCGATAAGTCGAGTGTCTTTGACATTAACATCAATCTGTAATATTCCATTAATAAATATATGACATGATGTTTCTTTAACGGTGATCCATAAACGATAGTATTCGTTGAGATTTAACGTTTGATCACTTTCTTTTTTGGTTTGTCCAGTCTTGAAACAGACTTTTCCTTCGTATGTAACATATATTCGTGATTTCTCATTCAGTTGTATAATTGACCATTGTTCATTTTTGATTGGCCATTTGTTAATGGATAAATCCAAAATGATAGTATATTCTGACCATGGTTCGATGGGCTTTTCGAGAACAAGATAAGTTTTATTTCCAACCAATTGGATAGTTGATGGATGTTCACTTGAGAAAAACTTCGCTTCATTTTTATTTGCTTGATTTTTGTTAATTTGCCAAATGTTTTCATTAAATGTTTGATCAAATGGTATGAGAGTTTTGTCGGAAAATTGCTTTTCGGTAAAAGAAAAAGTATTGATTCGTTTTCGGTATTCTTGGAATTGTTGATAATCTAATGCAATATAAATGAGACCATTGGTAAATAGACGATGAATGTGATCTTCTGAAAGAGCATAGTTCCAAACAGCAATATTTTTAATTCCAGTGGCGATTTTTGGTAAATGATGCAAAGTCAATTGATTTGTTGTTTGATTTGAAAATGGAGTTTGAAATGTTTGACTTTGATTGCTCCAATAAACTTTGATTTGCTCTTCATTGATATTGCCAATCATAACCACTCGGGTTGTTTGATTAGATTTTTTTAAGGGAATTTGGATGGAAAAATTGTTCGTCATAACTAATGTGATAATTTGCATTTCGTTTGCAGTTTGCGAAAGTTGGAAATCATATGCAATGGTAAAGGAAGATGCGTCTTTATCAATAGTCAATGGAAAACCATTGCTATCCTTTGTCAAAAGAAGTCCATGATCGTCAATTTGGAATTCAGTTGTAAGATGATCTTCATTGACAAAATCACGTAGAAGTGATATTGATGGCATTGTTCGTGATGTGTAAAGATAATCTTTTTGATTATCTCCAAGTAGATAAGCATGATAAGGATAAGAAACAAGAGAATTTTCCGTATTTACTAATTTTGGTAGTATAAGTGGTTTGTAACCATCGGGTAGAGGACACTGTTGCATATCTTCAGGACTAAAAATGATTTCACAATAATTTGTTGGTGAAGATCGATATTGTAAAGTAACGCCAGGAAAAAAACTCGTTGCTCGTTCATGAGGAAATAAATTACATTTTTTACTTGATTGAGGAATCTTCTCTTTATGTTTAAAAGCTGTACCTAACAATTTTCCATTTAACCAATACTTTATATTTGTATTATCTCCATCAATATCAATTCCACAACCACAAACATCATCTTTTTGCCAACGAATATCATCGAATTGTCTTCTATATGATCCATTATTAAATAAAATTCCTCTTGAACCATCATAGGACCATGAATAATCATCATCACCGATTCCAACTCCACTATCACATATTGGTGTAAATCCTTTTGTTGCCCATCCAATTTGAATAAGATCAGTAGTAGGTAATTTAACACAAAAATACCATTTTCCTTCTGTCACTTGAATATTTTCTAAAATAAAAGTTGGAAATCGTCCATTAATAAATTCTTCTTTAGGAATAATTCGTCCTTTGAATTGATGATTTTGACCACAATTTTCAAAGACTTCTGACTTTGCAACATTAATTGGAAATGGAATCAATTTGATACTGTTATTTCCTATTCGACCTTTTTTCCACATTTGAATTTCTATTTTTGATGCAAACGGTTTCCATCCATTGTATTTTGAGATCGGTGTTGATAACGCTGACATAAGCGATTGATGACTACTTTGATTTTGTTCGAAGTCAATGGTTGTATCTTCATGATCATTGATCATTGATTTTGTTCTTTGATAATTATCTAAACGGAGAGAATATTGCTCTAAGAATTCTTTGTCGGAATTATAAAGATCATTTGTTGTTGTTGAGGATTCTGACATGGACAAGTCTGCAAGGATCGAAGCGTAGGGTTTATTCATAAATATCTCTACCATCTTTTGATTCTGCAAAATGTGAAAAAGAGCAGAAATAGAACGACGTTTCAATTGTAAGAACATCAATGATTCGGATGAAGTGGGATTGAGTTGGAGAAAATGTCCGAATGCATCGAGAATGGAATCGATCGATACATTCACAGACGGTAATAAGATTAGATCAGGTGGTGGAACTTGAACAACAACTTCAAGTCGATCGGTCGCCATTGATTCAATTTGATTTTCATCGATATACTGAATTGAACAGGACGAAGAGTCCGAATTGATCTCCATGATCATTGCTAAACGAGATTCATCACTCATTTGCTGATCGCTTGACACTCGAACAATCGAAGTTAAACCAATATGTTCTATATATCTACCTAAAATACATAAGGACGCGACGAGTGTGCCATTTGATTGAAACGATTTGACATTAAGATTCGATTGAATTGAATCAAGAACGTAGTTGGTACCTATCAATTGCCATGCTGATCTATGAGACATAATTGTACGGTAAAGATAAACTAATTCTGTGACTAATTCCATGGGGAGATGTTCAGAAAAGAAACTTTCGCCAATGGAATGAAGAATTTCAGTGAAAAATTTTTCCATTAAATCTTTCGATCGATCGTTAGTATAATTCGGTAGATATGGAATTAATTGACGTAGAATTTTTAATGAAAGTATTCGAGTGACTTTGAATTCACTCTGATGATAAATATCGATTAACCGTTCAATATATGATACAGTACTACATATTGATCGAAGATGTGTGTAAAAATGAAAACAACGAAGAAGAAGAACCAAATATTCATTTATTAAAAGTTCTTTTTCAAATTTTGAAGAAATTTCTATTGAAGAATCTCGGGATAAAATATAATTAAACCAACCAAAAGATAGATCTTTTAAAGAATTGAATGGATATTCTTTCTCTTCTATCTGACTTGTTCGATTTGATTCCAGTTTATTTCTAATAAATGAATGACATAAAATGTATCGTTCTTGTTCTAATATTGGATCAAATTTTCCTTTAATTTGATCTAATTTAATATTTTGACACAATTTTAAGATGAATAATCTAAACCAATTATAAGCGAGAAATTTTGTTCGTAGTGAAGTAACATCACATAACGAAAAGAGTCTTTGAGAAAGTTGATTATGAGATAGAGAAACAAGATCAGCAGATGTATAGTTCAAATTGAGATAATTAAAGATGTTTTGCATGGAAAAATTTGATTCTGATGATAATAAATAGGGAAGAATTATGTGAAGAATGGAATAATAACAATTTCGGATTTCATTGCGTAAGTCAAAATTTGCATTGAGGATATTTTCTAAATAGGACCATTCTAATGTTGATTTTCTCAACATTGGTATAAAAATAGTCAACATTGTTAATGTGCGAGTGTCACTCTTCAATTGGACAACATTTTGAATAAATTTTTCAAAAAATCGATAAGTAATTAATCGTGTTATTGCTCGTTCATATTGTCGATCGAGACATTTTTTTAATTCATCTAATTCTAAATGATTTTCTTTATAAATAAATTGATCAATCGATCTACTAAGAAGAGTTTCAGCATTAATTCTTTGTTGTCTGATTTGTTTCTTTCGCATTAATTTTTTAAACCTAATACAAGCTTGCATTAAATGTCTAAGTAATTTGAGAACATGTTTGGCTTTTGACCATCGAGATATCTGTCGTTCGAATCTATGTGGTTTTGTCGGTGGGAGTTCGATTGATGGTGATGGTGTCTCTTCTGTAATCATTGGAATGAGATCACTTTTTCCAATAGATAAAAGAAGAAACAATGCATTATTTATCGTCTGTCGATAAAATTCTTGATAATCTCCACCTTCTGCTTTGATAGTTCTTAATATAGTTCTAGCATAATTAGCATTTTCAAAAATGGAAAGAAGTTGACTGTGAGTGTGTCGTTGATTCATTTGTAAGAATTCTATTTTAGCGAGATTAATCCGATCAAAATGTTTAATGTATACTGCATATACAGCAGAGACTAAATGATTGGCTTGTTCTTCAATTGATTGTTGTAATAAATATTTTTTCTCTTGGATAAACATTTTCATTTTTGTGATCAATTCTGCACCATTTCCAGTATTATTAAAGACAGATATTAAAAATTCCTTGTCTGATAGTGAATCTTCGATGGAATTCGTAAGTTTAAATTGACTGTAATTTGAAAGATTTGAGTTGAGTAAGTTTGATAGATAGGGACTTATTTCAGAGATTGATTTTTCATATCCACCACTTAAAATTGTTAATTTTAATTTTTCTGCATGTTTAATTTCTAAAGGATCTAAGGGTGATCCACAAATCATTACAAAGCTGATTTTTCCTATTAACCAATAAATAAGATTCTGATTATTCGATATAATATCTTCCTTTGTTAAACTTTGTAATATATAATCGGATAATAATGGCAAAATAGCGGCAAAGATAGGTTCAACAGTCGTGAAGTCGAACAGTTCATTGACTTTGGTCATTAGACACAAACCAACAAGTGCAGAATTGAATAAATTACTTTCTTTTGCTCTTGAATAATGTCTAAATAAAGATGTTAGATATTGAATAACCACTGAACTTGGAACATTAATTGATTGATTAATGGAATCATCGCTAGTCGGAAGAAGTAACTGACAGATGAGAAGTTTTTGAAATAATGAAAGGATTTTTTCAATCTGTTCAATTCGTTCTTTATCAATTTGTTCTGGTGGATTGAAATAAATCTCGATAAATGATTCTAAGATTTTCCATGATGTCGTTTTTTCCAATTGGTTATTATTCTCATCATGAAGAATTCCAATCCAAATAAGTAAAGTTTCATTTTTATTGAATTCGCTGATAAAGTGATTAATAAGGATCTGACTTTTATTTTCAATAATATATCGATACATGAATGATAATTTTTCTGTAAATGATGATATTCGTAGATTAAGAAGATAAACAAATGCTTTTGATGCTTCTTCAGAGATTTCATTTTGACTATAAGATAACTTCAAAAGTAATTCAAACCAATTTTTCAACTCTTCTTCATTAACGAATTTGCTCAAATCAAAGTTCTTCGGAGAAGATTCTGAAAGAATTTTTCTTATTGTTTCATTATATGTTAATAAATTTTGATGAAAATTAAATTGAATTGCACATAAATAATTCAAATGTGTATTAAATAATCTTAAACAAATATTTAACATATAAACAATGACAAAATTTGAATTTTGTTTAATAATATTATTTAATTGTTTTATTATATTAAATAGAATTTGAAATGTTTCTAAATTAAATTCGAATGAAAATGAGTTATGATTGAATTGTTCATTAAAATGAATTTTATCATGAATATCGATATGTGTAAGAATAATTGAACTGATAAATTGACCAGTAAATATTTTCTTGCTCAATTGAATAAGTTCTGAATTTGGATATACTCCGATGGATTTTAAGAATTTGATTTGTTCGTCTAAAAAAATGTTTTTTTATAGTAAATAGATGAAATATTCAATCTATATATACAATGTTCAGTGTCTAACTGTGTTGGGTCAAATGTCAAAAATTGGATAAGACTACAAGGAAGAGCTCCATAAGTCCTCAGGGACCATCCTATTGGGATACCCATAGATCTTGAAGGGAGTAAGGCTATAAGGCTGAAGGCTACATGAACTATAAAAATACGTGCAACATAGGTGTATGAGACCGTAAAAGTATCTTCTATCTATACAAGTCATGCTCGTCCTGGGACTCACTCAGCTTTTTCTTGTAGAGATGGTATTTTTGAACTATTAATAGACTATTTATTAACAGCATCTTGAGCAGAAGTAGGTTGAACTTGAAGAGCCTTTATGTCGAAAGATCGAAGAATGACTATATCTTCCGCTCTCTTCACTCTATTAAGTGGTACATAATTGATGTGATCTGCAATATTCCAACCAGAGATGTCCATCGCGGCTGAGAGTCTGCCGCTGCCGCGCCGCGACGATAATCAACAAAAAGCTACCGCGCCGCTGCCGCGACGCGATGATAGTCAAAAAAGAGCTACCGCGCCGCTGCCGCGACGCGGTGTTCAAAAAGCTTACCGCTGCCGCGCCGCGCCGCGACGTGACACTAAAAAAGCTTGCCGCTACCGCGCCGCTACCGCGCCGCTACCGCGATGGTATTTTTAAAAATCTGTCGATTTTCAAGGCTGTGACTGGTTTAAACTAGAGCTACTGTTGCTAATCGCTCAGATTCGTCAAGTCTTATAGTGCAGCAGACATCAATGTCAAGATTATCTGTAAATTCATGAGTTTTTTAAATTTTTTTCTAGAAAAGCGGCCGCTACCGCGCCGCTGCCGCGACGCGTCGTTAAAAAACTAACCGCTGCCGCACCGCGCCGCGACGGTATTATAAAAATTGCTACCGCGCCGCGACGGTATTATAAAAATTGCTACCGCGCCGCTGCCGCGCCGCGATGGTTTTTATAAAAACTCTGCCGCGACCGCCACGGCGGCAGCGGCAGCGCCGCGATGGACATCTCTGATTCCAACTGGAACTTAATATATTATATTTGAGAGAAATATTTCTTTCTTTATCTTGAAACTACCTGGCTCTTCCTGATCATCGTATATGAGCTCTCGAAAAATTCCTTGAGTACCGTTTGAGAGTCCTAGTTTGGTATTAAAGGATAAGAGACCAGGAAGAAGTTTGGTCGTGTTGTCTGATAGATCGTTTTCACTCAGTTTCTTTTGAGGATAAGGTCTATGAAACATTTATTTCCATCTATGATACCTATTTCTAAACAAATGACCCTCAAAGAAATTTTAAAAAACTAACATCAGATTCGAGTTTCTTGACCCCAATTACCCTTCGGTCAACCTTTATGAAAAAAGCTTGTCAGCGCAGCCCTTTTAGGGCTAAAATGTGGAACTCACATATTCATATAAGCTAGGAGCTGTGTTACTGTAAATTTTTTATAATGTCAGGGCTCTACATTGATAGATATATATTTACAGCAAAGCTTTAAGGTGGAAGAGAACGATGATAAAACACAGGAATCATTTGTTCCGTCGTGTCTGCTGCAATGGGGAGGTATTTTTGATAGAGATATCCGCAATGAAGACCTGCCTGTAATTGGAGCTGGTCTGTAAGGGGAGAGCTCGAAAAGTCTCGACTTAAAATTTACATTCACTCTTTTTCTTCGAAAAAATATAGCCACGCCTGTCATATCTGCGACGGTCAAGAAGCGTTGCTAAGGAAAATTCGTACTCAATGACCTTTGACCTTGGTTGCTAAGGATGTCTGTAAGGGGGGGGGGGGGGGGGGGGGGGGGCCGCAAAACTTCGACTTAAAACTTACACTCACATTTTTCATATGTGAGTTCCACAAAAACTCCCTTTTGTATCTTTACATAATTTTTGGACCAATCATTGAGGTGTGGGCTAGGACTCTACGTAGGGTGAGATAATCCCATTCTATCCCATGGGACGACAATTTACAGCAAAACTAAGTAGAAATGTCACATGAAATCCTGAAAAGTTTCACGTTGTTGGTGGAGTCAACAATTTGCTTTTAAACCACATCTGGCTAGCATAGAAATTCATGGGATGGGACAATATTTTTTTAAAATCAGTCTCATCCCATCCCATACGGAGCCCTGGTGCAGACATACAAGCAGCAATCAAGCAAACAATTTATGTTTGTAAGACTCTTCTCTACGAGAAAGAGAATAGCTAATATCGAGTGTCCCTATGCTCTTACTGGGGTTTCGCACTTACATCGATGAGTGTAAACTATGATATATATACATATTCTTATAAAATTAACTCTGGCGCTGACGTATATCCTCTATAAACTCCCTCGAGATGATGGACCCTTCTGATGGGACCCAATATAAAGTGATCCAAGAGCTCATTTATAGTGGTGAAAATTAAATATCTCAGTCATGCTTAAACCAAGAGGGCTGATTCTTCTACCGTTGATAAAGGAATGTTCATAGCTTCTAGTAATGAAAAAGCAATATTCATATCGCTGCGAATGGGTTAATGTTGTTCTATGAAAACCGAGACAGTCTACTTCATTTTTGCCAATTGGCAAACATCTCCCCACCCCTCTTACTGGATGAAAGGACAAAGCTTTGAGGTCAAATATTGGAAGAGAAAAAATAGTCGTGTAGTATGTACGAATTCTCACTAGTTTAACCTGTTATTGATTTGAAGTTT
Source organism: Macrotrachela quadricornifera (assembly GCA_022393335.1). Lineage (NCBI taxonomy): Eukaryota > Metazoa > Rotifera > Eurotatoria > Philodinida > Philodinidae > Macrotrachela > Macrotrachela quadricornifera. The sequence goes on from JAJEKB010021158.1 coordinate 850,691, forward strand.
GTCTCTTGTTCTTGTAAGTTAATCAATGATGTCAAAGTGTTGTTCAATTGAATGAATAAACGTCTTACATCATAAATGTTCTCTGTATCAAATATTAATCTTGCTAACAAAGGTAAAATCTCTTTGAAAGAAAATTGAGCAATAGATAAAGTGAGTAAAATTTTAGTCACTGGTATAGCAATATTTGTATCATTTCTCAATAATAATTCATTAAGAAAATCTCTGATTGGTTGCAATGATTGGTATAATAATTTGTTATCAGATAAGTTCGATGAGAATCGTATGGGAAGTTTTTCACACAGTTGAGAGGTTAATGTTACAATTTTTTGAACAATTGTCGAATCATTTGTTTCAGCAGATTTGATTAATATAAGTAAAATTGATGTTAATGATTGAATGGCAAAAGCGGAAATTTGTTCATTGTCTTCGAGATCATCTTCAACAAATACATTTTCATCGTCATCTTGTTTTAATTTGTTGGTTAGAGATGTATGCAGTTGTTGTTGTGTTTCCAGACAATGTTTTATTTGTTCGATGACTTTATCGTTATATTCTTTTAAAAGAGGAAAAACTTCGTTACTGAGAATATGATTAATATCAGTATCAAATTTTTCTAATTCACTCGAATGAGTTAATCGAAAAATATGTTCACGAATTTTGTCAATAAATAATAATTCAGTATCACTGATTGTTATTTCATCAGTTTCAATTGGGAGAAAAAAGTGAATATTCTCTTGTTTATTATCAAATGATACATCAGTTGAATTTAATTGTGTATCATTAGTATTACCATTTTGAATATCAATTTTGAATAATTGTTGTCCCATTGTCTTTTACAGAAAAATTAAAAAATCTTTGAAATTTGTTGTTGCAATGTTGTAATAGGTAGAAAAGAAAAATACACGGTAATCAGTTGTCCTGTACAACTTCATATTAAGTAAATATTTTCATGCACATGGCTTCGCAAAGAAATATACACGAAAAAGACCTTCTATTTAATGCATTCTTTTTTCTTGCCATTGCACATGGAGAGAACGAAAGTTTTTTTTTCTTTCCTACTTGTTTGTGTAGAAGCAAGATTGATAAGATAAAATACCCACTTGTATTTCGAGGATAAAAATCAAAACAACAATCTCTTTTTTCGTCAAAGTAGCGCTTAGAGAAACTAAAATATCTTTTTCTTGAGGAATATTGGAAAGATATGTGTGTAATAAATAACAATAATGTCCTAATGTGTGACTATCATTTTGATCTATCTCAGAGAGAAACTTCGAAAACCTTTCAGCAAAGTCAATTTATGTCTCCCTCTCTCATCATTTTGTTGTTAAGTTTGTATAAGAAACTCTTTAATGCCCAAAACTGCTTTTTTAACTGATTGTTCAGTCATTGGTACATTCAAACCAAGTGTTACTCTTCTGAAAAAAATCTTCTGATTGCATATTGAATGAACTATCGGACAGTTTTGGTTGTTCAAAAGTTTTCGCATCCATACTGTTCGTTCATGTGTTAGTTTCGATTATTCTCATGATTTACAAAGCAAAAGAATATGAGCATTAATAATTCGAATTGAGGCCCTTAAAGGACGAGGGACGTTTCAAGGACATTTCTACCCAATTAAACACTTAGATGTTCTCCCTCACTTTCACTATCAATCTTGATCTTATTCCCATTTTTTTCACTGATTTTTTACTAAGTTTTTTATTCTAGCCAAATAATATTCCAATCTTGTCCAGTAAAAACTCGACTTTCAATTCTGTCTGCAACATATATGTTTATTGATGTTTAGAAAAAACGAACTACAAAAAAATTGTAGGTAGGAGATATTTAAAAAATTTGTTTGTTGATGGAGAAGTGCATGGGTAGGAGATTGAAAGTGTTAGTAGAATGGTGACAATTGTCGTTCCTAGAAATAAAAACAGAAAAATGGATGAATAAGTACAATTTGATTTTGAAAATAAAATACATTTACTCTGTTCTAGTTTCGGTGTTTATTCATATCCTTTGTACAGTCAAGCCATAAATAATGATTTGGAAATTTTGCTCACATAGTTTGGTGTATGGGAAATCTAATTATATCAGTGGATAGAGCTAATTAAGTCCTCTTTAGAACATGAATGCAACATCTGGAGCGCGTTCCTAGACGAATCGAAGATAGAATTATTCGAATCTGCCACTAACTACAAGTACGTATAGTCATGTTTGAGCAGTCATACATCATTATGTCAGTCTTTTTGAAAACAGATCTCTTTCTTCATGATTAACTAGTAAAATGGTAGCCGTCCCTAACGAGCAAATTATTAGGTAAAACATTGCTTTGTTTGTTTGAGAGTATATTATATAAAAATATTTTGGATTCATTTTGTGGAATTCACATATAAAAATGTGAGAGTAGCTTTTAAGTCGAGATTTGCTTGTCCCCCCCCCTCCCCCTTACAGATAGTCCCATCATTACTGACATGCTCATTTCGTTTATTAGATATAATTCACTTCTAGTGTTTTATATTACAATAATTAAGTTGAAGAAGATATGCGAATTCTACATTTTAGCCCCAAAGGGGCTGCGCTAACAAGCTTTTTTACAGCAAAAGAAATATAGATGTGACTAATGAGAATCATATCTGATGTTAGATGGAAGAAAGAAACGTATTTTAATCCCTTTAATAATATCCTGGCAGGTATTTTTTGACGAGTCACTACCGAATGCATGGTTTTTTTAGGACTATTTTTTCATTATTGACATATGTCACAGGCAGAATCCGTTTTTAATTAAGCGCGACTTTTTAAATAAATTCTAACTTTCGCTATTAAAAAAAAATAATTATTTCTTTAAATTGATGGAATAATAATTTTTAATAGTTCAGTTAGATGTGTACACCAACGATAAACACGGTTTCGGTTTTTCAAAATTTAAACCGAGCAGAGTTAAAGAAGAGTATTTTTTAAAGACTAGTAAAATAATCTACTTTTTGTCAACTTGCTCGTATAATTTGGAAAGATTATCTCTTAAACTTCATAAATCAAAAATACTCCACATCTGAAGACCTCTCCATAATACGGGCCTGCTAAAGGAGTAACGTCATACATATAATGACAATTCTTCCGAAATTATTAAACTAATCAAGAAATTATAGTTTTGGTCGATATATTTGATCGAAAGTATGTTGAATTTTTATGTGTCACAGACATGAGAATTCAGTTGAGATTGGAATCTTCAAAATATTACAAAAATAAATAATATTATGAATACAATTTCATAAATAATTTGAAATAACTCTTTTAGACAGAAATTCACAAGCATAGTTCAGTTAGCCACAATAGACAAAACATCTTCACGTGTAGATTTCTTTCGATATAGTTCAATAATAAATAATCTTTCACAAAGATTAAGTTTAGAGCCTAATTTAAAACTGATTGAAAATAATTGTACAATTTCTCTTCCTTTTTTGTAACCTCGGCTTTAGCTGCATGATAGAAGCTTCGTTATAAAAGCTAGTTGGAATCAGATTGAAACATTTCCGCAGTATCTGCTCGTCTATCAACCACCTGCTAGAAATAAGTTTTAAAGATTAGGTTGTAACAACTATTTCGAAACAGAATAAAATAATTGTAGAGTTTCTCAGTTCTTTCTAGCCAACCATGTGATAAAAAAGAAATAAATTTGTACTAACATATGAAGGCATGTACGATGTGTATGGCTATATCTATGTTGAGCCTACTTTGGAAGATATGACAAACGTTTATATAGTTTATCGTCGGATTATGGTTGTTGAAATAAACAGCTATTACGATCAACCATAAAAATCCATTCTCCTCATTTTTTTGCGGTCGGGAGTATTTATTGACTGAGTAATTAAATCAGTTATACTCTGATCAACTGACCATTTTCTATTTTCACTAGGTCAAGACAAAATTTAACTATCATTTGAGTACATCAGATTAATTTCTTAATTAAATTCAAAATATACTGAAAACACGTGTGTATATCCTTCAAGTGTGAGAAATGTCGATTTAAAATGTTATTAAAATAAAATCAATAATCTTAACTTTAAAACTCTATCCTCCTTTTTCTTTCACTCTTATTTGTCGGATGCCTTTTTTTCTCTCAGAAAAATTAAAAGGTTTGTTTAGATTCCTCAAAAGTTTAATAACAAACGCTTGCGCACGCTGCATCTTCCTAAATACAAATCAATATCTATTGAATAAAATCTACTTCAAATAATCATATATAAATACCATTTTAAAAATTTGTTAAATCTTAAAGATAAACTAAAAATTTGAATAGCTCTTCGTTTTATTTTGATTCAAAACTGATATATGTACTGTAAAAAAAATTTAAACAAATACTACTATCGGCGCCAGAATTCAAGGCAATCGGTTGCTTGTTGAATAACTCTAGATAGGAACAAGATAGAAACCTGCGCTTTTCACCGTTTGTTAACCAAAACCCAAGAGCATCTTTTGTAAGGAAAAAGTTTTTTGAAGACAAAAACCGTTATTGGTTTTTTGGAGGATCTCTGAAAAACCAATCTGGGTTTTGAAAACTGCCACAGAAGTTTATTCATTTTTTTATATGGGTAGATAGTTCAAGGTGTCCCTTACAAAACTAGATGCGAACGAAAACACTGTCTCGTGAGGTTTAGAAAAACCAGATGGTTTTCTGGAAGCCCTATAACCATCTTTGTTACTAGAGTGACACTAATATAAACATGTACAAACATAGGTTATCGACCCTCCTGAGCATCATGGTCATGTTTATTTTCTATTTAGAATAGTACTTTTTTATGAATCATACATGAACTTTATTAATATGTATTGTTTTTATATGAAAAAATGCCCTTGTAACGAATTATATGTTCTTTTCATTTGGATATAATTCAAGAAATATGAAGAAAAAATTTTTCCTGATAGCGTAGAGAGAAAAGAAATATTTGGATGCTCCTGTATTTATTGGTAATTGTAATAAGATATCAGGCAGAGTATTTAGTAGCTCGTATTATAATCTATCGCCTTGAATTGGTATGGTATGGAAGATATCACTTTTCTGATAAAGAATGTTTAATTCTGCTACATACCGTCACGTCAATGATAATTCCATTGATTTTTTTTGATCATGTTTGCTTCACGTTTATATCATCCTTTTCAAAAAGAAAAAGAAAAAACAACATAGATACAAGATTTGTTTCTTATTTGACGATGCCCAAAGAGTTTTCAGTAGAATTCAAACAATTAGCATTTCTGCAATCGATTTTGTTGAAAAGAAAAGAATGGTCCTTCGATACCTCTTGGTAATGTTACTGATCGTCTTCAAGCAATGCTTGGTGTTTCACAAAGATCAATGTATCGGCTGAAACATGAAATAAAAGAATTAAAGGATGAACAAGATAAATCTGTTAGATCTACACGTTCATCAAATTCTTCATTATCACCAACTGCATTACCGCCAACCAGCTACTCTGGTCGTCCAAAAATACAATTAACAATTCTTGAAGAAGATACAATTCGATTAATATTTCATCAATTATTGAAAGATAAAATGTATCCTACAGTTGAGAATTTGCTATCAACGCTGCTGAATGAAAATCCTGAATATCCTATCAAATCGAAAACATCATTACGTCGAAAAATGAAAGAATTAGGTTTTCGGTACAGAGAAACCAAAAAATCAAAGGTTTTAATGGACTCAATAGCTGTTCAAGCTCAACGTACTACTTACTTCAGAAAAGTTGATCAATTACGATCTAACAAATACATTTTGTACTATCATGATGAGACATGGCTAAATAAAAATGAAGAGAAAACTGTAGTGTGGTTTGATGATAAAGAGTATGGTCGTCTTCGACAAAGTGAAGGAAAAGATATTAAGTAAAGTTTTATCTCGATAATTCTTTTAAACTGATTTTTGTTTCGATTTTGATAAGTCAACGCTAGGCAATTAGTGGGCTTATTAGTCTGAATGGTTTTCATCTATGTACTTTAGACATTTTCAAGTGGGATGAAGTTCATGCAATGGACAATAATCATTTCATTGCATGGATGGACAGTACTGCCAGCACTCTCCGATCTGAACATGGAAAATCAGCGAATATTGCTATTATTATAGATAATGCCATGTGACATAATAAGCTCACTCCAGAATATGAACCACCTAAACGAGCATGGAAAAAACAATTAATTGCTGATTGGTTAACTAAACGAAAAATCAAATTTGAAACGTGTATGACAAAGCCCGAATTAATTCAATTAGCGTTTAGTGAACTACCACCAAAACAATACATTGTTGATAAGGTCGCAAATAAATATGATATTGAAATTGTTAGAATACCCGTGAAACATTGTGTTAAATCTCATTGAGCTCGCATGGACAAGTTTGAAGAACTACGTACGACAGCAAAATGTCCGTTTTAGTTTGAATTACGTTGCACAACTATGTAATGAATGGCTGGCTGTGTGCAGTCCTGAAAACGCCTCTAATTACTTTGCACATGTTTGCAAACATGAAGAAACATTCAAAATTGCAGATAAAAACGCTGAAGAATAAGAAAATGATCTGATCGATAGCGAAGATGATGTTGTCAGTGACACTTCAAATGATGATGACACTGATGATTAAAGGGTTTTTTTACCCAGTAGAAATATTTTTCTTCTTCATATTTCTTGAATTATATCCAAATGAAAAGAACATATAATTCGTTACAAGGGCATTTTTTCATATAAAAACACTACATATTAATAAAGTTCATGTATGATTCATAAAAAAAGTACTATTCTAAATAGAAAATAAACATGACCATGATGCTCAGGAGGGTCGATAACCTATGTTTATACATGTTTATATTAGTGTCACTCTAGTAACAAAGAGGGTTATAGGACTTCCAGAAAACTACCTGGTTTTTCTAAACCCCACGAGATAAAGCTTTCGTTCGCATCTAGTTTTGTAGGGGACACCTTGAACTATCTACCCATATAAAAAAATGAATAAACTTCTGTGGCAGTTTTCAAAACCCAGAGTGGTTTTTCAGAGATCCTCCAAAAAACCAATAACGGTTTTTGTCTTCAAAAAACTTTTTGCTTACAAAAGATGCTCTTGGGTTTTGGCTATCAAACGGTGAAAAGCGTAGGTTTCTATCTTGTTCCTATCAAGAGTTATTCAAAAAACAACCGACTGCCTCGAAATCTGGCGCCAGTAGTAATTACTGATTTTCTTATTTGAGAAGAAAAATGCCACAGATTTGCATAAAAGAAGACGAGAAAAAAGTGATCAGAGTGTTTGCTCTATCAATTATAACCCTCTCAGTACCGGTGTGCCTTATAAGGTACACTTTTTTTTTCTATTATTCATGAACTGAATAGTGTTGTATTTTATATGGATATCAAGCAGTGATTTTCATCGGAGAATAGCCTAAAACTTATAGAGTAAATCTATCATTGACTAGACCGTCTTACGACATCCTTTGATGCTCTATATGAAATTTTCATAGAAACTGCGTTGCTTTTCGGAAAAAGCTGGAATTTTTAAAAACTTTCTGTCGGGGAGCACTGAAAAACTGAAACATTTTTTCAAAAAGTTTCGATAAAAATATTATCAAAAATGTATTCGATGGTCAATATAAACTTTAAATGACCTTTTCTTCATTTTTATAGTCATGGTTATAAACGGATTAATTGATAGAGCAAGCACTGTAATCATTTATTTTGTCTTTTCTCTCTCTTTCATAGACATAAACAATGCGAGATGTGCATATCATGTAGAAGCATCCGACCAATAAGTATTCAATACGTAACTTCGTGCACATGCGACAAAAAGAATACAGTAAACACTATATATTTTTGTTTTTGTGTAACTATCGCTGCAATACTGCATTATCAGATTGTGTGTGAATATAAAAATTAATAAATACATAATTTCACATATAAAAAAATTTATTGCTAAAATATTTTCTTTGAGATTATGAACCTTTTTGATATTTTTTCAGATGTTTTTCTTTGAGAAAATGGACAGTTTTTATTGGTGTATATGTTTATTAATGTTAAAAAAAACTAACTATAAAAAAGAAGAATATGGATAGAAGATGTTGAGAAAATGTCCTTGATGATGGAGAAGTGGGTTGGAAGAAGGTCGAAAGTATTAGTAGATGGGTAATAATTGTCGTTCCTAAAAGTAAAAAGAGAGAAAATCGATGAATAAATGGAATTCGATTTGAGAATAAAATATGCTTACTCTCTTCTATTTTCACAGTCGGCGGCACACATTTATACACCGACCGGTTGCAGGGTTGCAAGCTTTGTGGCATTCCCGGCGTGGTGGTGGTAGCCGTTTTTCAAACATCACACTACGGAGGAGCGCACGTAATTGAGGTTGGTTGTTTTCGAGTGAATCGCTGTCATCGTGGGCCTGACTGTAGCTAAATACAGTTAGCAGTTGTGCCATACACACTAAATTAAAATGTGTCGCAAGTGTCGCGTTTTACGACATATTGTACGACACATTAAAACGCGACACGAGGTGCTCACTGCGACACATTTCTTCCAGCGGACCCACGACACATTTTTTTGCGACACATTCGACATATTTTTCGGCACGTGGTTTTCTCTTTTTTGAAAAATCGAATTATTAGTAATTTTTTTTAATTTTAATTCGAATTACTGGTACCTATTCTTGTACCTGAAGACGATCAGATCGTAATATCTGACCATTCAGAGATTCTCAGATCTCTATAGAACTACTTCGGGGCAGTCCATTCTTTACCAGCAAGCGACCTCTTAAGACATTCTCGAATCCTAAATGGTCGCGAAACAACTAAAAAAAAGTATACGAAAATGTATAAATTTAGTGCATTAAATCGGCTCAGTTATATGTATCGTCACATGCAAAACAAAACGGTGAAAGAATAGTTGACATATAGACTACGACACATTAAAAGTGCGACGCATTCAAGCACGACACATTTTCGTAGTGGAATCTGCGACACATTCGTGCACGACACATAAATACGACACATTTTATTTTAGTGTGTAAAGTATATTGCAAACACGATCATGACGAAATGTTTGCTATTCATAGTTTCTGTTTGTTTGAGTAGTAGTTGGATAAGAGGATGTGAATTAGATTATGAATATATGTGATGTTTCGCTGTTTATTTATACGGTGATTGAAGTAAGGAGATAGGCTAGGTGACGCTTGCGCTGCATTATATATGCCTAAAGGCAATGAAGTATGGCGAAGGATTGTTGCCTGTATGTAATAGCAAGAAAGGCGATTGGGTTTGTATTGAAGAAACAAAAAAAAGTGATTTTGGAGCGTAGTATTATAATGAGAGATCTGTGGAGTGAAACGTTTTTGGCTCCGAATCCGACTCTGAATTTGTTTTTCAATGACTTCAAGATCTAAACACTCCAAAAATTCGCTTTCTCATAAATCAGAGAGAATTCATATGTCCCGAGTTGTTACGTAGTTTAAATTTCTTTTACCATAATAAATGGAATCTGATTCTTGATTATTCTGCACGAATAAATAGATGTTGCAGTTGATTTTTAGAATTTAGTTGAGTTTGAAATAAGTAATATACAAATATCTTATAAATAGAGTTATTGATATATTGAATAATTTTTATATTTCTATGATTTTTTTAAGGATTAGAATATGAAAAAATGACGTTGGAGTTAGAAAGCATAATAATAATAATATTTTGGATATGTGAATGGTTAGAAATGTATGTTAAAGATTTTTTTTTGAGATGGGGGCATGGGGACATTGAATTATTGGTTAGAAACAAGTAACTCTTATCAACAGTGACTCGCTTAACCCTCGACTAAATTCATTCTATTTATTTTGAGAATCATTGTCAGGTAATTTATTTCAATAAGTGTAATTCTATAGGCACCTCAATCTGAAGAAACTTTTCAGATTTTATGATTTTCAAAAGCAAGACGATCAGTTTCAAATTCGGAAAAAATCAAGCGTCCGCACTTTCTTCATCATAGATAACAACTTTGACTTTTATGGACCATTAATAAAGTGCTGACGTTAACCGTTTGGACTACAGTTGGCATACTCCTTTCCAAAAATATTCTAGACTTCGTCGAAAGTTGTACACAAGAGAAGATCATGTTAACCTTGTAAACGAATGATGGATTGTTTGTCAGAGTCTCTAAAAGGCGTCACTTACGACCAGTGAATACACTCATCCTATTTTCTTCTCCAACTAATACTTCTAACTATGTTACGATTAAACCAAATTAGCTTCCAATTCATAAGAATTTGTAGATTTTTAATAGGATCACTTCTAATAAGGAATTATAAGAAGCAAACGGAAAGAGAAGCAAAAAACTAAAGGAAAGAAAAAAATACGCAAGCACAATTTATTGAAGAAATCACATGTGATGATAGAAATTTAGTTTTGCATTTTGTGTATCAAACCTTTCGAATATGTTCCTTTGTCTCTAAAGGAAGTATATTGCCAGATTTCGTAAATCATGCAAACCGTTGTAAGTTTGCTAAAATATCTTTCTTCTTTTGAATGTCAGCTATTCAAAGGAGCGGCTAGTTGTTCGTCGGCATCACTCATGACTAGCCGCTCCATTATTTATGTCTGCTTCATTCAGCAACTAATAGTTTGATTTCGTTCACAATCCAAGAAAATCACGTCTGACTGTATATGAACGGTTATGAGGTTTAGAATAGAACTTCAGACGCAAAGTTAAAAAACTAAGCCTATTTCACGTACTCTTTATAGTAAAATACCTTCTGTCAAACTAAATGGAATACTGCTATAGCCTTTGACTATTATTGTTTTTAAAACTATGTTTGTAATTGAATTTATATTAATTACTGTCCATCATGCATGCCAATTGACCCGAAAAATGTAGAAGCATCTCACTTTATTAACTTTATGCTCATCATTTGTGAAATAATTCATGAGCAATAGATCATCTACATCTGTTAGTTAGCCTTTCGCTTATGAATTGACTTATATTCTGTCAAAAACTAATGATTTGTATATAAATAAGGGATGATCTAAAAGTAGCGAAGCGATATATAGATAACTCTTCAGTGTAGATTTAATTTATTTATGAATGATTAGAACGATCAAATTTTTTAGATAAGTGCTCCCGTATATGTCTGATTACACGATAAGTTGCCGAAATCCATTGTAGATTTATCGAATGCATTCACAGGACAAGTTAAGATAGCAGTTAAATAAGTAATGAAAGGAAAACAAATGCGAATATATCAGGAAAAACCAATTAGAAAATGATTAGTCTGTCAATCAGCAATAAATAAATAGAATATATCTTGACAACCAAGGAAAAATAACACTTCTATTCAAGATGCTGGAATAAAAAGTTACAAAGTTTGTGTGACAATTGGCTAATATTGGAAAATAATTACAAATTTTACAGCATTCGTCATCTAAGACATGTCGTATTGCTATAATGAACTGAAAAAAGATGTCAAAGTTTCACATTTAAGTCTATTAAAAACTGTACTAAAAAGTTATTTATATACCCCTCTATTACACTGGCGTTTAGCTTTCAAGAGAAAAATTTCTGATCCACAGGAAAATAATTCTCATCGAGCATATTGAAATTCAAGTTCTGTTGATAGCTATACATTATGGATTCAATTTCGTCATCTTTCTAAAAAAAGTTGCATTATATTGAAATTTTTGAGTATCAGAATCTCAATGAAATTTTTTCGAAATACCTGATAGATTTTTTACAGACCTACTCTGGAAGAATCCCTGTTAAATTTCACAAATGAACGACTAGTCGCTCACACTGTCAAATATAAAAGCACCAGAGCAAAGCATCTCATAACTTCACGACTGAATATTGAAAACAACGCGTGCAAGTATACATGTAAGAGTACAAACTTATCTTGACGGTGATGTTCTTTTGACCTTGGCATGAACAATCAGAGACACAATCTCTTTTTAGTTTTTTCCATATGATCCTCCCTTCAGTCAAGAGAATGTTTGCACCTTTGAGGAAGAGTACATATTGTTTTTTATAATGAACTCACATGTCAAGCAAGTTTATCTCTCCGATAAGAAGCATTGATTTCTCTTCACATTTGGGGATCTTAATCAGTATTGATTACTTTAATAGTGACATAAACTTCCACCGGATTGGAAGATTTTACCAAAGATATCATATATATTAGTACAGTAGTACAGCCAAACGAGTAACACTAATAATTGTATATCTCTGCTTGAAAGATCTTAGAAACCAAACTCTTTGAGAGCATTTAATAACTGACTGAAGTCTATCACTTGCGCACATACTCGATTCAAAAGTGAGGAGACAGTTAGGGATATTCCTTGGTAGACTTAATTCTACTTGAACAACTTCTAATTAGTCTCGAACATACTTAATTTTAATTAAAAGTAGAAATGAACGACTAGCCGCTCCTCTGTGCACCCCTACTCCTTTATTCTTTGTAACTCTCTATACAATCTTTATCATTTATCCTTGCGGTTCTTCAATTTTTCTGTACGATCAGTCTAGACACCTTAGTCGTACACGTTATTTACATATCCCACTAATAGATTTCTGAGAACTTAAACATTCAACCTGAAACTAATGTAATTAATCAAGAGTTCGACATCGAACACTCATCATTAGTTTAAATGTAGGCCTGAAAAAGTGTAATTGGAAAAGAGCATAAGCTCGCGAAATTCTGATTCATTGCATTTTGAGCCTAATAAAATCTCAAATGTCCTGAACCTAACATTGAAAATCTATGATTGAGTGAATTTTTCAGCTCCAACGCTTTTATTGGTTGAAAGCGCAACATCAAAAATCTTTAATGGATTGACTTCTTACTTGGAAAACTCTAACTGATGAAAAAACGAGATCGAAAATATCCGATTATATGAAATGCAAAGCCCAAAAATGTGCTTAATTCAAAGCTGCGACATCAAAAAATTTTAATTGGGTTATTCGCCAGATTTCGAAAAACGGTTTTATAATCTTACACTAATTTGGCCTGTGCAATGTGACATGGCACAAACAAAGATACACACAAAATTCTATTAGTATATTTCATATAACTTCACTTCGGTCGGACAGAAAAAAATTACTTGAAAAAATTCAAAAACTAACAGTGCCATTCAATTTCTAGACCTCGAAAATCTTTGCTAAAATATTAATATTCGATTTTTTTTCAAAGTTAACATGTCGTCTTTAATTTCCTAAGAATATAGTTTTTTGACCTTTGACCTTTGACCTGGCACAAACCAATAAACTCTTTTTAGCTTTTTTCGTATGACCTTCCCTTCAGTCGAGGGAATAAGTACATAAAAAACCAATGGTACTACTGAGTTCTTCGGCCCAAAATCCCTTTGAGAGCATTTTTAGAAAATATTACATTCTATCACTATCGAGATAATCATTGTTGTTCTGTGAATGGTTAGGACAGACAGACAAACTTTAAAGGAATTTACGACCGTATAACCCTTTCTATCAGAAAAGGGAATAACATTGATTTGTCTATTTGAGAGTATACTGCATAAAAATTTTTTGGATTCATGTTTACAGCAAAAGAAATATAGATGTCACTATTGAGAAATGCATTTACTATTAATTGGAAGAAAGAAACGCATTTTAATCCCTCTAACAATAGTCCAACACGTATTTTTTAATGAGTCACTACCTAATGCATGTTTTTTTTACCACCATCGTCTCGTATCTTTTTTCTCTTTTTGTAGCATTTTATATGGATGAATACGTTTTTCTTTATAGATATACGTATTGTAAAAACAACGATTTTAAGCAACTATTAGTTGTTAATTTTCTTCTATAAAAAAAAATTGACACAGCTTTGTATAAAAAGAATTCTTGAAATATGATCAGTCGTAACATTTCAAATATAAAGATGAATGTACATATATGAATTAATAGACATTTTTTTAATTTTAAATTATTCCAATTAGCTTTTATTTTATCATATGAATGACTAAAAGCAACCGGGCATATTTATCAAATTAATGAATAATACTTCTGAAAAACTTTCTAAACTCATCTTATTCGCTCGCTACATTTGATGGTTATTCTTGTTGATTATCTGAAGATGACGATGTTTCATCGTCGATATATGGTGATGAAGGATCAGTACGAATGGCTTGTTTAGCCATTTCTTTTTTTTAATCAAATATGTATTTAAAAAGGTTATAAAGGATCGATTGGTTGTCTATGATTTGTAATCATTCACATATATACATATGTGAAAAAAGGCCTAGTCGATTATATGTACAAGGATACAATCAATGAGGCATGAATATAAATTTTTTTCTTACCTTCATATTATATTTCGTTCTTTTATCCTTCTTTCTTAGGCATTAATGACGATGGTATCTTATATGCATTCAACCGTAAACTATGAGGATCAACGAAGGGACTCAAAAAATTATAAATATATTTTTATACGGATGAAAAAGTATTATATTATTAATACGTACCATTTAAAAGATTTTTTTTTCATATAATTAATTTCAAAAAATAAATCTATTTTAATATAAATCAAAGATGACTGATAATTGATTGAAAAAAACTTTCTAAACAACTAAGTCCAGTAAAACTAATTTTTTTGTATTTAACTTTGACTTTAATTGTAGAGGAAGGAAAAAAATGACTGAAGATTTTGCTCTATCACTTATAACCCTCTCAGTACCAGTGTGCCTTATAAGGTACACTTTTTTGTCTATTATTCATGAACTGAATAGTGTTGTATTTTATATGGATATCAAGCGGCGGTTTTCATCGGAGAATAGCCTAAAACTTCTAGAGTAAACCTATCATTGACTAGACCGTCTTACGACATCCTTTGATGCTCTATATGAAATTTTCATAGAAACTGCGTTGCTTTTCGGAAAAAGCTGGAATTTTTAAAAACTTTCTGTCGGGGAGCACTGAAAAACTGAAACATTTTTTCAAAAAGTTTCGATAAAAATATTATCAAAAATGTATTCGATGGTCAATATAAACTTTAAATGACCTTTTCTTCATTTTTATAGCCATGGTTATAAAAGGGTTAATTGATAGAGCAAGCACTGTAATCATTTATTTCTTCTTTTCTTTACCTCTTTCATATACATAAACAATGCAAGATGTGCATATAATGTAGAAGCATCCAACCAATAAATATTCAATACGTAACTTTATGCACATGTGATAACTAGAATACAGTAAACACCATATATTTTTGTTTTTGTCTAACTGTCGCTGCAATACTGCATTACCAGGTTTTGTGTGAATATAAAAATCAGGAAACACATAAATTCAGATATACACAATTTATAGCTAAAACATTAGTTTTCGAAATCAACAACCTTTTCGATCTTTTTTCATATTTTTCAGATGTTTTTCTTTGAGAAAATGGACAATTTTTAGTGGTATATATGTTTATTAATGTTGAAAAAAACTAACTATAAAAAAAGGTACACGAAGGAGATATTGGAAAATTGTCCTTGTTAATGGTGAAGTGGGTTGGAAAGAGATCGAAAATGTTAGTAGATGGGTGATAATTGTCGTTCCTAAAAGTAAAAAGAGAGAAAATCGATGAATAAATGGAATTCAATTTGAGAATAAAATATACTTACCCTCTGCTATTTTCGCGGCCGCTCGCACTCAGTTACACATCGACCGGCACGGTTACAGGTCGTGTAACATTTCCGAGGTGGTGGTGCTAGCCGCTTTTCAAACATCGCACTACGGAGGAGCGCACGTAATTGAAATTGGTTGTTTTCGAGTGAATCGCTGTCATCGTGGGCCTGACTGTAGCTAAATACAGTTAGCAATTGTGCCATAAAGTATATTGCAAACACGATCATGACGAAATGTTTGCTGTTCATAGTTTTGTTTATTTGAGTAGTAGTTGGATGAGAGGATGTGAATTAGATTGTGAATGTATGTGATGTTTCGCTGTTTATTTATACGGTGATTGAAGTAAGGGGATAGGAAAGCTGGCGCTTGTGCTGCATTATATTTGCCTAAATGCAATGAAGCGTGGCGAAGGATTATTGCCTGTAGGTAATAGCAAGAAAGGCGATTGGGTTTGTATTGAAGAAACAAAAAAAAGTGACTTTGGAACGTAGTATTATAATGAGAGAGTTGCGGAGTCAAACGGTTTTGGCTCCGACTCCGACTCCGACTCTAAATATTTTTATCAATGACTTCAACATCGAAAAGTTCCTGAAATTCGTTTTCCCATAAATTAGAGAGAATTCATATGTCCAGAGTTGTAACATAGTTTAAATTTCTTTTACCATAATAAATGGAATCTGATTCTTAATTATTCTGCACGAACACATAGATATTTCTTAGACTGAAAGGATAAGGTCTAGAAAACGAAATTCACCTGTGTTTACCTGCCTGTCTGTTCGTCTATCGGTAATGCGGTCAAAATGACCATGGAAATATGGTACAAATGATCACTTAATAACTATGGTTAAACTAGCCCTGGTAATTATGGTATAAATGATTATCGAAGCTATAGTTCGAATATAGTTCAAATAAACATGGCGAAGACTATAATAATCATCTAATCACTATGATTTAAATTAATCGATCATTATTGATGAAAAATGACGATCACTGTTTAATTATTTATTTTGATTGGATTATTTTTTAGTGCTGCATTAATAACTAGATGTTTTATCAATAAATTAGAATTTTATAAGTGAATGTAAACATAAAATTATAATAAACAAAAATCATATTCTTTGAATAATGTGATCAAATTTTTTTGGAATAGAAACAGCGCCTAAATAATATAATTATAAAAATTCGCATTGTTGTTTACAAAATTATTGTAGTTCTCGATAAAATATATAAACGTTTTAAATAAAAGAGTAGCAGCCAAACGGTTATATACATAACAGTTCATGATAGCGAATGTGAAGGGTTTTTGTATTTGAGTAGTATTTTTCTCATGATTGTCCATCGATATTGATATGCATGCAAAAAATACTTATAGAGAGGCAATATCAACTCAAACAAAGAGTCATATGAGATTATTTAAAGGGTATGATTTCTGTTTATTATAATATTATGTTCAAACTCACTTGTACAATTCTAATTAATTGGCAAAGCACTTAGTTGTTGATACAACATTGAATAATAAGTTAATCAAAGTGAATAATTAAACAATGATCATCATTTTTAACCAGTACTGGTGGACTAATTTAAATCATAATGACGCGGTGATCTTTATGATCTTCTCCACAACTGTTGCAACTATGGTTACTAGATGAACACTGTAATCAAGTTATTATGTTACACACAATTACATATATTGAATTCCCGCTCACATCTATGAGCAATTATATAGACATCCCCATTGTGTCCATCTAGGGCCAAGTGAATCGACAGTCGAGGAGCGTTACTTGTACTTAATATTAGATGTAAAAAGTAATGGTTAAATTTTCAAACTTCGTTTAATCATCAAATACATTTGATATGACCGCGAAGCTCTTATTGCGAAAAGAAATTTTATGTTTAATGAAACAAGAAAATGATTCCATTAAATTAGTACCTAAGAAAAAAATGAAATACAAATGAAGTTTGAGATCATTTGCACTAAGTTTTCATCAACAACAACAATTAGTCTCGTATAATTTGTACAAAGTCTCACTCTTGTTTACATCTGCAGATGGCACAAATAATATGGAAATATATTTAAAATCATGTAGTAAACTAAATCAAATAATGCATAGTTATCAAAGAAGTGTTAAAGAATTTTATCGGTCAATGAATAGTATGCGTATTCTACAGCGAATTAAATCAGCAGTATTACGTGCATGTTCAGAATTTGTAGCTATTGATAATACTTAGGACATATCAAAAGTAGTCAGAGTGACACTTTAATACTGTACAATAAAATTAAAGAAACTTTCTTTCTATAGAGACTGATAGAGAAAAGAATGCTCTATTTGTCTATGCTATTTGATCATACACCAACTAATATCATAATGGTAAAATTTCGATAAGATCTGTTTCGTTAGGATATGTGCTATTTGTACTAGTTCATAAAGAGTATGACACTTTTACGTTCTCTTTATTATCATATAATAGGTTGTATTATAAAAACAAAATATACCACGAGATGCATCGTGAAAAGCTCTATAGTATGTAAAGGATCGGTTATTTCATACTTGCAATTTTTGGTTTTGAAAACAGATAAAGTTTTTAGCTACCAAATGTTGACGTCGCAAAAATGAGATTGTATTTTCGTAAAAGGCGCATTCGTTTTTTCCTATCTCATCTTTTTTTTGTTACCTAACACGTTCTATTTAAAAGAACAAAATATACTACAAGATGCAACGTGCAAAGTTCTAGAATTTACGGAAACCAATTATAAAAAGATGAGTTAGAGAAAAACTAAATTTGTCTCTTACCAAGAAAAAACAATCTCGTTTTCGCAACGTCGAAAATTGGTAGCTCAGAACTTTCTCTGCTTTGATACCAAAAAGGGTAAATATAGAATACGTGATTCTCCATAAACCTTAAAGATTTCAACGCCGCTTCTCGAATATGTTTTGTGCTTTTAATACAACGTATTAAACGATACTAAAATGAAATGCAAAGGTGCCCCATTTTTTTTAATACCATGCTCATTACGATCTAAATACTACCAGCTAATTTTCAACAATAGAAGTTCGTATCGAAATTTTATTATTATGATACCTGTTGATGTATGTGATCAAATAGCATAGAAAAATAGAGCATCCTTCTCTCTATCAGACCCTATAGAAAGGAAATTTCTTTAACTTTACTATACGGTATTAAAGTATCGTCCTGACTACATTTTGTATGCCCTAACTAGATCATTCAAAAAAATGGCAGGTGATGGCTTCAAAATTCTATTACAAGAAATATTTTATGCCGTTCCTGTACTCAATACATCTTCAATAAATGTAGATGCACTTATTGCGCATCTTACCACAGGAAATATTTCGAAAACCCGTATATTATTTATGGTCACTTTTCAATTGCTGTTTTCTGTATTTTGAGATAAGTAGAGAGGTAATTCGAATTTATAATGAAGTAAAAATCAATTATCATTTATTTATTGTTCTAGTATTTTTTAACACTTGGTACCATTTTTCATTAGATAATTTAGGTTTAAGTTATTGTAGCATTTCCATTCATCATACATACAATGGGCTATTTAATTTTAATCTGAATTTAAAACGAAAAAAAAGCGTTTGCTTTCAGATTGAAATTAAGAGTTAGTGAAACTAAGGAATTCTGAAATTTAGTATATACAGGGTGGCCCAAAAGTCACTTTACCGAGAAAAAATTGAATATTTCCATTACAACTCGATCAAACGGGCTCATTTTTTTTACCAAGAATAGAGACATGTTCACACTCCAAATCCATACAGACAAGCCTAGTGAGAGTCTTTATTAAACACCACTATTGACCTCAACAAGAAAAATTTTATTTTTTCACAGATAGAAAAAAAACAGTATACTTAACAGAGGGTCTCTCTAGGCATATCTTTATGAATATGAAGCTTGAACATGCCTCTATTATCGGTAAAAAAATCGGCTCGTTTACTAGTGCTGTAGCCGAGATATTCAATTTTTATTTTCATAAACTGACTTCTAGTCCGCCCTGTATAGGGTCCAAAAGCCACGATACCAAGAAAAAATGAAATATCTTCACTACGACTCGAGCAAACGGGCTGATCTTTTTACCA
>JAJEKB010021158.1:870493-915984 GCA_022393335.1 Macrotrachela quadricornifera
CCCCCAATCTTGAAAAATTTTCTTTTTTTTTGCTTGATACTTTTTAAAAAATTTTTAAAAATCCTTCAAAAATTTCGAAAAATCTCGAAAGATCTTTAATAAATCTGTAATCTTTTCTTCAAAATTTCGATAATTTATAGGCACTTTTTAAAAAATTTTTGTCCCCCCTTCCAATCTTTAGCCCCTCGCGGCAGCTCTGTGTATCTGAAGCTCAATTGTTGAAAGATATGTGAGTTCCACATTTTAGTCCTAAAGGGACTGCGCTGACAAGCTTTTTCGGCAAAGTGACCTTTTTGTCTATCTGTGAAAAAGTAAAATTTTTCTTGTTAAGGTCAATAGTGGTATTTACTAAAGGCTCTCACTAGGCTTGTCCGTATGGATATGGAGTGTGAACATGTCTCTATTCTTGGTAAAAATATGAGCCCATTTAATCGAGCTGTAATGGAGATATTCAATTTTTTCTCGGTAAAGTGACTTTTGGGCCACCCTGTATATATATCAGGTGATATTTTTCATTTCTTTTTTCTTCTTATTCTTTGGTTTATTCCTTATATGTATTGAAGTGTGTGATTTTTAAGTGAAAAAAAAAGACGTGACATTATCTTTTTTTTCTCTATTCTATCATACTATAAAGGTGGAAATTGATCACTCTCTTTTCCCTTCTCAATTGCATAAATAACCACATGTTCTTCACATTTAGACAGTTAATATTTCTAAACATTAGAATATGATATATTGTAATGAAATATATTTTTTCTTGACAACTTAAACTTATATTTTATTCTTACTATGAGAAACAAATAAAATGAGTTTTTATATAAAACAAAATTTGTATGATTTTGAATATATTAAAGAATTTACATTCATAAATAATTGTTACAATATATTCTATACCGGGTGGGCCAAAAGTAACATAACAAAAAGAAAAAAATTGAATATCACCTTTACGGCTCGAGCAAGAGAGCTGAATTTTTTACCAGTGCGAGAGGCATGTATAAGCTCTATATCCATAAAGACATGCCCAGAGAGACCCTACGTAAAGTGTTACTATTGACCTCAACAAGAAAAGTTTTACTTTTTCGGAGATAGAAAGAAAAACAATATACTTAACACAGGATTTCTCTAGGCATGTCTTTATGGATATGAAGCTTATACATGCCTCTACCACTGGTAAAAAAATCAGTTCTTTTGTTCGAGCTGTAATGGAGATATTCAATTTTTATTCTGGTAAACTGACTCTTGGACCATCCTGTGTATTGTTTTTTTTCTATCGATGAAAAAGTAGAATTTTTCTTGTTGAAGTCAATAGTGACACTTTACGAAGAGTCTCTCTGTATATGTCTTCATGGATATAGAGCTTATACATGCCTCTCTCACTGATAAAAAATTCAGCTCTCTTGCTCGAGCCGTAAAGGTGATATTCAATTTTTTTCTTTTTATTATGTTACTTTTGGGCCACCCGGTATGTATTCGTTTTCTGAGTTTGTTAATTTTAAATAAAACTATTCGAATTAATCAAATATATGCTAAAGATATGAATGATGTCTAGACAAAATTCTTTTTTCTTTTATTAGTAATAAAATTTTAAAAGACTTAAATATCTTAATGTTTCAATTATTTTTCCTTGAAATTCTCGACGTTCTGAATTATATATTTGTCTAATTAAATAGAATCGATAATTTATAGTTTTATCTAATTATATAATGATACACATTTTATATCAAAAGAATAAATATTAGTAGATATTTATGACTATTATCATGAAATAAATTTGTTCATTTTATGTTTTTATTCTGAAATTAAGAAGCAAAATCGTCTTTTTTTTTGTTAAAGTAAAAAGTAATGCTACGAAATAGTTTTTATATAATATTCAAACTCAGTTCAGAGATATACGTTAATATCTTTGAAAATAAAGTTAATAAATAATTGCATGTGAAACAATTTAGAAAACTATTAAAATCAGAATATTCTTAATTGGCTTTTGATTAATTATCACACTCTTATCTATAAGTCATTTCTATTTTGTATAATCATATGAGTATATGCATCTGAATTAACTCTTTATGCTATTTTTGGGCATATTTATTAACATATTCGCTGTGATAGGACCCACCGATGAATCTCATTACTCTCTAACAAAAAATTAATTTCACGAAATTTGTTTTTTTTGAAAAGAAAAATTACACAAATTAAAATAAGCTTTACTTTCTAAATTGTAGAGATTTTCACGCTGAATCTTTTGGAATATTTTTCTTTTCTAATAAATAAAATATCTTTAGAAATTAAAATACAAAATGCAAAGTTCTACTAGTCATTTTGGGTCATCCGTTATCAGAGAATGACGAATCTCACAAGTGAGAATCATCGCGTCGAATGTGTTAATGAATCTTTGTTATTATAATTGACATATTGCTTTACATAGACATAAAATATGGGCTAGAAGTCCTGACTCGATTTTAATATTAAATTTTTCTTGAATAAAATATGCGATTGAAAAAATATCTATTCTTTATCCCAAATTACAATCTTCAGATTGGGAGTGATGATTTAGCCTTAATATTTCATTAAATAATGGTAAAATGCTAATATTTTTGCATTAAAATTAGTTTAATACTTAATGCTTTGACTATTAGTATTAGAGTAATATTTAATACTTTTCCGTTAGTATTAAGTTAGTATTAGGGTAATGATAACATTTGTGATTCCTATAAATAGGACAAAAGTGTTCCGTTATTGCAATTATCATCTCAAAAATCGAACAAACATTGTTCTATTTTTAGGAAAGAGTTCCTGAAACAAAATAATTTTGTTCTGTTTTTAGTTTGATGATTCTTATACGAAACAGTTTTGTTCTCTTTCTAGAGATCATAAATATTATTATTATCCTAATGTTAACTTAATATTAAGACAAAAGTAATAAGTATTACTCTAATACAAATATCCAAAGCATTAAGTATTAAAGTAATTTGAATACAAAAGTATTAGTATTTTTTCAATGCTAATGCTAAGTTAGCATCTCTGCCTACGAAAAAAAAATTTGCAAAAAATCATGACAAAACGCTGTCTATGGAACCGCGATTTTGGCCGATTTTTTACATACGAAGAAGTCAGACCATCAATCCACATGTAAATAATCGGAAAAAACTGTGGTTACTAAGAACGCGTTTATTCACGGTATTCGAAGAGTGCATTGATGGTCTGACTCCTGCGTATGCAAAAGACCGGCTAAAGTCGCGATTTCATAAACCGCATTCTGCAGCGATTTTCTGCGAATTTTTTTGTGGATATCCATATACACACCTAACTATATATCTAATAATCTGCCTACCTGCTTAAGTACCTATCTATAAACCTACTCAGCTATTTCTCTGATTATCTATCTATTTAGCTGTCTATGCAACTACCTATCGAACTATCTATCTACCTGTCTATCTAACTACCTATCTAACAATCTACCTATGTAACTATCTATCTAACTATCTATCTACCTATCTATCTAACTACCTATCTAACAATCTACCTATGTAACTATCTATCTAACTATCTATCTAATCACCTATCTATCTATTTATCTCCGCGGAAAAAATCTCCTGCAACCGCAGTTTTTGTTAACCGCGACTTGACCCGTTTTTTTGGAGTTGCATAAATGGTCTGACTCTCGCTATCACATAAAACCGCCTCAAACCGCAATTAACAGAAACCACGGTTGGACACGATTTTTATATATCACCTGATTCGTACACCTGAGTCATGATACTCAAGTTCATCTGAACTTCTGCAAAGTTCAGGTGAGTTGTCCTTCAAACGACTGTGCAGCGAGCTTTTAAAAATTCCATTATAAATACCTTATGTCACTTTTTGACAACTAAGTTCTAAAAAATATTTTACAAAAATATCTTCGAAATGCGAGAGCATGACATCTCCTTTGTCTTTACACATTCCATTTGTGTTTCAAAAACCGCGTTTACAAATAAGTTCATCGCGGTATATTATACCTCAGTTATCAATGTCTGCACCGCAGTTTATGAAACCGCAGTTATGAGCATTCGCACCGCGGTTATTGATTACCGCGGTAAATAAAAACTGTCACAAACTGCGGTTACTAAAATCACACCGCGGCATGTTGCTGTTTTACTGGTAATATTTTTCCGTGGGTCTACCTACCTACTAATCTATTTATCTGTCCATCTAACTATTTACGTATATCGAGATCTAACTACCTTTAGGTATCTATTCACTTATCAAGGTAAACAAAATCAAGAAATAAAGTTAATCTGATGAGATTTAAAGAATAAAGCATATTGTATATAATAATGAGGTAATTAAAACAAGTTCTCAATAAAAAAGAAGACATATCAAAATAAATTCTGATAGAGACTTAAACTAAAAACACTTGATTATAAAATATAAGTATCCAGACAGACTAGAAAAAGATGAATTAACTTATGACGTGATGCGCCAATCACATTGCTTAATTCAGCTTGACTTAACTTATCATTCTCTAGTCTATTTGAGGCCTAAGAAGATAATGAAAAGTCAGCTTGTTTCATTCTTGATATCGACATTATGATTGAGCCAGCCGACTCAACGAGAAAGTGTATATAGATGATGCGTCAATTCTTTTCTTCTCGTATTATCGATTGCTAAGGGCACTAATATAAAAAAAATTAAGTAAAGCACGATAGATTAAATAGTATACTCGTGTTATTAAAGAGATAGTTGCAGATGTAGTAGAGAAAATTTAAAAAAATGCAAACACGATACTGCTTTACTTACATCATGGATCTACAATAACAGTATGAATGATATCGTGATTATCATTATACAAATCGAGGATTTTAAAACCGCGACTGACCGCAATATTTTATACCGCGATTATCGCCATGTATACAGTGGTTTTGGACACCGATACTAACCGCAATACTTTAAACCGCGATTATCATCATACATCCCGCTATTTTCCAAATCGTTGTGAATCGAAATATTTTAAACTGCGGTTATCATTACACATACCATACTTTTCGAAACCGCGACTGATTGCAATATTTTAAACCGTGATTATCGCCATGCATGCCGAGGTTTCGGAAATCGCTACTAACCACAATATTTTAAACTTCGATTATCATGGTACATATCACGCTTTTAGATACTGCGGCTGACCGCAATATTTTTGACCGCGTCTGTCATCATACATACCACGATTTTAGAAACTGTGCCTAACCGTGATATTTGATACCGCGGTTTGGCCCTAGAAAATCGCGCTTTTTTTTAAACGCGATGTCACAAATCGCAGTTAACCGCGCTAATTTGAAAAAAACTGCGGTTCACCGCGGTTTTTCTTAAAAATTTTTTTCGTGGGTGCCCCAGATTCATTCTTAACGCAATCTCTATTTGGAGATAATTTTACAGTTATGATTATTTCTGGTGATCGAATAATGATTTACAATTAGCTGTTTTTCAATTTAGGGTTTTTATTTTAAAAATACAATAAGTTATGCATACCATAATTTAACACCATCTTCTATCATGCTGAAAATCTTTTATCAATGAAATCAAGTACTCTAGCAAAAATCGTATTATATAAAATTACACTTTGCTAACCAGAATTATCAATTTTTTTTCTATTGAAACCTCTTAGAAAATATCTACAAAATCGTTCATTTTAATTCATCCTCACCTTCACAACTCACTAGAATTAGTTATAATTGTAAAATTATTTTCAAATAGAGATTGATGTCGAGATAAATCTAAGAATTGCAATTTAGGGTAAAGGATAATCAAAATTCCAAGAAATGTATCATTAAAATCGAAAATATATTCTGGTCACCAGATTGTGCCATTGATCATAAGTTTAATAAATTGATCTTAGACGATAACATATGGTAGATGAAATAGGATGATATTTAAATAAAATATGTCTAGTATATTGTATTTTAGAAAAAAAAAAATCTCTAATTAGCTATCATTTTTTATTTTATAGATTCAATAATTCATTAATGTGAATTTGATTTAGGGGATAAGTTCAGAATGTCACAATTTGTAGTAAATAAAAATCTACCAAATAGTTTACCTCTTTTTTTATTTTCTGAATTTATAAATAAATTTCATACAAAGAAAAATCTATTTCAAAGAATAAAAACTAGAAGGAAGGCAACAATGTATAAAACTTAATAATATCTCTAACGTATAATGATAAACAGCGGCATCTTTTGAGTAAACGACATTTTAATCTATATTGTAACTAATGTGAGCTATAAGATATTTTAGCTCAAATGCGTAAAATTTATATATTAATTATCTCCTATTATCATAGCAACATCTTCAGTTCAATAAATATTCGTATTTAATATTTACAATCGATAAAAACATATTTATAAAACTAACCTATCAAAAAGACAGCATAAAAGAAAAAAAAAGTAGAGCAAACAGTTTTTCTTTTACTCTCTCTCTCTCTCTCTCTCTCTCGTTCTGTTCTAAGAGAACAAAACATAAGTATTTCTATTTGTTATTTTGTTGTTATCATTCTATTTCGTATAACTTCATACTGTGATATATAATATGACTTTGCAAAAATTAATAATCAAACCATTAACTCAAGAAGCATTTATTCCATTTAATGATATTATCGAAATAGATCAACATTCTTTTCGAGTGATTAATAATATTTCAACTCATCGTTATCATTGTCTTGCTAAAGTCGAAACAACATATCCAGCTGATAGTAATTGAGCAATCATAAATATCTTTCGAGCTCAAATAACAAAAATGCCATTTACTATTCATATACTTGAATGATATTCACTTGGTAGTCAAACATTTGTATCATTACTTGGTCGATCATGTCTCATTGTTGTTGGTTCATCAATAAATAATTCTATTAATAATGACAAATCTCATCCTAATCTCTATATGTGCTTTTATAACAAATAGTAAACAAATTGTAAATTATAATTGTGATACTTGGCATCATTCATTATTATCTATTAGTAATGAAGTTGATAATTTTCTTGTTATTGATCGTGAAAATTGAGGAAATAATTGTGATGAATATTTTTTTGAAGAAAATGAACATATGATTCTTGATTATTAATCATAATTTAATTCTTTTACAATAAAATAAAAATAAATATTTCCCACATCTTTTTTTTTTAATTCAAAAATAAAGACAAAAAATAAAATAAAATAAAATTTTTTATATTAACAAAAAATTAATTATAATAAGTCTATTATAAAACAGTTCATTAAAAAGTGTTATTATTATTTTATTGTTGTTAAGCTTTAAATTGTCGTGGTTGATGATGTAAAATAGGTTTAGTATAATTATTAGGTTGTTTATCACCATCAATTATAAGTTGAAATGCAGCTTTAAAAGCAATATTTTGATCAAAATTTGGTACCATTAATTTATATTCTAAACTATTTGTATTTTATCGATAAACAATACAAGTTATTTATTGAAGTGTTTCAGTAACTTGTTGTTTAATTATAATTCCATGTCATAATCAGTTTATCATAAGTTGACTTGAAATTCTTAATGTCACACGATATTATATTAATTTAATATCATCAATATCAGATATTTTTGAACAACCTATAACTTGATCAATCCAACAAACAACATAATTGAGTATACTTTGAATTATTATCTGATTTATGTTGAATTTTTTCTTGAGAAAGATTTCGAGTAAGAATTGATATTGTAAATAAATCATCTAAATAATCATTTGTTAATGAAGATGAAGAAATTAATTTATTTTGACATACAAATACATCAATTTGATGATAATATAATGTATGAAGTATATCAGCTATTGATGATGGTACCCATGTACAAGTTACAACAAATTTAAGATGATTAATTTTTTGGTTGAATCATTAATATCATCATATCTGGCATAGTCCACATATCTTTACCTATTTATGCTTTATTTAATAGATTATATTTTAAACCAATTTCAACATTATTTTTTTTTATAAGTATTTAATCATTTCATTTCTTTCATTTGTTCTTTTAATACAAATAGATTTATTTCCATTAATATATGAATTTCATCACGTATTCGATCAAAAAAATCTATATTTATAAATACAAGACAATTTTGAACTTTTTAAATACATTTAAAAAGATTAGCTGATATATGATGTTCTTCATTCATAATACTTATTTTAAGTATATAGCGTGATGATTGAAGAAGATCTTTAATATAAAAAAAAGAATTTTGATGTAAATTCAATTTCTTCTGGACTATGTTGTTTTAATTAGACAACATAAATTGAACCTTTTTGACTATTTTTTTATTTCATCTTTATTATTTTTATTAATATCATATAAAGCAATTAATATTATTATAATAGCATTAAGTATACCTTCAGGAATTTCTTAATTATCTTTATTTAAAAAATTATATCTGTATACAATAAAAGACCAACATAACGAATAAAAAGTAATGATTAATCAGATAATCGTAATTGATTATCATTTTTTTGATATATAAATTTTATCTTGATGTAATTTTTAATATATTACATAATTATTTTTAATAAATTCAATTTTTAAATTATCTTTCATTAAACCAAACTAATTTTGATATAATGATATTTTATTATAAATATCAACTGTTACAACTGAATCTTTACAGTCAACAATAGTTGTTAATGCTAATTCAATTATAATATCTTTTATTTCATTTTAATTTAATAAAATTTCAGTATGAAGACTATTATATATAAATAATATTGAATTAGATTTAGTTATTTCATCTTGTTAATCAAGATATTGTTTAGAATATTTAAGGTGAATAATAAAATCATTTTGTAAAATAATCTGTTCAAAAAACAAAATAAAAAAAAAAAGAATTAATTTTTGTTTTTACTTCACGTTCATTATTTTCAATATTATATTTTATAATATTAACAAGTGATAAACCATTGTTTAATAAAATCGATCGATTAAATAATTGATGTGTGTATGCAATAAATTTTTCATTATGTTTTATTATTTTTTCACAATCATCATTTTCTGAAATAAAATTTATACCGTATAATGGAACATATAACGAATTCTAACGAGCAATTACTATATTAAATGCAAATCATGTATTTATTTATGGTACACCAAATTTTGATCCTGTTTGTATAGCTATTTCATTATCAACATTTGTTGGATTTATTTGAAAATTTTCATTAGTTTTTATATTAAATAACCAATATCAAATAAAAAATTTTTTAACATAAAAAACTGTTTTTTCTATAACAAAAAAAACCAACAAACCTAAATTTATCGAAACAAATACGTTAAAGAATTTATCGTCGGACCTAAATAAATAAGAGAGTATATAATAAAACAAAAAAAAGAATCACTTACGATCAACTGGAATAATTAGTTCCTTGCGGCAGTTGTTCTTTGTGACTAATATTTTACGTGCGGTTACATATTGAATTTCATCAGTTATAACATGACATTTCCGCTGTTATCCAAAACAATAAATCGGATTCTGATTGATTTTGCTTATGATGATGTTCATTTTTCTTCTTATCTACATCATCATGAGCAACATCATCATCTTCTGGGATTGTAATAACCAATGTTCTTGGTAAATAATTTGTTGTTTCACTTTTTATTTGTTTTGGTATACCATTAGGTTTTGTTAAATGTATTAGAATTTTATAGTGTTGAGAAAAATTAATTTCTTCATCACCAACAGTAATTGTAAGTTCCAATTGTTTTGACATAATCACAGTTAAAAAATTATGATTTTTATATTACCTTGAATGACCAGTAAAAATTCAATTATAATTAAAATCGAATTAAATCTAGATAAATTATATATAATAAAAAAATAAAATAATAATATTTTATAATAGTTAACAGTTAGACTTATATATACTAAGGACAGAATAAATAATCAGATGGATAAAAGAAAGAGAGAAAGAAGTTAGTCCATGTTTAGATAGATATTTTACATACATAACAGTGAGGGCCCAAAAAATGACTGGCTTTTATTGGCCCATCACTGTTACGTATGTAAAATATCTATCTAAACATGGACTAACTTCTTTTTCTTTTTTTCTCTCTTTCTTTTATTCACGTGATTATTTGTTATTATCGTTAATATATACAAATCTAATTATTATAATTTATACGTTATTGTTATTGTATATAAAATTTTAAAAAAATCATACATGAACTATAATACAATTAAGTGTAATATCAAATACAAATAAATAATAAAATTTTGTTAAATTTATTACAATTATATTATGATGAGAAAATTGAATTTTCTTTATTATTACAAATAATTGTAATCTTGAATTGTTTTAACATATTAATGAATATGAAATTATAACGATATTAAGATGAACAACAACAACAATATCAGATTGATAATCAACTTTACTTAAAGAATATACATCATTGATTTATAAAGTAAAATAAATTATTCAATTATTTGATTATTATAAAAATTCTCGTTTTAGTTTGATGAATTAAATATTTTTTATCTATTTATTGAAAATACAAATAGAAAATCTCGATCAAATTTTCGAAGAAATAAGGATATTATATGTTAATTATTTAATCTATGTTTAAAAAAAAACAAATGATAATAAAAAAGTGTCATCTAATATAATATAAAGTAATATTTTATTTCATATTTTAAGTTTAATATAAATTTTTTTCTAGTTCTTCGACTACTTAATGTTAAAATAAAATTTATATTAATTATAAAACTACATCAAGAAGATTTTAAATAATCTATGTTTGATATTAAAATTAATCTAGATAAAATTAGTTTAAATATGATATGTTATCAAATAAAATAAAAATTTTTAAAATCCTTCTCTTACGAGGGAACCTCCCGAAGTGATTAAAGAGTTTAGAGTCCATCTTTTGGCTATAAGTAGACCTCAATGAAGTATGAAAAACCCCAAAAGGATTTGGGCCCTCGCGGCTTTTTTCCTTAGATATTGAATTTTTACGATATGACATGAAGTAACAAGAATGAAACAATCAATGGTGGTTTGTCTTGAGAACAGTGAAATAACAAAAATTGGAACTATTTTTCTGTTTTCTATACTACTTATCTGATCTGATTTAAGTTTTTAGAGCCAGATTAAAGTCTATTTAGCACGATCCTATTCTTTGTTCATGAGCTAAAAGAATAGATAAAATTCTCGTTTGATTTTTTATGCCTTTGTAAAATATAAGAACCGTTGATGAGTAGCTGAGGTTGATACACTACAATTACTGTTGGTCTTTGCTCTCTCTGTCAGCATGCCATCTCGTTCTGATAATAAATGTTATATATTCTCATTCTTTTCTTATTTTTTTTCATATTCTTTTTTCTACGTGTTTTATCGCATCCAGACATTCTTCTTCTCATTTTATCTTTTACAAGACATTATTGTAACGCAAGAAAGCAGTTGATTTCAGTTTTACTCTTCTTCATTGCGAAATGATTAATCCATCGAATGTCGTGAAGATTTTCGCTGATCAAGCTTCAAACTTGTTACCTCCGATCACTTCGACCACTTCAGGGACCATCACGACTATCACAAATCGAGAGCACGAAGTAGCTCATATGCTATGTGGTATGCTTGAATCGATAGTAAATAGTCATTCTCACAGTTTCGAAGTTGAAACTACTCTTGATCATGGATCAAGCGAAGGCGATATGATCAATGAAGCAGAGAACGAATATGATGAGGTCGACGACCCATCTGACTCGGATTATCTTGGTGAAGAAGGTGAGGAAACTGAACTATGCAAAAAGTTTTCACTCGAATATATGACCCGGGCGATCAATTTCTACGACGAAATCAATCCAAAAACGGGTCAACGAAAGCGGCGGTGGTCGACAGTAAAACATAACTTTAAACGCATTCCACATCAAAGTTATATGGTTCGATTTCGTCATTACCTTGAGAAACAAGGAACCAAAAAACAAAAAATTGATAAGATTGATGATTACGTATTTGATATGTTCGAACGGGCTCGGGGAAACTCTTTATCTGTGCATGAAATCGACATTCGTCGATGGGCAATGAAGAAGGCTATGGATGAATCGTTGCACAACTTCGTTGCTTCAAGTCACTGGCTTTATACATTTAAACATAAACATAATATCATCTCACGCAAAATTACAAAGGTAAAATAATACATAGCTCACGGTCTGAAACACATTTGAGATATTTTTGCTTTCAACAATCAGATAAAATTGAAAAGAAAATCTTTACTAGGTTCCACACCCTTTGTTATACGAAAAGCTTAGGTTTATTTGAAAAATATCTTGAGAGTACACTTGCTATGAATGTCTATTTTTGATAGATTGTAACGAAACGCGAAACACAAAATCAAGAAACGATTAAAGCTTCAGCCGATCACTTTGTGACTGATGTTCGCGAACGTTTACAGAAATATGAAGCGAGCGAGGTTATGAACACTGATCAAAGTGGGATCGAGCTTGAACTTCATTCCACTCGAACATTGAGTTATAAGGGCGAGAAATTAACTGTTGCTGTTGTCCGCTCTGCGAATGCTAGTACTCATAGCTATACAGTACAGCCTACTATTACTCTTGATGGGTATCTTCTCTCACCAATCTACTTATGCTTGAAAGAACCCAAGGGACATATGAGTGAGAACATTCGATCACACCTTTTCAAAGCTTCAAATATGATGATCACTTGTAGCAGCTCTGGAAAGCTTACAACAAGTCTGGTCGAATATTGGCGTGACCATGTTTTTGTTCCGTCACTTGGGCAACGAAAACAGTCTCTACTTATCTCGGACTGCTGGGGAGGACAAACGGATGGTAAAGGATTATATGATAACATTTCGGGATGCACACGACTTGAGATACCCAAAAAGACAACCAGTCAAATTCAGCCGTTGGACGTCTTTTTTAACAGACAAATGAAAGTAATTCCACGTCGAATCTATGATCGTGTAATGCTCGACAAAGTTGATATCAACATGAGTGAACGCAATTATATCATTCGTCTCATATCTCTGACTCACAACCAACTCTCATCCAAAACTTTTCATCGGATGATTCAATACGCTTGGTACGCTAGTGGATATACAGATATCGATCCAAGTCCTTTCAAAACAGTAGCCGAAGTTTGTTTCTCGTTTAATGATCCGATATGTGTTGTCCCATTCTGTGATGCTGCGCCTTTCATCTGTTGCAGCTGGTGTGAGAAATCGCTATGTTTCACTCATTTCTTTTTGAACTATCATTTTCACTGATTTCTTTTGAAAGATTAAATTTTGGAAAGGCATAAAAAATCAAACGAGAATTTTATCTATTCTTTTAGCTCATGAACAAAGAATAGGATCGTGCTAAATAGACTTTAATCGGGCTCTAAAAACTTAAATCAGATCAGATAAGTAGTATCGAAAACAGAAAAATAGTTCCAATTTTTGTTATTTCACTGTTCTCAAGACAAACCACCATTGATTGTTTCATTCTTGTTACTTCATGTCATATCGTAAAAATTCAATATCTAAGGAAAAAAGCCGCGAGGGCCCAAATCCTTTTGGGGTTTTTCATACTTCATTGAGGTCTACTTATGGCCAAAAGATGGACTCTAAACTCTTTAATCACTTCGGGAGGTTCCCTCGTTAGACAAATCAATCGATTACCGAAAAGCAAGAGTTGAGACTAGCAGATTGTATTTGTCTCTTTTGAAGATAGACAGGTCAGTCTGTTTATATATATTGATTTATATCTATGTATAAGAGAAAATTTTTAGAATATCCTTATTATTCGTATATGTGTAAAAATAAAAAATTGCATGCTTTTTTGGGCCCTCACTGTAATGTATGTAAAATATCTATCTAAACATGGACTAACTTCTTTCTCTCTTTCTTTTATCCACCTGATTATTTATTCTGTCGTTAGTATATGTAAGTCTGATTGTTATAACTTATATGTTATTGTTGTTATTGTTCATATTCATATAAATTTTTTTAATTATTCCTATATTTTTTCTCGTAATTATTATAAAACATAATTATTTTATTATTTTATTAATTACAATTTATCTAGATTTAATTCAATTTTATCTCAATTGAATTTCTGCTGATCATCCCAAGTCGTATTATAATTACAATTTCTTCTTTGTTATCATGTTAAACAATTAGAAATTACAGTTGCATGTGATAGTGAAGAAATTCAATTTTTTCATCCCAATATAATTGTAATAAGTTTAACGCAATTTGAACAATTAGAAAAACAAATTAAAACTGAAGTAACAAATGTTTTACCAACAACTTTGATGTTAACCAGAGGCGGCACGACCAGGAGGGGGAGAGGGAGTAACCCCCTTGTGTTTGAAAAAAAAATAATTGAAATATTTCGATTTTCGGATGTGTTTTCCTATATAGAAGTATGGCTTTGGATTCGAAAACTCAGAACTAGTATACAGAGTTCTTTTGAAAAATCGAGGTGAAAACTAAAAACCAGGTTTTCATCTTTGGTTTTCCAGAAAATCTGAATAATGTTGATAGGAAATTTTTTCAAAAGTCGAGTCAACAAAAAGAATTTTTGATCTTTCTTCGTATTCGAAAGGATCCCCTCCACCCTGTTCCGATCCCTTCGCGCCGCCATTGACGTTAACAATTTCAGATAATGGTGATGCTACTGATGGTGATAATGACGATGATAATAATAAACAACAACACAAGGAAGAGAAAAATTAATTAAAACGTAGAGTTATTTTACATTTTAGCCGAAACACGTCACTTAATTACAGCAGCAATAAAATATATACAAGCAAGTAAAGTATCAATTACATACGCAAGCTGGCACAAGCGGCCAATCGTACCCGTGTATCGTAAGTGATTCTTTTTTTTTAATATATACTGTCTTATTTATTTAGGTCCAACACAAAATTCATTAACTGTTATTTTGCCATAAATATAAGTTCTTTTTTTATGTTAAATGAAAAAGTTTTTTGTTTGTGTTAAACAAAAGTTTCTTTTTATGTTAAACAAAATATATATATATATATTTGAAAGTAAACCGTTTTTTGTGCTTATGATGCAGGTACGCAAGAAAAATTGATATTTATCCACAAATATTTTTTTCAGCAGCTCCAAGAATATTGATAAATATTTGAAATAAAAAGAGTAATTTATGTGCTTGAAATAAATCATAACGACAAACATATCTTTAACAGAAAACAGAAAAAAAGAAAATTTTATTCTTTAAATAATATTAAATTCACTTATAAACAACATATGTATGAAAATCAATTAATTTATTTGAATGTTCTTCAAGTTTAGTTGACTTTTACTTTTTTTAAGTAGAAGAAAAAAATATTTTCAAAAGAGAGAGAAGAACAAATGAACTATTTGAATGGACGAAACAATCAGTCATTAGTTCTTCCAATAACTATTCAACTATCGACATCGTTTCTTAGTTAAATAATATAAGCATTTAATATGCTACTACTGACAGATCGATTGATGAATCGTTCGAAAAATGACACGAACGAACAACAAATGGATCAAATTTCATCATGTAATTATTAAATAAAAAATTCTAACTGTAATAATTTCCTTCTTTCTAGTTTTTCTAAAAAATTCTTACCCAAGTCAATCCGTGCACCATTTGTACGCGCACGTACTGTCACGCGTACATACAGTGCGCGCACTAATGGCCCATGGTTTGACTTGAGTAATAATGTAGTTTCAACGAGATAAATCAATATATTTAATTTTTATAATTATATCTGTTCGTATTATTTTTTTATCAATATTATTACATAATAAAATATTTTTCACAAACAATTGAAATTTTTTCAACAGATGAAAATTTTCCAATTTCATCCCATATAAATATTCATCAGTAAGTTTTGGAAAAAAGAAAATTATTTAACATATAATAAATAAAGTTCTTTTTTTTATATGATTTTACAGAACTTATTTTGAAATAAAAGATTCTGATAAACATAAATTAGAAAATCTTCCGAAATATTAAAATAATGCTCGTTTATCAACTAATCAACTATTCTATATTCCCTTTCTCGTAGAGACGAGTCCAGTAAACATAAATTGTCTGATTGCTTGCTTGCTTGTCTGTCCGCAGGGTCAAAAAAACATCGAAAACTGATTTTTTGAAAAAGACATTTCTAGAGGTTTTCCGATGCGGGGACTTGAAATTTGAGGTCTGTTGGGTGACCAGGGTCGGGGGGGGGGGGGAGAGCAGAGGTCAAAAAAAATCGAAAACCGATTTTTTGAAAAAGATATTCTCTTTCTCGTAGAGAAGAATCTCGCAAGAATAAATTGTTTGTTTGATTGCTTGTGTATCCGCACAAGGTCAACAAAACATTCTATTGATATTTTCTATAAAGCTTCACTAAAGGGTAATCTGGACCGAGGAACTCGAATCTGATGTCAGTTTTTCGAAAAATTTTTGGATCCATTTTTTTACACAAAGAGCCAAGTTTTTTGCAAAAAAGAATTTTTTAATAAGAGTTGACCGAAGGGTAATCAGGGTCGAGGAATCCGAATCTTATGTTAGTTTTTAAAAATTTTTTGAGGATCGATTTTTTAGACAAAGGATCACTTTTTTTACAAAAAAGAATTCTCTTGTAAGGGTTGACCGAAGGGTAATCGGGGTCGAGGAATCCGAGTCTGATGTTAGTTTTTAAATATTTTTTTTCGGATGCACTTTTTTACGAGTCTATGGGTTTTTTTAATTCAAACTGAATTTTGAAGAAAAAACAACCGTACATTTTTAGCAAGGCAAGGGGACTAAGGAATTCTTGAATTCAGTATATATACATCTCATATATATAGTACCCCTTTCTATAGGATACAGGTGGGACTAAGGGGACTAAGGAGATTACAACAGTGTCAAACTTGAAAGTTGAATTCAAGTATTCAACTATTACTTCAACTATCCAATTGTTGAATACTTGAAGCCTTCAACTATTCCAGTATTGAAATCATTAAAAATTTCGCCATCTGGGGCCTCAACAAAGAATACCGCCTAATAGTTCAACATGGCACCCTCACGCAGGGTCACCCCCTCTAGCCTTTCTAGTTGAATAGTTGAAAATTTCAGATATTCAATAATTGAATACGTGAATTCAAGTTTCATATATTACATATATGTGCGTAGTCCCCTTAGCCCCCTTAGTCCTCTTACTCCCCTTAGTCCCTTAGCCTCCTTAGTCCCCTCACCCTTAGTCTCCCCTGTACCTCTAGTCCCTTATATAAACGATACTATATATATGATATATACATTTGCTGAATTCAACAATTCCTTAGTCCCCTTAGTCCCATATTTTAATTTGAAATTAAATGCTTTTTTTCAGTTTAAATTCAAAATGCAATTAAATAGCCCATTGGTTGCAGCTCGTGCCAGTCATTTTGTAGGACTGGTACTTTTCGTGCTGGTACATATTTTATTTCATCAGTAATTAAGTGTCGTATTTCGCAGGATATCCAAAATAAAACTTTATCTATTGATTTACTCTTCATACGGACGTCTTGTTGTTTTTTATTATCATTATCATCGTTATCAGTAGCACCAGAATCACCATCATATGAAATTGTTAACAAGAACGTTTTTGGTAGTGCATTCGTCACTTCAGTTGCAATTTTTTTCGCTAATTCTTCAGGTGTTGTCAAAGTTATTATAATGAGATGATGGTGCGAAAATTCAACTTCACCAGTATCACATGAAACTGTAATTTGTAAACGTTTTGACATAATAACGAAACAAAATGTATAATTATAATACCACTTGGACAATCAGCAAAAACACAATTAAGATAAAAACGAATTGATTCTAGAGTAACTTTAATTAAAAAAATTTTAAATAAATATTTTTTAACACTTACGAGAGAAGACAGCAAAAAATTTTCGAAAAATCAATATAAAGACAAGCAACAACAACCTATAAGTTATAATAAACAGATTTGTGCATACTAACGATGATAATGAATAATCACGTGAATAAAAGAAAGAGAAAGAACATAGTCCATGTTTGGATAGATATTTCGCATACATAATAGTAAGAGCCAAACAAGCCTCCACTTTTTTGCTTTTATAAATAAACGAATAAGAAGGATATTATATAATATTTACTTATACCTATGAATCATGACAACAAACATATCTTTAATACAAAAACAAGAGAAAAAAACAAAAAATTTTTTTTTTCCCCTCTATTTAGAAATATCCAACTGAACGTGATGTACCAAGACGAAAATCAACAAAATATGATGTTAATGGTTCATTATTAGCTTTGTTAATATTATTAATATGATTTTTATAATTGTTTTTTCATTAACTTCATCATTTTATCAACCGAATCTAACAAAAGAAGTTAATTTTGAAATCAAATTAGGCGGATATTTGGTTCAGATATAAATTGTTGTATTTATAATTTTCATATTTATTTTGTTGTTTAGCCAATTTATCAAATGATAGTACAAGATATTGATTTAACTCCATTGGTTGATGTCGATTATAATAGTTTAAGTTTATCAATTTATTCTCCAACTATTGAACTAGCAATTGAAGTAAATCTTTTGTTACTTTTTTTTTCTTTAATATTTACAATTATTTGATTATTTTTTCTTTTTTTCATATAAATAGGATAGTACATGTGCATTTATACGTGACTTAAATCCAGATGATATCCGTTGTGTAAATTTATTTTCAACAAGTGTTAATCTATGGGAAATAAGTCAGCCAATATGTGATATTGTTGTAAATAATTCATGAACAAATGTTACAGTACCTGTATGATTTTCATATACAATAACACGTAATCCATCAAATCAAGATGATTCAGAAGATATTGCAGCAGTTATTACAGGTGAAAATGCAGTGGATATTACACCACAAGATCAACATATTCGAAATTCACTTATTGAAATACTTACTGGAACATTTGATTCACAAACAACAATGTAGAACTTGTTTTTCAAAAACATTTAATCTTAATAGTTTTTCGATTTATTTTTAGTGATTTTCCAATTAATAATTTAATACCAAGATTTTTACATCTTAAACCAAAAGCAAAACTAGAAGATATTGTGGCATTTAAAAAAGGTTTTTCCTTTCTGAAAATATCAAATATTAGTTTTTTCTTTCTATATTATTATTTAGTTTTTTGAAATGAATATTATGCTAATATAACAATGGGTCTTAATTGAACAAAATCAATACCAAATAGTACTGAAGTTTGGTGGGAAGTATCTGAAAATCTCGATGGATATAAAGTTATTTCATATATTTTTTTCTTTTTTTAATTAGAGTTGTGATTCGTAAAGATCATTATGTTTTATATCGACAATTAAAAGAAGGTATAACTAAACGACAAAAATAAAATAGCCATCCGTTATTTTATATATAAATAATATCATATATGAATGAATGGATATCTATTTAACGAGATAGTCTCTTACTTTTTACTTATTTTTTATTCTTTTGTTATTTATAGTTTGATAAATAAATTAAAAAAATCAAATCAGATCAAAATGAAAAGAAAAATATATACATTGGTACTATTTTTCATTTATTGTACTCAGAAAGAGTTCTAGTTTAATAATTACGAGGGCGTCCCATCTTTGAAATTATTTCTCCTGGATTCGATGAATAATGATCGCTAGGTGCATGTTTAAATGCTACAGCCAATTCAATAGCGCCAATAAAAGTAAAAAGCTCAAGTAATAGACCATCACTCAATGTACCATCAATTATTGGTAAATTTTTATTGAGAAAATCAGTAATAGCTGTAGAACAACTTTTAATATCACGATTTTTCTTACAATACTCAAATATATGTTGTTATAGTTATAATATTTCGCTATATTAAAAACATCACTACAGCATTTCATTACAACTTCCAATTTAGAAAAAGCTGTTAGTATTTCCTTGTTTTGGTCTTTTACAACATTGTGTCAAATATTGATCAAAGCGTCTTCATAAGTTTTTTTAAGTTGACTCTTATAAACAAAAGTCATAAAAGCAATTAATTCAAAAATCATCAAAATAGCAAGAATTATAGCATACATATATAATAAACAACGATTATACCATAATGTTCCTATTTGAAATAAATATAAAATTTAATTTATATATTTTGACATTAAAACTTATCCATACAACCGAATAATGCAATAAGAATAATTACTATCACCAATTAAAACAAATGCTAAAAATTTAAGTAATTGTCCTTCAAATCTCGAATTACCGGTAAGTTTGCTAAGAACTGATAAAAAATTCTTGCCCAGTTTCATATAAATATAAATTCCAATACCAAAGGACAAATACACTTACCGTTCCCCATTCTCCCTCATATAATTACCTAATTGAGAGTGAGAATGTGAGATCATCACTCTCATCCTTATTCTCAAGAATTCCACCGTCAATCAGGACAATATATGAGGTAGATCGATAAGTGTATTTGTTCCCAACATGTGTCATCTTATATAATATAGAATAAAAGGTATAGCTTTTTTTTTATTTGCTATATCATAATGAATATTAGTCTTTTTAAATAAAAAATGCTACAATTTTTTATTTCTATTTAAAACAAAAACTTCTCTATGTAATGTTTAAAATTCATTGAAGATTAATAAGATTTTGATGCCTTAGATTTTCTTAACATCTCAGTTAT
The DNA here is from genome assembly GCA_022393335.1 of Macrotrachela quadricornifera. NCBI lineage: Eukaryota > Metazoa > Rotifera > Eurotatoria > Philodinida > Philodinidae > Macrotrachela > Macrotrachela quadricornifera. The sequence continues at coordinate 891,139 of JAJEKB010021158.1, forward strand.
TAAAAAAAAGTAATCATCGAAAATTGTATGATAGTGAAAAAATAAACGTTTCTTTAATTATTATTCATAATTCTTTTTTTTTTAATGAGAATATACTTACGTTTGTAATGTCAAAAAAAAAATTTTATATATGTAAAAAGGATTATTCATGACTATTGAAAAAATTTTTCGTCACTTCTCTTATAATAAAAATGCTATTAACATAGAAATGATCGAAAGAAATAAAAAAAAAATAAACTGCATACGATGACCGATGAAGCCGACAAACAACACAATAATATCATCTTATTGTGATGATTATCGTCAGGAAGAACAATAATGCTTTGTATTAGTGTTCATGAAGTTATTGTATAAGAATGATGCACCATATTCAACAACATGATATTAAGATAAAGTATGTCAATAACATTAGAGCATCTATCCGTCGAATTACTTTACGAAATATTTACTTATTTTCAATTTCATGAAGTATATAATATCTTTTCGAATCTTAATTCACGATTTGCTATTATCATTCGTAATATGACACATATGCCAGTTTATGTGGGTTTGAACGGAATGAGTATAGCATTAACTGAATTTTATTATAAACATTTATTACAACCAAACATCTGTAATCGTCTTATTTCATTATGTGTCTCAGATACTTTAGCAATTGGAAATGGCTTATGGTTAGCGTCACATGTATCTAAATTTATTAATCTTCGTCATTTATCTTTAATCGATATTCAACGTTCTTCTTTTGAATTATTTCTTAGTTCATTGTCACCTATGAAATCTCTCATCATATTTAGTATACGCTTTTCAACTGAATATCGTGCTATTTATACGTTTGTAGGTGTGCCTGAAGGTGCTTATCATGAACGAATTTTTCACTTATTTCCATCATTATGTGTATGTCATTTATTATTCGTTCGATATATACATTCTACTCTCGACGATCAACTAATTCTACCACCTAACAAAAGTTTTATACCTATTCAAACCAATCTTTCAAACTTACGATCACTTACACTTCAATGTTCAACAAGTTTTCTATCATATTTATTTGAATATCTTCCACAACTAGAACAACTTAGTTATATACGGACTGTTCCTTGGCTACCTGAAGAACATCCACTAAGACATGAAAATAAGAAGTAAGTTTTTTTCATTAAATTGATATATTTTAAGTTATGAATGTTGTGTAAAACAAATTCCAGAAAAAAAGATATATAATTTTATCAGAAGATATTATAGATACAATTGAATTATTTGTGAAATAATAAGACACATTTGAAATATTTCGTATTCACTTGTTAAAGTTAAATATTAATAATATCAAAAATATAAAATGTTTGATGAGTTAAGAATGAGGTATGTATCAGATTTTCAAATATATATACTATGTATTTAAGAACGTTTATTAAAATTAGTCAACTAAATGCTTATGTATGCAATTATATGTATAAATGCATTTAAAAAGGAATGATTAAAATTGTGTACTTTCAATCAGAATGAGACAATAATTAATATTCTTATTATTCATAATTAAAGAATTTTTTTGTTTGTAGAAGTGAAAAATTTGAATCTGTTTCGTTAGTATTCAAGTTTATTATTATGATAATTTCCTATTTATTTTTGCAAAAAAAAGTTCCCTCTATTTCTCTATAATGTATTTGTTGATACATATTTAAAACTTGAGATTTGAATGTATTAGACTTAATAAACGATGAAAATTTAGAAAGAAAATTCTCAAATAAAAGTCAATTAACTATAAAGATAATATCAAAAGATGTTATAAAAAAAAATTACAATGTCAGATAGGATCTTCAAGAAAAATATTTCTAAGAAAATCAAAGATGAAAGATTTAGAAAAACGACAAAAATTTCCATTGAAAGTAGAAATTTATTTTGCAATAAAAGACAATATATTGTGAAGACTTATTGGTCATTAAAATAAGAGTAAAGTATTTAAGAAAATAATCTGAGACTTATCTTAAAATATTTGAGTTATGTCTATTGTGTGGATTGTTTTCGATTTTTCTCATAATTTTATATGATATATGATTTGTTGAACATTAATCAAAAGTTAGATTGTCAAGTAGAAAAATAGAAAAACGTTGTATCTGGATATACTAGTTTTAAAATGATAGAAAATATTTCATATAAATGTGACTATAGTTACGCTTATTTCATGAAAAGATCTTAATTCAATGGATGTAGTTTTGGTAGAATTGTAAAGGAAATTCTTATATGGAAATATTAATTATTATCTGCAGAAAAAACATTACGATCTGGTGTAAATAAATGAAAGACAACTATTTAATTAAAAAATTAAATAATATAAATAATGCATTTTTTTTTGTTATTGCAAAATGATTTTCTTAATTCATTTTAGTCAAATTATTCCAATTAATAAACATCTTGCTCCGAATTTACGTCGTCTTCACATATACTGGAATGGATGCATCGTTAGTGTGAAATCAATGAATCAGTTATTTGAGCATGATGTTTTATTTTCATTGATGAAGTTCAGATTATTGGCAGGAATTGCACGTCCCGATGTTCTTCAAGACGTATTATCAATGCTTTCCAATCAATGTTTATATTCGTTTGATGTTTACTGGTCTATAAGAGATGTTGTATCATTATCGGACACAAACAAAATCTTATCCGACACATTTCAACAACTCAAACAATCATTGCCAATTGAATTAGAACTATCTTTAAAAGAAAACAAATATTTTATTAGAGCTGTAACAGTACCAAGAATGGATCAATATTTAGATGTTGATTCGTATCTACATGAAAATACTATGTATGGGTATATATAGACAATTGTTTTTTTTTTATAAAAGATATTTTTTTAAATTTAGACAAAGTCATTGGTCCCATAATAGACGTTCATGCAACACTCAATTGTTTTACTGCAATAAAATTATTATGCGAAAAGATTATGATCAAATCAATGATAAATTTCTTTCTTTCTCACCACCTCTCATTTCTTGGCATCAAATTACATCGCTTGACATTGAGCAACCATTCAATTCAACTCATCTACACTGTCTCTTTTCAAAACTCATTAATCTACGTACTTTAGAACTTCATTATGAATTAGATTATGGTAGTAAAATTGATTTAAACGAGGAAATCTTCATTAATCTTCTTAACGATAGTTCTTTATGCAAAATGCTTATGTCAAATGGCTTACGAAAACTCATTCTTTTCGTTGATTGGAAACCAACAAATTTGTTAAACATAGCCTATTTAATCGTTGAACGACTACCTAATTTGCAAATTTTAGAATTAGATGGTATTAGTACTCAACTCATTGAAATGTCACATATACTTATTAATGGTCTTTCAAAATTGAGATTTTTCACTCTTACTGGTCGTAATAATCATGGTAAACTTTATGATAAAAGATTACGAGATTTGCAGGATTCAAATACTCGTTCTTTTAGGACAGAAGTTCCTAAAACGATTGATGAAAATATGCTTTTTGTATGGTTATAAGGAAATAAAACTGCGAATAATTTTTTTTCTTTGTTCGAATTAAACTTCTTGTTCTAAAAGCATCACAAGAATATTTAAATATAAATAAAGCAAAACATTCTTGAATTTTGTTTTATATGTCAAATCAATTAAAGCTTTCTATTTTTTATGTGTTATAATTTTGCGAAAAATCGGATGTTTTTATTTTTTATTTGTTGATTAGATAATTATTGTTGAAATTTTCGAGTTCTAAATGGTTATCATCAAATCATGACATACCATTAGTATTAAATTGTACTAATACATGTTGCTAGTTGCACATCAGAATATGCAGGATGCATAAAAAATATTTTTCGTGTCGGATTAAGGTATGATTTCAAATAGGATGACTAATGAATTTTATATGAAAATGAACGCTCATGAATGTAACTGACAATTCATAAGATGAAAATGGACTATAGAAATACATAAAGTCTCAAGTGTTGTACACATAATTAGGCATTTTGACGAATAGTCAACTACTAAAACATAACACTCTCAAAGAGTGTTTTCGCATTTCAGACTGTCAGCATTTTGACCATCGCATCGTTATTTATCTAATTGAAATCTTTTTTTAATTACCAAAATGATCAGGAAAGAGAGCTCCACAAAGTTTGAAATGTAAAAACGCTTTCTGAGAATTTTATATTTCGTGGTTGACTATTCGTCGAAGTGCCTAATTATGTGTACAAAAATTGAAACTTTATGTGTTTCTAACGGATGGCCCAGAATAAATGAAGGTCTTAGTATTTTAGAGGTTTCTTTCTGATTTTTTCTTACGATAAAGAAATTTTTCTTATTAAAAGATGGAGCTTGAAATTCTCTACAAAACCATATACTTTTAAAATGAAAACCTACTTTAGAAATATTTAAAAAAAAATTAACAGTAATATCATATTAAATGCTTCACTTTCAAACTAGTTATGCATAATGAATGCCCATACTTTACATGTAATTTTTATCATTTAACTATATTAAAAATACGAACTATACGAAAAGATACAGTGTAAAAAGTTGTACAATTTACATAAGTTTGACTGTTTAATAATTGATTTTTTTGCTCTCAAAATGGACATAACTTTGAGCAATTCTGTAGTTGTACAGGTGTTCGATGGCCTTCATTCCATTGTGCATCACATATTGGATTATAGGATTTGTCAATATATTGACTCTAAGCAATGCTGGGAGTCCATTTCCAACCAATTGGTGTACTAAATCATCCTAATACAATAATACCAAGATCATCACTCCATAAACCACTTTCACCTCTAAGAGTTCCAATACCGGATTCGGCTGACATACCGACACCAGTAAAGCAAGTTATACGTTATGCCTTTGCAACGATTTGAGCACATTTTCCCAACATATTAGAATTAGTTGTCCTTATAAATGATTTTTTTAAATTATAGTCAAACAAATCTGAAAAAGCAGAAACAAGTAAGATCACCTTATTGCAAGTATTACCTGTGAGCTAGTTTTCAGCGTGAGTCACAATTGATAGATCAGAAGATACATTAATGAGTTGTTTGATCTAAGTAGATCTATAGTGACAAGAAACAAAGAGAAAGGAAGAGTTTATTTTTCTCTTCTTGCTCATTAATCAACCCGGTAGAAGAATAGACAGAGCAATGTCGCACATTGTTTGCAGTCAAACGTATTGAAGTTGAAAACGGCTTTAAAAGTTATGTCTTTACCTTTCAATTTTACTTTCATAATCTCAAACTTAAAATGAATAGTTAAAATATTCTTCACGAAAGTGCATTCAAAAAATCGTGCAAATATAGACGAAACATTATTGAATGTAGAGCTTATCCGAGAACCGTAGAAAAACATCCTCTCATCACTTTTCAATGGCTTGTTTTGCTGCTGGAGATTGTCTTGTGACTCACAGGATAGAAGAACGAGTAGTATCTTGCCAGTTTCGTTATTGGTTACGATACATTTAGTGTTTGTTAATGACGACAAATATGGTTCTTCATGTTGTTCGAATTCAGCATCAATAACATGATAGACATGCTGATTAGAATCATAAAGAAGCCACTCCCATTTTGGTAATGCTTGAATAGCTGTACACGAATGATTCAATTGAATATCCGAGCAAATTCTCATATCACGATTGTGCACTTGAAAATGATGTTCATCTTCAATCGTCACGACTAAAACAATGTGTTTTTTATTCAATCTAATGGCAGTAATCTCTTTAGATTCATCGCACGTAGTGGGTGATGACCAACAGTATAGAAGAAACCATTTTTGCAAGTTTTTTTTCATCTGATACAAAAATAATCGTTTTCTTTCGTCAGCTACGAGACAATGGTTTTTCCAATGAGTCATATGTTTCAGTGGTGCACCATTATCTTGCACAACTATGTTGCTCTTTTGTTCCATCGCATTAACAGCAACGATAGTTTTATCCATTAAAAAAAATGAAATGTTGATACCAAAAACACCACTGAATGTCGGCCAGCTGCTCGTATTTTAATTCAAACGATGACGGTGATTGTGTGTAGAAAACAAATCTATTTACTTTTTGATTATCAACATCGATTAGCACAGTCGGTGAAACGCATAAGCGACCAGATATATTCGTTGAAATATTACTTACTGGTTGATTTTTAACAAGAAAATCTCAAATGAAAGAGGCGTAGTCCTTGTTAGATTTTAATGCCACAGAATCATCATCTTTTGTTATTTTTGCTAGTGAATGATTATTGGATGATTTGATATTAATCATGTTTGAACAGTCGAGAGTTGGCAAATTAAGTTGAAAACGATGTAAATCCGACAAGTTATTTAGTTCATCGTTCAACGTTCCAATCTTATATTCCAAGTCATGCAAATCCATTTCAAAATAATCATCATTTTGTTGAAAAGAGCTAATTTTGTCAGTTAAGTCAGTACATTCGCGTTCCATCTCCTCAATAACCAATGTATGTATTTGTTCTCGAGTATTGTTGGCTGCTCCGGTCACTGTTTGTAACATTGTATTTTCCCACTCGTCTATCACCTTTAAATATTCCTTCGCCGTTCTTGTTGATAGTTCTTGAATACGTGATCAAAGAATATCTCTTTGCCCAATAATACTATCCAGTGTGTTATTTAATTTTTGTCGATGCTCGACGAAATGAGAAAGGCAAAATGACTGACTGCATCCCTTACATAATGTAATACCCGGTTTGACTTTTTGTTCCTCCGAATCTTGCATACATATTGTACATTTTTTAATAGTTGTCTTACTTGATGCCATTACAAAATAAACACAAATGAAATAAGAAAATATGATAAGCAATTTTCATTCTCTTTCGTGATAAGAAAAATAAATGATATATGGTAGTTTATTGCATTGTTTGCTTAAGAAAAGAGACTCAAGTATACCTATTTTTACTGTAAAGGACCGTCTGTCAACATGCATGATAACGCGATACACTATGATGACACTACCATGTCGGTCAAGCATGGTTCGAAAAGGGCTGTAAATATAACAAAATGGATAACTGCCTGTTGTTTCACCACTAGCAAGTATAATATTACTCTCAAGAGAGTACTATCGATGTATGCCGATGACGAGGTGACTGCATTGTGTTTAAACTGAAATTATTCGTTTCACTGTTATACAACTCATTTGTCCACATGTATGACAATGATCTTTGAGGGTGAGAATGAGTTAATACTCATAGAAAAAACCAGCCACCAAGGAAGCATGATGAATAAATGAACGAAAGAAAGTAGTTGAAAAAAGTTTAAGAGCTTGTTGATAGTTACCTGTGGATGGCATGAGAGATGGAAATAACAAGTTTCAATGCTTGTAAAGAAAAAACACTTCCATTAAAGCACGTTTTAGCGAAGGTTCATAGAAATAGTTGTTCAATTAATAATTTTGACAGATGAATCATAGGTCACAAGAGCTCTATTTAACCAATAGGCGGCGAATTGCCCATCGTGATATTTATGAAAATCAGGAGTAAAAACAGATTCACAGGGTATTAAGATATATTAGTGTTTAAATGTAAAACAGGACGTTTATTCAATATTGTAATGTTTTTTATACTAAATCATTTCATCAATATTTAAAAGCAGACATATTCTTGCCTTGTATCACATCATTTAAAAGCTAAAAACATTTCAATGTTCATTAATAACAATTTAAGGTAATATATTTCATTTTCTGATTAAAAATTTTCAAATGACCGATGTCTTTTTATTGTATGAGGAGCTGAAAATTGGATGCATAAGAACTCAGTCAAATATCATTTTCAAATTTTACATATAGATATAGAAAAAGAAAATATCATGTTTTATTATTTTTTATTATTATTCGTGCGAAGAAGATACAAGAGAATAATAGTAGAATGTGTGCAGCAATAAAAAAAAATGTGAACTAAATAACACATGTGCAATAAAATAAATAAATAAACTAGTGATTCGTCAAGTTAACTGATAAAAGTAAAATATGAAATTGTTAGCTACGATAAAGAAAAATCTTACAATGGATTGAAATCTTTTTCATATATCGACTATATACATTCTGGTGAATGGTTCATTTGTAGTGCATCATTCATTCTATAAATAAAGTAAAGAAAGATCTTATTTAGTAGCACTGACACAAAAACGCAGAGGAATCATTCCAAAATTTCTGCAAGTTATTAGAGGAGCACATTTCTGAGATTATTTCTTAATTACCTTGGATAATTGGTACGACGTTATTGAGTTCTATGTCATATTCCTCAACTTGTTGACCCAGAGCTTTGACTTTTTGTTGAAGACTATCATTTTGCATGGCAAATTGCATCCAGTATTGCTCAACAAATTTAAAATGAGCTTTAAACTCTTGATTCTTTGTTATTACTTTGCTACAGTATTGTTGAAGTTTCTTCAGTTCATTATTGAGTTCCTCTTTGATTTTTTCCATCTGATTGCCATGCTGTTGCAGATTGTTAATTTGTATCAATAACTCGTGGTTTTTATTTCCAATTTGATTGTATTGTTGCTGAAGATCTTTCAGTTGAGTTTTCAAATCTTGATTGATCCTTTCTATTTGTGTACCATGTTGTTGGAAGTTATTTGCTTGTAATAAAAGTTCTTGGTTTTTATTTTCCACTTGGGTAATGTGTTGCTGGAGAGCATTTATTTGTAATGTGAAATCCTGATTCCTATCTTCCGCTTGCTGGCAACGTTGCTGAAGATTGCTCATTTGCATTGTCAGTTGATGATTCTTCTCTTCGACTTGACTATGACGCTGTTGTATTTCTTTGACTTGATCTTTAAGCTCACGATTTTGAACTTCGATTTGGTTGCTATGTTGCTGTACACTGCTAAGTTGAAGCATGAGTTCATGATTTTTATTTTCCGTTCCATTACAATGTTGCTGCAGCTCTTTAACTTGAGTTTTCAGTTCCTGGTTGATGCTTTCTTTTTGTATGTCAAGTTTTTGTAGATCGTTCACTTGCAATAAAAGTTCCTGATTCTTGTTTTCTACTTGGGTAGTATGTTGCTGAGTGTTGTTCAATTGTAGGTTGAGTTCTTGATTTTTTTCTCCCAGTTGATTGCAGCGTTGTTCCAAGCTGCTAACTTGCACCAATAATTCTTGATTCTGCTTTTCTACTTCCTTACAATGTTGTTGAAGGTCCTTCATTTGACCTTTTAGCTCTTGATTGGTAGATTCTATTTGCGTGCTATGTTGTTGAAGATTGTTTGTTTGTAATAAAAGCTCTTGATTCTTATTTTCTAGTTCAGTAATATATTGCTGAAAGATGTTAGATTGTTGTATAAGTTCCTGATTCTTATCTTCTACTTGCTTACAACGTTGTTCAAGAACGCTAAGCTGCACGACGAGTGCGTGATGTTTCTCTAAGACTTGGTTGTAGTGTTCTTGAAGTTCTTTCAGTTGAGTATTCAATTCTTCTTTGATCTTGTCCATTTGGTTGCCATATTGTTGAAGAGTATTAACTTGTACTGTCAGCTCATGATTTTTATTTTCCATTTCCTTCGAACGTTGTTGGACGTCTTTAAGTTGAACTTTCAATTCTTGATTGATGCTTTCTAACTGGATACCATGTTGTTGAAAGTTGTTTGCTTGTAATAAAAGTTCCTGATTTTTATCTTCTACTTGTTTGCAACGCTGTTGAAGATTGTTCACTTGCACCATTAACTCCTGATTCTTCTCTTTCTTTTGATTGCTATGTTGTTGTAGACTATTCACCTGAAGCATAAGTTCATGATTTTTCTTTTCTACTTGATTATAGTTTTGTTGAAGATCTTTGACTTGAATTTTTAATTCTTGATTAAGTTTCTCCATTTGTTGATCCGGAGAATGAAGGCTGCTAAGATGTAACATGAGCTTCTTATTTCTACCTTCCACTTGATCACAGTATCTTTGAAGATCTACGAGTTGACTTTTGAGTTGTTCAATCGTGTTTTCCATTTGTTTTCGCTGTAGTTGAAGACTGTTTATTTGTAGTATGAGGGTGGGGTTCTTGTCCTCGACTTGGTTGCACCGTTGTCGTAGATTCTGATTTTGATCTTTCAGTTCCTGGTTAAAAGTTTCGATCAAGTTATATTGTTGCTCACGGCTGCTTGATTGCTCCTTGAGGTGTTGGTTTTCTTTTTCAAATTGTTTACATCGCTGCTCAAGATTGATTAGTTGGTCGATAAACGATAATTCTTTTGTATAGGAACGATCTCTTATCTTGGAAGCATCGATATCACATGGTATGTTTTTGTTTGGAACCGAGATCCTGATATATTCGTCAACATGATTACTTTTTTCATTACCTACATAAAAAATTTTACAAATCATGGAAGAGATAATCTAATATACTCGGAGACTTGCGTGAATCTGGTAAATGTTTATAAAGAGAAGACGGCTCACGACGAGGACTGCAGTAAGCTCGAATGGTTTTTGATTCAGGTTTCGTTGGTGATCGATAGATTTTGCTAACGCATGATTCACATCTTCTGTGACTAGAAGAACGATTTCCACATGTTTTGCAGTCAAATTTTCGAACCATTTGTCGTGTTGTCATCTACAAAAAGACGTGAATTCACAAATAATGTATATATTACGCCCATTAGCAACCAACTCCGACTTATGACTGAGAATAATTTACCTAATAGCTCATGTAAAATCTGTGATTTTCACATTTTAGTCTTAAATCTATTCAAATGAAGTTTTAGCATACAGAAGGGTGATGGGTGCGTTTTTTCTGAATTAAATTAAATTTGCTTATTAATTTTATGCTCTTTTCTTCATCATCAGGCTTCTCATTCTCAAATTCATTAAAGCACGGTATATAGAACTCGAAGACAAAAAAAGCTTCGTTCCTCATTAATTGAGATAGTTCTTTATGTTAACTTTAATTACTGCAAAGTACAATGCAATGCAGTATTTGTATAGTAATTCCAATAACAGTACTGAATAGCTCACAGATCTCTGAAAAATTTTTTTATTGACTGAAGAGTTATATCAAAATTCAAACTGGCAGCTAACATACTCACCATCTACAGTCGTATGTTAACGAAACAGGAGACTCATTATAAATTTAAAAAATCTCGGGTATTTATTCAATAACTTTTTTTTTAGTGAGGAGCTTTCTTTCTTCTCTCTCTCTTTTTCGTTCGTTTGATTGAAGCACAACGAAATTCAATTACGATGAAAGAAATGAAATAATAATATTTCAGCCGATAATATATAGATGATTATTATTCTAATCATTGTCAAGGACTTTTTTCATTACCATCAATACTCATATACAAAAAAGACAAAACACAAGAGACAAGCACTAAAAATATAGTTTATTTTTCGATGTTTATAAACATCCAGCTCGATTGATGAAAAACAAATAGCATAAATCTAACCCCATTCATTGAACTTTATTGATCTTTTTTTTAAATTCTATTTCGAATTCATTGTGAATCAAATAGATTATAAGAAGTGTCATGAAGGAGAAAAAACAAAAGAAAACGACAACTTGTAATAAATTTTTAGTAACAGTAAATGATAGTGAACGTTACGTATTTACGCGACAATGATTGAACATTTGTTAAAGAGAATACGAAAGAAGTGCTATACATACACTTGAGCGTTAATGAATATATTATTCAAGTTCTTTTTGCGAGATCTATTGCATTCATATCAAAGTTGGTATGTATTTGTCTTCTGTCCTTGAATACATACACCAGATTACGGTGAAATAATTGACTCGATAATGTAAAAACATAGAAACTTATGCCTGCACAGATGAAAGATAGGTAACCACATATTTGTACAAACATGTCGTCTTTAGCGGTGTCAAGAGCATCTAGTACTAGATTAGACCTCACTAAACTATTGATTCAGTCGATTGAAAGAAGTGTTCACAATAAACTAAAGGAGATACATTGAACAATCATCATTCGGATCATCTGCCGATCTATCATTTTTTGTCGCTGTGATTCTTTTTGTGCAAAATTTCATTTTGGAATATATTTCCAGCTTACAGACTGGTCCTCTATGGTGCAAGTCTTCTTACTGTTTGTCGTACATGTTAAATCGTAAGTGATTCAAAAATAAGCATGACGATTGATGGATCCATACTATAGATGATAAAAGGACAAAGTTCCCTGCAAAGCCTGTGCATTGCTATGATTTGATGGACACTTGAGACGTCTCTCCGGCACCGTTTTAAACTGGATGGGAATGTAAGTATAAAGAGAGCCAACAACTAACGTCGTGAGTGGAATCATGCGAGAAGCAATGTGGATACTACTCCAAGGACATACACTGATAGAGCGTGAACTGTACAAAATTCTGTAGAAAGAAAACATGTGGCAATGACATAAAATAGGCTTGTTAAAATGGGCTAAGAATCGCCTTACTAAACTGCTATTGTGAATGAGTAGAGTAGTTTCATTCTATCACAGTTTGCATAGAATAATTGTAAAATGCACGTAAGGTCATACAAGATCAGATAATATCAGAGAAGATCGGCATTTATGTCTTCTTTTACGTTTCTTAGTGTACGAACCTTATATAACCTAATAAGATCTGATACGAACCATTAGTCAGCTCTTGTATGTTTCTTATTATAAAAAATCTTGTAAGATTTTTCGCTGGTATCTTATTATCTGAATCTTATAGAATCTCTTAAAAAAGTGACACATACGATAGTACTGGATCGTATAATATGATCATGCAAAAATCTTGTAAGCGTATGGCCTTATAAGACATTACACGATCTGATATCTGATTTGTCGACATGGGATTGAATGTTCTCATTTCATTAGTATCATGAAATCCGACGGTTTCCAATAGTCGGATCTCATCGAATTCGACTATCGGAAATTGTTGGGTTGTGTCGGATCCGCTAGGGGTTGTTCGACCTGGGATGGTTACGAAATTCTCAAAATGTTAAAATAATATTAATGTCAGCAACAATTGATGTTGAAAAATTGGCTCAGTATTTTCGTCAAGTTATTAATGAATAAATTCTTTCACCTAATTGATTTCATGTTGGTAATCGACTTTTTGATGTTCACGAGATGTATTTAGAACATATTTAAAATTATGGTCTTCAAAGTTTTAAAGAATTTCAATTAATATAAAATAATAGAAAACCTTTTCTTTTTAGTTACCAGACTTAAAATTAAGTGAAGCACGTTTATCTCATAAAGCAATTAATCTTGCTGTTAAATTAATTAAAAGTTTTGATGATGAAGATAATATGGCTAGGTGGGATTACACGAAAAATTTACCTATCAAACGTGCTACTGTACTTATTTTTCTTCGTGGTTTATTTGAAATTCAAGCTGTTCATGAAGGTTTACGTTTTCCACTTGGAAAATCAGATTCAACGAAATTTAATTAAGACATTATTTCATCACGTTTAGAATTATCAATGGATGATCAAATGAATATTTTTACATCAGCTAAAAATATTTATCGAAAGGTATAATTGTATTCTGAAAATTGGAAAAGTATCCTTTTTTTTTAGAGAAAGTTAAGTTTAATGATGAAGTTTTAGTATGGCTGAAGGAAAGATATTGGATCGAACAGAGGATAAATATCTACTTCACTTCTGATATAATTACACATCAGACGTATCCATCACGGTAGTGACACTGTTGCTATCATAGTGCAACGGCAATAGATAGTTAGTTGCCACAGACATCTCTCTGGTACAGTATTGAAGAATCTTCCATCTTTTGCACTGATCCATTAGAGAATAATTGAGAAAGTGTTCATGCGTCAACCAGATCCATATAAATTCTTTAGAGCTTGATGAGACTTTAGGAAATTTTGTCCTCACAAGTTGTTCTTCCTGAGTTAAGGCTATCAGATTAAATTCTAACCGAAAAGTTCTCTCATAAAAAGACTTGAGTGCATCTTACTTCTATTTCTGGAATCTCTGCAAAATAGCTGGACCAAATACATTCAAACTTTTAGGATAGATTTATCTTGATTTGTAAAGCAAAAATTGAGATAGACTCCGAATTCTCGTGCACTTTCTTCCATAAAACTGAGACAGCCCAATGGACTCTGTTCACAAAATTGACCTGAATGAGTTATGAAAAACTTCAAAAGGATAAGTGTCCGTAATACATCTGTCCAGAGTTACAAACATTTTTCTGAAGTTTTAGCCCATGGTAGATAAGACTATTTTTAGAATATGCTGAAAATTTCAGCGCAAAAGAGTTTTTCATATCTCACTATTTCGAACGTAAAACATCTCCTCCCTATGTACGATATCTGCGCTTATACGCTATCTTTGGAATCGTGCGACATCTAATTATAAGTAGATATTCAATCGATAATATTCTTGCTCACAATTAATAATTTCAATAACCTCTTTTTTTTATGGATATTTGTTTTAAATGTTAATCTTAAATATCTTTACTTATCTCTTATCTTTGCCTTTGTCTTCGGCTAATATGAATACAGAACCACAACAAATTAAAGATTATATATGATTTATTAACTAATTTTACAAAATACAATGATTCAAATCTTACTCGTATTATCAGCGAAGGTATACCATCGACTATTTTTTCTTATATTACAAACAAATATATGAGTGATGAAAGATCAATTGACAACGAACTAGCTTTGATTTATGAGCTTGGTAAATCATGTATTCACCTTCACGATTATCAACGTGGAATAAAGATTTTATCAAGGTTACGAAAATTTATTTTAGCTAATGAATTTATTGATGAAACGATATATAAAACTAATCACATGGTTTATGATTTATTAACACAAGTAAATAATTATCAAAATGAAGTGGAAAAAATACCAAATGATAAATTCTATTATAAATGGAGCGGTTTACAAGTATTACATTACAAAAAAAATCGAAACTATTTGATTAATAATGAACAAATATTCTATTTATATGCAATTGAAACGGGACGAATAGAATATATATATACGATATTGATGATACTATCGTTCTCAACATGGTGAAAAAAATCAACTTAAATATTTTATTGCAACAAGATAGAAATGAAACAACTGATGAATGTGAACAAATTATAAAAATTATCAACAGTCAATTAAAGCTTATATCGAATAAGTAAGTTATTCATTATTTAACTCCTCTTTCATCGTTCAATATAAATACTTTTTATTGATCGCATCAATGTTAATTCTATTTTTCTAGCGTTAGTTTTTTTTTTGTATTTTCAGTTCTAAATGATTATCATCGTTTACATTAGATTATTTAAAACAATTACATGTTGAGCATGTTAAGTATGCACCATTCACAAGTCACTATATACCAGAATTATAAGCAAAAATTAGATTATTAATTCCATCAGGTGAATTTAGATTGATACCAAATTCACCAACACATAATGATGGCAAATTATTTCAATTTTGTCCACCATCTCAAGTTGAAGAACAATTAGAATTATTATTAACCTTACTAAAACGATATCAAAACGAACATGTCGATCCAATTGTGTTAGCTACTTGGTTTCACGCAGAATTTATTCGAATTCATCAATTTGTTGATGGCAATGGTCGTGTTGGTCGTTTATTAACCAGTAAAATACTCATAAACTATGGTTTACTACCTATGATTGTTGAGAGAGTAAAACGATCCAAATGCATTCAAAGCATAGATGAAAGTATCGCACATAATAATCTAACATCATTAATGAATTTTATCGAACGTCAACAACTAATACTCATTGAAAAACTAAGAAAACAAACAATATGTAAAAAACAGAAATATCCTTTTTGTCTGCTTGTTGATTAAACTTTTTCATCTTATGCCGTTCGTTGGAGCATTATCGATCAGCAATTAATATATTCAGTGTTTATTGAGAATATCGAAATCCTCAATAAAATTGAAGTTAAATTGATTAAGTTTTTTTATCATTGTTGCTAATGTACTACCATCTTTATCGCAAGATTTTTTCTTCTCTTGTTTTTTTTCGTCAGATAGCTAGAATATTTTCTCTTCATATAGCTAACTAGTTCATCTATCTGTTCAATTTTGATTTTCTTCTTCCATTGTACTTTACTATAATAATTCCTTCTATTCCACATTATCATCTTACTAGTACAAGATTTATGTCAGATTTTTATTGTTTCTCGGCATTTCATCCTCATTGTTGTCGTTCTTTTTCCAAATAATTGTTCTATAACTCTTTTCTGTACCACATATTTTTGCTGTAGTCAATTTTTTATCATTTCAATAAAAGAATAAGAGTACCTCAAATTCAGATATACATCAATCAAATTGGAATTGTGTTGATGAGAAAAGAGATTGATTTTGTGATTGAAAGAGAGAATATTGTCCAGTGTATTTTCCATTGTCACATTCGACCGTAAAGAATGGTCTTGGTTTTTTTAGTCAAAAGGTTGTTTTGACTGAAACACAGTAATACATGAAAATTCCCAACAGACAAAAACTTTTCCTTTAAAATAACTTTTAGCAAAATCGTTTACCAATTCTTGATTGTAAGTAAGACGAGTTGATATAAAGCAACCAAGAGAGGTAAATCTCAGATTGAAATAAGATGCTTTTAATTTTTGTCTATGTTATTTGTGGAGAGTGCGGTTGAGAACACGATAAAAAAAATTATCATTACGTGCCTATCGCATTGACCAGAGATATGTTCGTCGCATGAAAGATCGACAAACACATTTATTGGTCGTTCTTGAGCAATAGTGAGTGAGAAAAAAACTGTTTTGCAACATACTGTTATGCGTATATGCACACGTCATTTGCTATCTTTCTTTGTCAGAAATAAGATTGATTGTTTGTCTATCGTAGATGTGCTCATATGTCTTATTTTGTAGACCAAAAAAAGCACTGCATTTTCACAGCGAATAGATAACACGTTGATTTTGAGTCATTCTTCTATTAAGCTTTTTTCAATACACATTATGTAATAAACTGAAAGAATTTGTTTTTCTTTCCTCTTAACATAAGCTGTTTAAGAATGTTGCACATCTAGTTTGAGCTCTTCCGGCTGCGCATCATTAAAGCCAAGAAGCGACGGATTAGACTGTTATATTATTGAGAATATCTTTATGTTTTATGATATTTATCGGCTGATTAGAACTGTTCATTGGATATGAGAGTCAAACCATCATTCCTAAATTCTTACGGGCTTTATATCTTAAATAAGTTCTCGTAATAAGGAGGAAAAAGTGGACTGCTGTACTAAATTAGTTACGGTTACTTTTATCTTAGCTGCGTGAACGAAAACTAACTTCAATTGTATTCTCCTTTTTCTCTAGGTTTGCTTAATATTGCCTTTTAATTATTATTGATCTAGTAAAAATTCTTTTCTGATCATATTATTAGTCTACACTGTACAAAAAAAGGTATTTTACGAAACCAAAAAGGATCTTCCCCTGGGCACACGGGAAGATCCTGTTTTTGGTTTTCGTAAAAAGAAGGTTTCGCGCAGAACTTCTTCGAGATGCATGGACAAAATGATTTCGTATACACTCGTTTGTCATCTGTTTCTTAAATCTATGACAAATAAAGAATCATTCGAATGTTTGTTGTTCTATTCAAAAGTTATTTTTTTATTTTTCAGGGACAAAATTTGACATTCATACATGTTATATTGATTCGCAATATCCTCATCATAATAATGAAATTGTTTTGTTTGAAGTTTATCATGATCATGATTTGTTGGTCAATTATTCTTTTTATATTGGTCGCACAAATTTTAATCAAAGTAAAATATCACAATTATCAAATGGTGTTATTGGAATTGAAGAAGTACTTCAGTGTTATAATACAAATCAAGTTCGTTTATTTTATCCTATGAATCCATGATTAACAGCAGTTGATTTTAGTGACGATCAAAGGAATAAAGTTTTAGTTTATCATCACTGATGGAAGACTATTTCAATATAACTCAATCATATATATAAAGGCAAGGCAGAAAATAAAGAATATATTCTCAAGTCAGCCCGTGCATCATTTGTACGCGCACCGAGTGTGACAAGCTGACATGGGCAGTAGTACTCGCACGATGTGCGTAACATCACACGCACTAATGGCACATTGGCTGACTTGGGTTAATAGTTGTACTGAATTTGATGAACAAAATTTAATATTATATGAGAATTACAAAAAGTTTAAAAATAAAATCCATTTGTCATTATATCAATCAATTGATACAGCAAGTGCTATGGGATATTTACTTGAATTGATATTATTGAAATGCAACTATTTCCCAGGAAAAAGATCATATTTCAATGATGCTCTTTTGACGAACATTTATATTTTTATAAAACGTCTGTTGGGTGCATTCGATTTAGACCTTGATCTTTATTAAAAGATTCTTTTGTTGTTAAAGGAAAACCTGTTTTCAATCAACAGAAGAACATTTAAAGATTCTTTCTTATCGTAATATAAAGAAAACAATTTAAGTATCGGCATTCAATTACACATCAATAATTGCAATGTGACAATATTTGTAAAAATATTATTGTTCCTTTGTTTTGTGAGATGGACTCTATTTATTTTAACCCTTTGAGTCCAGGCGACGTATATATGCGTCCGAGTGTAGTTAATTGGCAAAGATGCTTCTAGTATATTTTTAAATTGTTTAGAACATTTTTTTATCGTTTATTAGGTGATGTCAGACAAGTACAATGCTTCTTTCTTTCGTTTTTTTACTTATTAGTGTTAACCCTTTGGTTACGGTTTTTTTTAAGATATTTTTTTTTCCTTGTTTGCAAACACTCTGAAACGAATTTTATTAGCATATAATTAGAAACATTTGGAAATGTTTCAGAATAAAACAATCTTTAAAACAGCTTATCGCACAAAGTCCAAAATTCCAAACATCATACTGATAACGTGTATTGGCATGCTTTTTCTTGCGTCTGCTTGTATGACTACAAAATATAGAAGATCTTCGTGCAATTTTGTTCGTATCGTTGACGGAACTAGAGATGGAAAATGGCGTGGAGTAAGACGTATGAGATTACCTCCGATAGTCGAGTGACCATTTGGAGCCTTGAGTTGAGTCTATATTCAATCTGTTGTCGAATCAGTTCACTTTGAAAATCGCCAAACCGAGCAGTTTTTTATGCTCTATTTTAAATAGCATTAGAACGAGATAGAATGCGAGAAGCAGGCGTGTCAGAACGAAGAAGGGAGCACATGAATACACATATACGTATAATGCGGGACGATGAAGCAATAATATTCCCAAGATAAAAGGCAAAGAGAGAAGTCTTGTCGATCGAGTCTAAATAATATTATGATGACGGGCACATTTGTAAAAAGTTCAACACGTATATATGCGTGCCCCGCAATCAAAGGGTTAAACATCATGTTCTTTGCGCTTTCTTTCGTTCTGTATGATAACATACATTATATCTCTTGTTCTAGCGCATTTCAGTACAATCACTTTTCTTTCGTCTTTTGTTCGTATTTATTACCTACTATTTTCTCTAGTGCTTCGTGGTTGATTTCTCTCTTTCTGTAAAGTTCTAGTTAGCCCCATCTTACCTAGAGAATCTGCTAAGTTTTTTCCGTTTCTAATATGTAGCGTATATATACTCATTGTTCGGATAGTAAAAGACAAGAGTAAGAGCGAAGTAAATATATTTTTCTTTGAATAATAATTGTATACTTCAACAAAACATCTTACATATTTTCACAATGACAACTTCAAGAAAAAGAGTTTGATTAAATAAGAAATTAGGGAAGTTATGAATGAATCTCAATCCGACTTATCGTCAGAAAAAACGGTTTTTGATTGGAAATGTATTGATTCTGGCGATGAAGATTTTCTAGTGAAACATCAGTGACACTGTATAATGTTTAACCTAACAATGTCATAGCTTGTTGATGAACCCGGTCTACAAATTAGTAAAAGTTTCGGTAAAAAATTTTCGACTTTCGCGACAGAAGAACCGAAACTCGAAAGGTTGACGGTTAAAATTCATCAATCGATTTGCTATCGAACTTTGTAGAGATGAGAAAAAACCATGTTCAACTGATTCATTCTCTATTTACAACATAAAAAAAACACGTAAAAAGCCAAAGAAAAAGTTCTCATTTTCGTGCAATTCTCTTTCTCGACGATCGCCTCGTCTTGGTTTCTCGTTGGCTGTGATAATGTTTTTTGACAATAAACGATCGTCTAATTTGTTTAATCAGTCCATCATTAACAGCCATTATCAATGCTTTTCTTATGCACTTTTTTCCATATTTTGAGTAAGGTCCATAGCCACAATTGCCGAATCGTTGTATCCAATTAATGATACGCAACTCACTTGTTGCGTTATTTATTTTATTTAGTGGATTCCACCATTGAATAGCAGGAATCAAGAGTTTCCGGTAAGGAACATGTCTTGCCACTGGTCGTATGATTGATCGTTTTTTCGAAGAAGCAACCATTATATGTGATTATTATCCGTTGTATATTATGTTTGGAATATATATATATACTTGGATTTTCTCACATTTTTATCTTGCAATTGTGTTGTGCAATTACTCTGAGTCACATTCACGCAGAGAAAAGAGAAAATTTAGGCACAGATAAGAATAAGATATTTGTTTCTTTATAGAAGATATAAACAATATGTATCATATGTGGGGTAAAATAATGAAGATAGATTTTAAAGTGTTGAAAAGTATCATAATATGCTATGAGATTAGTCAAATAAGACAATTCTGATAAACAACTACAAATCACTTATTTACTTGGTTGAAGCTTTCCAAAGACTGATAAAGAATGCGTAGAGGAATAATAATTGCTTATTTTTAATAAATTGAACATTTCTTCTACAACTATTGAGTAAAGGACACCGTCACTTTTTCCGCCAAATTATTCAAATTCTACAAAATTTGTAGTGATAATAGTTCGTATTAAGACATAGTCTTTGGAAAGGTTTGGTCTTGCAGTAATGTTTCGTTGCGAAGATGCGATCATACTACTGAATTCTACTATTTGTGGAAAAGTCAAAATTTTGATAAAATAAAGTCAAAATCTTTACTTTTGTCGTATTTCTAAAATACTTCAAGAAATGCAAAAAAATATCCACACAAAAATAAAAATATAGAACATTTGACGCTCCACCCAACTGCATCTCATGCAATTTTTTTTCATACTATCAAAATTAAAAAGCTGGTGTCATTTTCTAGAATCATACTAGATAAAATTCTTCCTGTCTTTGTATCAATTTCATACTGCTGCAGTTTAGGCATAGTTCCTCTTCAGCAAAGCATATCAAGCTGAAAATTTTAGTAAAAATTACATATATTATCATAATGAATACAATGTATAAGTTTTACTTTATAAAAGGCAACAAAAATAATTTCCGAATGATAGACCGATCGTACGAAATGATAGGGAAATTCAAAAAGAAAGTATCAAAAAAGAGAATCCGTTTATTTTATTCTTCTTATGAAAACGATCGAGAATGCGTTCCGAAAAAACAAAAATCCTTTTTTTTTTGATCGCGTTCTCTGCTGTTTTTGGTCATTATTTTTCACGGAATACTTGTGTATTCGAGAGGTTTTATTCACATTCCATCTTCTATTAAGCTATTGTGTTGTCCCAGGTCGAAGATTCCGGCCTCCGGAAACGGTCAGGAACCGGCCGGAAACGGTATCTTTCCGGGAGCATTCCGGCCGTTTCCGCACAAGGAAATCGCCGGAACCGGCCGGAAAAAACACGGATCAGGGAAGCAGTATTCCGGACCGGAAAGCAATCGTACCGGAAACGGTGTATTCCAAGCATTTCCGCAAGCTGGAAAACAAACGGATCGATACCGTATCCTGCCGGAAAAAAACCAGGAACCCACGGGATACGTTCGTAAAACAACCCGGATCCCTCCGGAACCACAGCGAAATTATCTCGTAAAATTTCGGAAAAAACCGGAAAAGACACCGTTTCCCGCAATAAAATTTAAAAGACTTTCTCAAAATAATGAATCCATCGAAAGGAAAAGTCTCACTGAGACATCATGAAGTCTCATTGAGACTCCATGAAGTCTCAATGAGACTTCAAGATGTCTCATTGAGACTCCATGATGTCTCATTGAGACCTCTCAATAATATGATCTAACGGGTAGTAATCATACCTACGATAGAAGGTGAAAATTCCCATTGATGCATCTCAATGATTCAAACTAATTAATATCATAGCTACGATGGAAGGTAAAAGTCTCATTGATGCTTCTTAATGATCTAAATCAATAAATATCAAACTCTTGATGCGAAATATAAGTCTTATTTAGCCTTTTCAATGATATGTTTCATTGACTCTTCAATATACCTCGTAAACGAGGTAAGAGTCTAATTGAGACGTCTCAAAGACCTAAACTAATGTGTAATGATCAAAGCCTTCATCCTCATAAGAGTTAAAACATTCATCGAGCCTATTCAATCAGGAACTCTACTAACAAAGCTTAGAATCTCAACGGCTAGGTTAGTCAAACTATTTTATAAATGGTGTATAACCCAGGGTGAAGCTAACCGTAACGCTTAGGAAACCAAACCTTTCCTAAAATACATATCATACCGAAAATGTATCGAAACCTACGTTCTCCATATCTAACAGTCACTCCAAGATATATACTCAAACATTCAAAACAAAACACTCACTAGGTAATTGACCTATAGTTTCAATCTGACATCTCAATATTATGAAAGATCTTTACGAAAAAGAATTTATCTACCCCTAACCTTACGCATACAAAATAATCTATCCTTATACTTCGTTTTTTCCTAAGTTCAAAAGAGACTGAAAATGATTTTTCGTTTCACTAAAATGGGTAAAAAAATCCTACCTGAAGTATTTTTCATACGAAAAAAAGCATTACTATGTGTATGTGAAATACTTGAAACAGGCTCTCTTATATAGGCTGACATGTTCAAAACAAAACGGTGAGTGGGTAAGCGACCTAAAGTCTCAATGAGACATCTCAATATTATGAAAGATTTTTATCAAAAAAAATTTATTTACCCTCATCTTATACATACAAAATAATCTATCATTATACTTTGTTTTTTCCCTAAGTTCAAAAGAGACTGAAAATGATTTTCCGTTTCACTAAAATGAGTAAAAAAATCCTACCTGAAGTATTTTTCATACGAAAAAAAGTATTACAATGAGTATGTGAAACATCTCAAATGGGATCCCTTATATAAGCTGGCATGTTCAAAACAAAACGGTAATTGGGTAGTCGACCGAGAGCCTGAATGAGACGTCTCAATACTAGAGAAGATCTGTACGAGAAAATTTTCTTTACGTCTCAATCTTATGTATACAGGATAATCTACCTTTACACCTCGCGTTTTGGCTTAGTTCAAATGCGACTCAAAATGATTTTTCATCTTACTAAAATCAATAAAAAATTCCTACCTGAAGTATTTTTCGTACGAGGAAAAGTATCGCAGTGTGTATGTGAATTATTTTGAATGGGCTCGCCTATATAGAGTGACATATTCAAAACCAATTGTTGAGTGGGTAGTTGAACTAAAGCCTCAATGAAACATTTGTAAAGTACAAAGGATCTTCTGGAGAAAACGTTTCTCGTTAACGTCACTTGTAGGAGATAGTGTATTATCACACTCTTCATTTCGGTTATTTTGTAAGAGGAAGTCAGATTTTTTTTCAGTAGTCATCAACGTCTGAGATGTGGGAGTGACATGAATGTTTTTTACATCGATGAAAGCCTTCGTGGAGTCTCATAATTCGCTTCATTAGTTGTGCTAAAATTTAGGTAGTTTTTTATGAGTCTTTCGGTAGATCATTGTGCGGCAGATAAAAAAATAGCTGTAAAGATGTTATACTGGTGTAGCGAAATAATTAACATAAATTTCCATATCATGTACTGTTGTAAAATGGGGTTGTTTTTGTAACTTTCTAATTAAAAGAGATCCTAATGAATTTAAGTGACAAAATTTTGATCAATTTATAGTATATTCTCAATTTCTGATGTTATTTTTAGACGTTGGTTTTTGGTCAAATTTTTTATAGTAATGAGCTGTAAGAAAATGCTAAAAAAGAAACACTATTTTTAATAAGAGATTGATTTATTAGTCAAAAGATCGTATGACTCAGCACAGCTTGAGATTCTTATTGTTAGTTCGGAACTGCTACACATGGTTGATATATATATGAGCATCATTTCCCAATATAGAAATCAGCGGGAACAGTACGGAAAATGGTGATTATGGAACCGGACATATACGGCAAGTTCCAAAAATGCGGATCCGGGCGGAAAGTCACCAGATTTTTTTCGACAGCTTTCCCGGCCGTTTCCGGGCGGATATGGCAGAAAAGTGAGCGGAAAACTCCGGCAACTTCCGGTCCGGAATACTGCTTCCCTGATCCGATGAATTCCGGCCGGATCCGGCCCGTACGCTTCGACCTGGGGTTCAGTTCAAATTACTAAGCTGTACAAATATAGCAATAAATAAAAAGACGAAATTAAATACACAAAAATATTTTCTAGGTTTGTCTCATTAATATTGAAGGGTTATTATTATCTGTATAACAATGAAATATAAATAGGATGTATCCATTGAATCTCATACATTCTCATTACAAATAAGATCATAGAAGTCATCGAAATGAAACTATATTATTGCTAACATTTATTTTAGTAAAATTAACTGAAATGTTTAATAACTCAACAAGTGATATCTGCCAATATTTATAATTGTAAGAAATTTAAAGGATTTCCTAAAGTATCTGCTACAATATGACGAATAAGAAAAATGAGATGTTTGGAAAGATTCTAACAATTTATAAGAAAAAAAGAATTTAATAAGTTTTGAATATTAGTAGATCTATATTAAGTGCAAAGTTTTGTATGTTATTAAAATTTAATGTAAACATCCGAACTTAGCTCAG
>JAJEKB010021158.1:1005984-1089538 GCA_022393335.1 Macrotrachela quadricornifera
GAATACTACTTCCGGGTATTGAGTAATATTGTTCTGTTTTGGGAAAATTTTCAAACAGTTCCTATGAAAAGAACTGTTCTCACAAACCAGTTCTTCTCAAAGGAACTGTATGAACAATCAGATCAGTTCGTATCAAAAGAACTGTTCCAACAGTTCAGTTCTTTCGAACTGAACTGAACTGTCCTACCCCTAACATTTAATTGTTCTCATCTTGAGTGAACCACAATTATAATATTTTATTAATTGATTTTTAAAATTATCTTGTTCTTCTTTTGTTATGGCTGATCTTGTATCCCAACAATCTAATTCATTTTCAAGACAATCTTTATTTTTTTCAGTTAATTTTGATTCAATTTCTTGTTTTTATAAATTTCTAAAAACATTGTACTTTGTTCTCGCAATTTACTTACTGATACAATATAATACTTAAGTAAATCGTTGTTGATGCATATTTCCATTTTCTTTTCGTAATCTACAATAGCTGCTTCACGTTTTTTCATTTCATGTTTAATTCTATCATAACTAATCGAAGATGTTTTTTTCTCTTCATATGAATTTTTTTCTGATGATGTTGTAGAAGTTAAACTAATTTCAGCTGATTCGGAAGTGTTTAAAGCGTTTTTTTTGGAGTAAATGTTCTTCCCATGTGTTCAATGCGGTCAAACTGCAATATAGAAGTCGCACTTGTACTAGATTACGATCATCGACTTTCACTGATAACAAGCGATGGATCATGAGTCAGTAACCAATTAATAACTGATCTAACTGACTGATTATCGATTAGTTAATCATCTATCTACTAAATCAAAATACTATCTGATTAATAATTAATTAACCATACAGGTATTTAATTAAAAACGAATTAATCTACTAATGATGTAATAATTACTTAAACGTCCAAATTAATAATTAACTGATTAATAAACTAATCATTAATCATCTACGTATGATGATTAGATATTCGTATTGACGCCTTAGTACTTCCTGGTACGTATCTTTATTCTTTGGAAAGATAAATGAAGTGTCTTTCTCACTGTAAAAATTTGAAATGACCTAAAGCGTTTACGACACTTCCTTCTATATCCCCATGTATCAGTACGAATTATGATGACTGCGTTGTAGATGTGAACACAGCTGCGGGCACTTCGTCACAGTTACGCGCAACTGCGACGCAGTTACTAAAAAAGTTGTAACATGAGCTGTGTCTCCATGTACTTGTTTCTTTCTCGTTGATGTTTTCCATTAATTAAGAATTTCTTTAGCCGTGTCATTTTTAAACGCATTTACCGTTTGATGCAAATTAAAGCTAAAATGAACTAAAACTAATTCAAGATCATTTCGTTCTGGTCTAATATCAAATTTAATTAATTCAATTTGAACCTTTCTAAACTTCTTAGAATTCTTCTCAGATGATGATGCAGCCAGTTTTTGAATTTATAAATCAAAATAAAGAAATATTTTCTTTGAAAAATGCGAAATTTATCACGAAAAATTGACTCAAATTTTTTTCGATTTTAGCTGTAAATAAATAAAGTAAATATACTATTATTGTTGATCTCCATAAAGATGTCCACCAATGCTGTGAGAAAAAAGAGTACCACAGAACCTTTATAGGGATGTTCTGCGATCGGGTAAAACACAGAACCCTCACAAAGAAAATACATCCTATTCCGTGATGTTGAACATTAGCGGAATCAGTTCCGCCTAGAATCTAGTTACATTCGGTTCCGGAAACAGATATTAACATAATACGATTCAATTCCGGAATCAGACGGAAGTCCTAGGAATTCCGTCTGATTCCGGAATCATATATGCATTAGTCTTTATCGTATGCTTTTAAGTTATCATAGTGAACGGATCCGGTATTGAATTTTCGGAACCGGAATCAGATGGAATTCCTAGGAATTCCTTCCGATTCCCGAATTGATGGAACTAGTACCGTTTACAGAATCGCTCAGCCGAATCGAGTCTTTCCTTCACCCTCATGTTTGCTATTGTGATTGCAGGTTAATCTTCAACATAAACGAGCGCTTCCGGATCCGGAATCAAACAGAATTACACGGAATTCCTAGGAATTCCGTCCGATTCCGGAATCATATATGCATTAGTCTCTATTGTATGCTTCTACGTTGTCATAGTGAACGGATTCGGAATCATATATGCATTAGCCTTTATCGTATGCTTCTCAGTTATCATAGCGAACGGATCCGGAATCAGACGGAATTCCTAGGAATTCCGGAAATAATGGAACTAATACCGTTTCTGGAAACGCTCAGTGGAATCGCTCTTCGCCTTCACCCGCATGTTTGCTGTTGTGCTTGCAGATTAACCTTCAATATAAACGAGCGATTCCGGATCCGGAATCAGACGAAATTACACGGAATTCCTTCCAATTTCGGAATTGATGGAACTAGTACCGATTCCGGAATCGCTTCTCAAACTTCATGTAATTCCGGAATCGTTGGAATTAGTTCCCTAAGCGGAACTAATGCCCTAATGTTCAACATCGCGGAATAGGATGACTGCTCCTTTAAGCCTACTATAGGGTATAAAAGTGTCACTGCCCGTATTTTTGGTATGCCTTAAGTAGATATACAATAAAAATATTAGAAACTTCGAAAATTTTAAAAAAATTAAGAATTTTTGTACCTTTTTTTACATAAACATTTTTGTGCTTAATTTATTTTTTCTCTCAGATCTATTAGAAGATTAGTAAGATTTTAAAACAAACGCAAAGATCGAAGTGTAATATTTTACAGATATTATCATGATATTATAGGATGCATCTTTATAAATAAACTTGTTTGAAAGAGGAAGAAAATAATAATGATTAATATAAATCTGACTAGAGTTTCATTAGAAGAAACTGAAGAACTCAATGTTGTAAATATCAGTAGAATGTGAACGAGACATATTGACAATTTTCTAGCTTCTTATTCAATATATATTGTTTCATATAAAAGTTAAGACATTTTAACAAACACACAGTTAGATAGTCCTATAATACTTGACTTTCGTTGTTTGTTGTATATATTCGCGATCCATTCTTTCTAATTATACATTGAATCCTATTGAAACATGGATGAATTTGTTGAATAGTCTCAATATGGATGCTTTGATTGTTTTGTAAGAATTCGCTTATGTAACAATCAAATCGATGTAGACGTGTTAATCGATAAATAATTGTTTGAATAAGATTAAAAAATGGCATATTATACAGAACTAAATTGATTTTTTCAATATTGCACAAACAAGAAAGAAGCAAATCAATATTGTCAAATGATAAATGACCTGGATAGTCCAAAAGAATTAATCGTTTGAGAGGATGATTTTGAACGTATTTATCAGAAGAAGACGGAAGATTAATCGTGCAATTATTTGATACAAGTTTCACTTGAAATTGATGAAGATTAAGACATGAAGCAGGAATGAGTAGAAGAAGAATTGGATTACTGAATACGACAGACACAAAACGAAGACAAGGTGATTGAGACCATGAACGGCCATAGGGCATTTCAATTGAACCTAAATTAGCATGACGAAGAGAAGGAAACCAATTAGAAAATACTTGATATGCAAGATAACTGGATGAATTATCTAATAATTCAGTCAACAATGAAAGATATATAAGATTTGGCATACGTGCAAATCCAAGTTGTTTTGATTGTGACCATGTTGTTTTTTTCAATATTAACGAATTTAAATTTGGAAATAGATTCCAATCAATATCATCTTTAGTATCAATTACCAATCGAACGATTTTATGAGAAAAAAAATTGATTAATGATAGATCCTTGTTTTCAATAGTCACAGACAGATTGTTCAATGATTGAAGAAGATTATTCAATCGTGAGTTAAGTTGCCAAAAGCTTTTATACAAATCTCGAATATCGATATAATTGAATATATCGAATAATAATTCATTGGAAAGATCTTCGAATAAAGACCACATATCTGGAGAAATAACAAATATTTATTTTAATTTTATTGAATAAACTTAATACTGGGTCGTTATATCTTCTACAAAATCAATGACACTGATTGAAAACTGCACATAAATGACATAGTGCTACATATTTTCGATCATCGACTAATCTTGAGATCAGATCTATTAAGGCAATGCAAATGGATTTTAGTTCAAGCTTGGAGAAAGCTCTAGCCTAATATTGGAAACTGAGGAGTCTCATTTTCATGAATCCCAAGAAAATGAAGAAAAATGAAAATTCTCAGACATAGTTGAAACATATATGAATTCATTGATTTTTCGATATTGAGTTTGGAACTGATAGTAGTTTTGACTTATACTAGGACTTTATTGACAGACAAAAGACTCATTACTAGTGAAAAATAGGCAAAAACATAAAAAAGCCACACACAGAGCACAATATGACTAGAAAGTTTTCTAGTGACCATATTTTTGAGACTTTCGAAAAAATACAATTTTATAGCTTTTGAAAAGAGCTATCAAATGAGAAATACTAGAATTTTGGCCGTATAGACTTTTACAACAAAATATTTCCTGAAAGATAAAAGTTGATGAAAAATATGGAACCTATATCAACAATGTGTCACACTGCATCAGACCGCTTTCCTACTAAATCAAATAAGCAATTATTGTTTCATATATAGGGTTGAAGTTCTATCAAAAGCTATAAAGTACTTAATTATACAACTATCTTTTCTTATCAATATAGTGTAAAACTGAGTCGAGCATGGTAGGATCCAGTACTAGATTAATGACCAAAAATGATGTATTTTATTAATAGGCTTTTGTTTCAAAAATTCGATTAATACATCATGAAAATAGTATCAAAATGTTAGTTACAACATGTTCTTTCAGTTGATATATGATTCGATAGGATCAGTCAGGAAAAGTCCTAAGGGGCTGATTTGCCCTCTTATGCGCTCCCTCCCCACCTTTAAAGCCCTGTGCATTCCATGAAGTCTCAGAAATTGAAGTCATGCAGGATTTTAAAAACTTCCAATTTATCCTTGCCGAAAGATTTTTAACGGTAGTTAAATGATGAAGATAGATAAACACAAAGCTATAATCATAGAAGTGAAAAGAAGAATCATTTGATATTTGAGCAAAAAGAAAGAATATAATCATAGCAACAGGAGATTTAGAAGAGAGAAATGTTGAATTGGAAAATATATGCAGTTATAGAGAGAGATCACAGTATGACATCTAATTTTCGAAAGTTTCCCCAAATTTGACTTTTCTAGATTTTCTCAAGTTTTTGAAAGAAAAGTTAGTCTAACCTACATAATCAAGGAAATGGTATACAAAATGTTGAACTTTTATATATCCAATTGTAAATGATTTCCCGTAGATAATTTCGTTAATGTTGGAGACAAAGATAATGCCAAATAATGAAAGTATTCATAGGTGAGTTTTCATAATGACTACAGAATTTTCAAAATTATGTTTACAACAGACCGATATATCGAATGTAAATTTTCTTTCAAAATTATTCAGATTGTAGTAATGATGGACTATAAATAATCTAAAAGGAAAGATCTATCTCATCATCGGATTGATATATATTCTTCAAACTAAAGCTTATTTTCATTTTTTATTCAGAAAGATTGAAGATAAAAAGTGAGTCATTTTGGTTTACAAATAGTTGCCCATTTCATTGGTACATATTCATCAGATCCTTCATATATTTTACTATAATACCGTTTATCTTATTGTTATGGTCTTTGCTAATCAAGGGTATTTTATTTGATGATTCTTAAAAATGAATGATCCCATTAATTTTTGAACAGATGTCACTATTTGCCAGCAATCCTAAGGCATGATCGACAGTTTTTGACGAAGACTTCGCAAATGGAAAGAAATTTTCTAGAATTAATCGTCTGTATTAAAGCGACTACACGTAGTTTTTAGAAAGACAAGCTTTATTTGGTTTACATAGAATATTATTCTTTCCTTTTCGTTACATTTGGCAGTCGATGCTGCATACTACAAAGTTTATTGACAAGTATCAAAGAAAATCGAGGAAAACCTACCATCATGCATATTTCTACATTGTGCAATTATGTGTTTTAAACGACAGCGAGAAAATGTTTTGAAAAATTTCTGCATAGTAAAATGTAACATTCGTTATTCATACAATGTTTATTTTCTTCTGATATGGTCAAATCCATCAACATGTTTTCTAAGTATTTAATGAGAGAGATCTATAACGTTTTTCAGCGAATATGGTCCTAGTTGAGGTTCGTTATCCATTTGATTGGACGAGAGATATATGACAAACGAAATTTCTTTTATTGAGATAACAGCTCGAATGGAAAAATATGTTTCCTTCTTTCGAAAAAAGAGCTAGAAAATTGTTGTGTCACTATTTGATTGAACGTGATGAAATTTAGTATTTTAATTGTTGATCGAATAAACCATATATATCATTGTTATTTCCATCAATGTTGGTTCGATTAGTTGATACCGATGATATTCCATATCAGAATATATTAAAATCTAAGGTAAATGTAATAATAAAGATAAAACTAGCTGAAAGTTTGAGATAAATGATCTGGACGATAGATCAAATACTTTTTGGTAATATATTATAAAACAAAATAATGTTTGAAAAAATGAACAATAATCATTGAATAACGTACAAGTAGAGAAACGGTTAGAAAAAAATGAAAACAATAGGTATGTATAATAAATTATTAAACGCTGTTGATTTATTATATAACTGGATGCTGTATATAGAATTACTCGAAGGTTTTTTTAATTTTGCAATCATATAAATAGTTAATCACATCAAACTAGTATAATGGGAACACAGCAGAAAGATGTGTGACGAGGTTTTTATTTTAACCTTTTTCTGTTCTTTGGGCGCTATAGCGTCCACTTTATAAAAATTTTGTTCTTTTGAACTAATGAGGGAGGTTCCCCCGTAAGTGAATAGGAATTCGGACTGACAATAAGCAAATAATACCATATTGGGTTTCAGAAGTGCCTTAATGAATAGGCCCTTTTTACGTTAAATGTCTAACAAAGATTTATTTTACCTAATGAATCGAATCAGTCGCCATTTTCTCAAAGTTCCTCAACTCTCATTTGTTATATTTACGATGAAGCTTTTAAATCAACGTCTAGTCGCTTGCATATTTGACGCCACTATATCGATCGATATTAGTTCAGCTTTAAAGTTAATGGATACATCTTGTTTAAATTTTTCTCAATAAGCTACTGGATATTTGTGAATACGTTCACTAAGAAGAGACTAAAAAACGAGAACTATTTAATAATTGTTACGAATAGAGTACAACACATTGTAGCCAATGAAAGACCTTCGTTTATTTTGGAATATAATCGTATGATTGGTGTCTATGGAGACTCAATAACAGAATTTCAAACAGTTGCTTCATTTTTTACATATTTTTGTGTAAATCTCACTCTAAGATCCGATATATAGTAATCAACAAAGAAAACTATTTATATTAGAATCAATATCGAACACCGATTCACAACCCTGGAATATCTGTGAGTCAAGCTTGAAACAAGAAATAGATCGCAAACATTTTTACTGACTTCGAATTCGTATTTTTCGTGCTCGATAATGATCAGTCAAGTTTTATTAGAAACGATGATTTACTAATTTATCATTATTTAATACCTACCAATGTTGAAAAACTAACTGCAGATTTTGATTCCACATAGTCAATTGTCTTTGGTGGAGATTTACTGGAGAGAATTTATATTATTTCCTATTAACTATTTGGCACACCAACTCGGTTTTCATTTATCGATCTTTGACCATCTTGAATCAAATTTCTTAGGAACAAACGTAAAACTTATTACTAATTGTTTGATAACTTAGTACTAACGACAAATTTGACTCCAAATGCGAGTTCTTTACCCTTCATATAGTTTTCAACTAGAATATTACAAGCTTTTGATATTAATCTAGCTGACAACTTTTTCAAATCGGTTTGGAAACAGGAAGATACAGACAAACTCTAGAAGAGAGCATACCTGTATACCTACAAACTTATTTTATGTTATACGATCTCTCTTCCAATCTACGAAACAAATCGTTATTTCGTAAAAAAGCCTTCTCTTAGTAAAAAAGTTGTTTAAACAAATTCAAAAATCAATGGTATCAGTTGATTCCTTGATCCCGAAAACCTTTACTAAAACGTTAAGATTCAATTTTTTCAAAGTTGAGATATCTTGTTAGTTTTTCTAAGAACATGTTTTTTTGACCCTTCACTTGGCACAAACAAATAAACGCATTTTACCTTTTCTCGTATCACTCTTCCTTAGGTCAGCGCAATGGTAATTTTATAGACTTTTGAAACATAATCACACTAATTTATTCCTCGCCCTTAAAAGTTCTTTGGTCAAATTTTATAAAAAAATCATTTTTCTGGAGCAAAAAAAATTTTTGCAAAATCATAAAAAAATAATAGTATCATTTGATTCTTCGACCCCAAAAACTCTTTGATTAAACTTTATAAGAAATCATTATTAAAAAAATATTCTTTTGCAGTAAATCATTTAATTTTTGTTAAATCACAAAAATCTTATGATATCATTCGATTCCTCGACACCAGAAACCTTTTCGTCAAACTTTTTAAAAGAAAGTTAATTTTAAAAAAAAACCGTTTGTTTTCTGTAAAAAACATATTTTGTTACAAGATCATAAAAAACTTATGGTACCATTGGATTCCCCGACTCCAAAAACCTTTTCGTCAAACTTTTAAAAAAAGAATTATTTTCTTTAAAAAAGTCGCTTTTTTTCGTTAAAAACATATTTTGTTACAAGATCATAAAAAACTTATGGTACCATTGGATTCCACGACCCCAAAAACCTTTTCGTCAAACTTTTAAAAAAAGAATTATTTTCTTTAAAAAAAGTTGCTTTTTTTTCGTTAAAAACATACTTCGTTACATCATAATAAACTAATGGTACCATTCGATTCCCCGACCCCAAAAGCCTTTTCGTCAAACTTTCAAAAAAAGAATTATTTTTTTTAGAAAAAGTCACTTTTTTTTCGTTAAAAGCATATTTTGTTACAAGATCATAAAAAACTAATGGTACCATTCGATTCCCCGACCCCAAAAACCCTTTGAGAACATTTTTAGCAACTATTACATTCTATTATTATCGAGATAATCGTTGCTGTTTTCTGATTAGTTACGACAGACAGACAAACTTTAAAAAAATTTATGGCCGTATAACCCTTTCTTTCAAAAAAGCGAATAAAATTTACTTTTCTCATCATATTTCCTACCTCAGACGTTTCGAAATATATCCATCTGATGTTGCGTTCAAAACTGCATCCATCAAGTATATTTCGAAACATCTGAGATAGCAAATATAATTAGAAAAGCTAATTTTATTGAAAAATCGAGTGTTTTTCTTTCATATCAAACGTGTGACTTTTTTAACGTCTTTTTAAGATTTTTCAAATAGTTTTTTGAATTTTTTTTTTTACAAAAAACTGATTCAGAAAAATTTTCATATATACAGTTTTGCAGAGCTCGATGAGCTCTAACGAATCATGTAAAAATATCCTAGAAATACATTTGACTTCAGTTTTGAATTACTGGCATCTTACTTTTCCACCGCAAAAAAAAGAAAAAAATTTCTGAAAGTTTCGAAAGTTCGATATTAAAAAGTTTTCATAACCCTTACTATTCACTATGAATAAACCATATTTTTCACGAACTTTCACTTCGTATAAGATTCATTTTTACTTCATATGAAATTATAAAAGTACCCCCTATCAAAATACTTTTTCACACCTAGTATATACATCAGTAGAATATATATTCGCAAAATTAGTAATGTACCGAAGATCAAGAATTATGGAATTGAATTACTTCAAAAGTCAATCCAAACAGCAGCAGCAAACAATGATATTATTTTAGAAAATCATCCACAAGACATATTTAATAGAATATAAAAAACACATCATCTATCTAATAATGTAATATAAACATCGACATAAGAGATCACTGATGGATCAATAAAATCTACACGAAAATTGTTATAATCGATTCGCTCACCATGATTCAGTTATTTTTTTCTTCTGTGTGATTCTACTATTCAATATGATAATGCATGAATTTATTGGTTTGTACGTGTTCTTGTATCTAGCTATTTATTTTCACTTTCTTTCCATTTCATATTGTCTATGGAGACAGAAAATCATTTTCCTTATTCGACATTTATGATTATGTGTTCTTTTTCTTTCCATTTCATATCCAATATGAAGATGAAAATCACTTTGACTATTAATTTGAAATAGCATCGATTAATATACATCACTGCAACCTCAACAACACACAATACACACCAAATACAACACATGAAATAAAATAATACGAACAAAAGACGTTTGTCAAGTGACCTTCTTTTCTTCAGCTTTTAGTATAATAATACTGTTTCTTTCGTTGTTTTCTGCTGTTAAGTGTATTGTCATTATTTAACATCAATAAAAGCATTGCTTCCCAAAAAAAGATAAGTTTTAAAAACTATTTTTTAGTTCCTCAAAGCTAGAGAATAGACGGAACTTGTTTAATCTATCTTTCTTTCTTGAAAAGAGATTTTTTTACTATTCGACTGCTTGAAACATGACTTCACCACCACTTGTGTAATCAAGCGAGCGAGTGAGCCGTTTTGTTCTAGGTGTTGGATACTGAAACGTTGAAAATACGGTTCGATAATTTTGTGAAGACAGGAAGACAAAAAAAAGGTTTTTTTCGTTCTTGTCTCGTTAGAAATTTTTTTTTTCATTGTATGTGCAAGTGAGCTGTATTATCGTCCTATTCGATGGCTATCGAAATGGTAGGAGTAGTCAATTATAATTTTAGAATAGCGAGAGAAACAAAGAACAGGCAATTTTCTCCGTTTACTGTCGCTTGTTTATGTTTTTTTCTTTATTTTATTCTCCATTTTTTCTCTCACATCACTAGCTGGTATATTAACTCGGAGCATATAGCTACAAAATCATAACTAAATACAGTCAATTTAGTTCAATTTCTGATATAGGACGAAGATGATATCTGGTTTACAATTAGCATTAAGTATTATAGTTTTGACAATGGTTGCCCAAAATGGTTGGGCCGCCACTAAAATTCATTCGTTGGTGACGATTTTCCACTTTTCAATAAAGCACTGAACGGGTTCTTGATAGTGATAACATCGTCGAACAACCCGATTGTCAAAACTATTCATTTCTCATGCATTTTATAATAATATCATCTGCATCGGTCCAACGATTTGAAGTGATGCAAGATAGTAGAACAGAAATTTATTAAAACCTATTCATTTCCAATATCGCCTTGATAATATCATCAATATCTGACATATAGGTAGAAGAATGCGCAAGAGCTGAACAGAACCGTTCTAAGATTTGTTCATTTCTAACATAATATTTCATCATGTCCCAGACTTCCAACTTCTGCTCCCCAACAATACAAAGTAGCTGAACCCAGACGTGGTAAGAACTATTTATCACCAATGTGATCTTTGATTATATAACCGACAACAAACAAATGATCCAAAGCTATACAGAATAGTTTTACAGAATCCTAGTTACAAACATTCACTCCTAATGCCATCTTCAACGCCACCGTACACTTATGACCACAACTTTGAAATCATGAAAAATAATTGAATACAACTCTGGTTAAAACTAGTTATTTCTAATACGATCTTCGATTTACTCACCAATATCCGACTTCAATTTCCAACTGAAATACAATAGTTGAAGAAAATCCTGATCCAACCGATTCATTTCTAATGTGATACTCCATCATATTACGAAACTTCGAGGTTTCCTCGAATTGATGCAACATAATTTTAACGAACATTTGTACAAATCACTCATTTACTTTATCTTCTCAAAGCTTGTTACCAACTCCATCCTTTTCCTCAAAACTAGTGAAAAATAGCTGAACAGAACCTTCATAAGAACTATTCATTTCTAATGTGATCTTTGATCATACCAATACCATCGAATGAATGCTCTGAATTCATGCAGAGTAGTTAAACACAAACCTAATAAAATCCACTCATTTCTAATGTGATCTTTGATCATGTCACTGACATGGGACGAATGGTTCGAAGTTATGCACAAGAGTTGAACAGAATCATCCTAGGAACTATTCATTTCTAATTTGATCTTTGATTATATCATTGACATCAAATAACTAAATCGAAGTCGTACACAGGAGTTGAACAAAACTCTAGTAAAAATTGTTCATTTCTAATGTGATCTTTGA
This sequence comes from Macrotrachela quadricornifera, assembly GCA_022393335.1. Taxonomy (NCBI): domain Eukaryota; kingdom Metazoa; phylum Rotifera; class Eurotatoria; order Philodinida; family Philodinidae; genus Macrotrachela; species Macrotrachela quadricornifera. The sequence goes on from JAJEKB010021158.1 coordinate 1,018,235, forward strand.
TTATGTCACTGACATGTGATAAATAAATCGAAGTCGTGCACTGCAGTTGAACAGAACTCTGCTAACAACTATTCATTTCTAACGTGATCTTTGATTATGTCTGTGTCAGCAAGTAAATAAATCGAAGTCATGGACAAGAGTTGAATAGAACTCTGGTAAGTACTACTCATTTCTAATGTAATCCCTCATTATATCACTGACATCGAAAGAATGGTTCGAAATCACGCACACAAGTTGAACAGAACCCTCCTAAGAACTATTCATTTCTAATGTGATCTATGATTATATCACTGATATCAGATAACTAAACCGAAGTCATACACAGGAGTTGAACAAAATCCTGGTAATAACTATTCATTCCTAATGTGATATTTAATTATGGCAATGGCAGCAGGTAAATAAATCAAAGTCGTGGACAAGAATTGAACAAAACCCTGGTAATATCTATTCGTTTCTAATGTGATAATTGATCATATCAGTATCATTAGGTGAATGGTTCGAATTCATACACAAGATGTGAACATAATCGTTTTTAGAACTATTCATTTTTAATATAATCAGTGATCATACTACTGACATCGAACGAATGGTTCGAATTCACGCACAGGAGTTAAACAGAATCCTAATAAGATCCATTCATTTCTATTCTGATCTTTGATTATGTCACTACCATTGAGCAAATGGGTCGAAATCATGTACAAGAGTTGAACAGACATGTTATTTCAAATATTTATTATTAATATGATTTTTGATAATATTATCCCATCGTGCATGTAATGCAAAGTGATGTACAATATTTGAAAAGAAATATTATTCGAAATATTCATTTTTCATGTCATTTTCAATCATGTCACTGATACCGAACGAATAGTTTGAAGTCATGCGCAAGAGTTGAACAGACATGTTATTTGAAATGTTCATTTTTAATATGATCTTTGATGATATCATCGCATCTTGCATGTACTGAAAAGTGATGCACAATATTTGAAAAGAAATATTATTCGAAATATTCATTTCTGATGTGGTTTTCGATCATGTCACTGACATCGAACGAATGGTTCGAAGTCATGCGCAAGAGTTGAACATAATTCTTTTTAGAACTATTCATTTCTAATGTGATCTTAGATTCTATCACTACTATCGGGCGAATAGTTCAAAGTCTAGAACAAGAGTTGAACGGAACTTTGCTAAGAACTACTCATTTCTAATGTGATCTTTGATTATATCACTACTATCGGGCGAATAGTTCAAAGTCTAGGACAAGAGTTGAATAGAACCTTCATAACAACTATTCATTTCTAGTGTGATCTTTGATAATATCAATACCATTGAACGAATGCTTTGAATTCATGCACAAGAGTTAAACAGAATTTTGCTAAGAACTATTCATTTCTAACGTGATCTTTGATTATATCAGTGGCAGCAGGTAAGTAAATCGAAGTTATGCACAGGAGTTGAACAGAACCCTGGTAAGAACTATTCATTTCTAATATGATCTTTGATTATGTCACTGACATCAGGTAAATAAATCGAAGTCATGCATAGGAGTTGAACAGAACCGTACTAACAAATATTCATTTCGAATGTGATCTTTGATTATGGTTGTACCATCAGATAAATAAATCGAAGTCATGCACTGCAGTTGAACAGAACCCTGTTAAGAACTATTTATTTGGAATGTGATCTTTGATTATAGCAGTGCCATCAGATAAATAAATCGAAGTCATGCACAGGAGTGGAACAGAACCCTAGTAAGAATTATTCATTTGTAATGTGATCTTTGATTATGCCACTGACATCTGATAAATAAATCGAAGTCATGCACAGGAGGTGAACAGAAGCTTCCTAAGAACTATTCATTTATAACGTGTTGTTTAACTATGTCACTGACAGCTGATAAATAAATTGGAGTCATACACACGAGTTGAACATAATCGTCTTTAGAGCTATTCATTTCTAATGTGATCTTTGATTATATCACTGATGTCAGATAACTAAATCGAAGTCATACACAAGAGTTGAACAGAATCCTGGTAAGAACTATTCATTTCTAACGTGATCTTTGATTATATCAGTGGCAGCAGGTGAATAAATCGGAGTCATGCATAGGAGTTGAACAGAACCCTGCTAAGTACTATTCATTTCTAATGTGATCTTTGATGATGTCACTGATATATGATAAATAAATTGAAGTCATGTACAGGAGTTGAACAGAACCGTGGTAAGAACTGTTCATTTCTAATATGATCTTTGATTATGGCAATGGCATCAGATAAATAAATCGAAATCGTGCACTGCAATTGAACAGAACCCTGCTAAGAAGTATTGGTTTCTTATGTGATGTTAGATCATATCAGTATCAATGGGCGAATGGTTGGAAGTTATACACAAAAGTTGAACATAATCATTTTTAGAAGTATTCATTTCTAATATGATTTTTGATTGTATCATTGAGATTGAGCGAATAGTTGGAAAGGATGCAAAATAGTGGAATCGGATCATTGTTGAAATTATTCAAAGTACGATCTGATTTTGGAGAATGTTAAAAGATTTTATTTTATTAAACACGTAGGAATATAGTTGAACAGAACAATCCTTAGTACTGTTCATTTTCAATGTTATCGTCAATGAAGTCACTGATTTTTACTCTTTGTATTGTTGTTAACGAAGCAGTTGAACCGAATCCTAATGATAACTATTTATTGATCATGTGATCTGCATTCATATCACAGAATCTCAACTTTTTACATTGATTTGAGCGAAGCAGTTGAACTGAACATAGTTAGAACTGTTTTTTTTTCATACGATCTTCAGTCATATCACAGATTTGAAACTCTTTGTATTGATTTGAGCGAAACAGTTAAACCGAACCTTGGTTAAGACTATTGATTTTTCGTGTGATGTTCGATCATGTTTCTACCCATAACTCTTTAAATCATAATGAGTGAAGGATTTGAGTAGAACAATGCCTACAACTATTTATTTTTCATGTCAGCTGCAGTCATATGAGAAACTTTAAACTGTTTATATGGAATTGAGCAAAGGAATTGAACAAATACTGGTTAGACCTATTTATTTTGCATATAAGCATTCAGCATGTAACTGCCTATAACTCTTTGAATTATGTTGAGTGAAATAGTTGAATCAAACACTACTAAGAACTATTTATCTTTCAGGTGATATACATTCATATCACAGAATTTAAACTTTTTACTTTGGAATGATCAAAAGAATTGAACAAAGTTCTGGTTAGAAGTATTTATTGATTATGTCATCTGCATTCATATCACACAAATTCAACTGTTTGAATCGATTTGAGTGAAACAATTGAACCGAATCATGGTTAAAACTATTTATTTTCCATATGATCTTCAGTCATATCATAGAGTTTTAACCCTTTGAATTGAATTGAGTGAATCAGTTGAACAGAATCCTCGTTAGAATTATTTCTTTAACATATGAACTCGCATCATGTTACCATCTTTAACTCTTTGAATCATAGTGAGCGAAACAATTGAACAGAACTCTCCTTAATATTATTTCTTTAACGTATAGTCTTCCATCATGTTTTCATTCTTGACTCTTTGAAACGTAGTGAGCCAAACAGTTGAAAAAGATCCTTATAAGAACAGTGTATCGCCAGTGTGATCCTGAACTAGACCACCAGTTTCATATCTTTGCTTGAAAATGCTGTAAACAAATTGAACAAAATCCTACTGAAAACCATTCAATTCTTATATGAGCTGGAAGTATGTCACGGCTTTAAACTCTTTGCATCGAAGTGAGTAAAACAGTTAAACAGAACGCTGATTAGAATTGTCTATTTTACATAGAATCTTTAATCATATCACAAAGTTCCAATCTTTACTGCAAAGTAACAAAATATTTGAACGCATTCATTGTTCGGAGCATTCATTTGTTATATTATCCTCCCTTATGCCAGTCAATCCATACTTTTCACATTCAAAATCAGCGAAATAGTTGTACAGAGCTCTGGTTGCAAACATTCATTTCGAATGTGATCTTCGATCACATTGTCCACTTCACCACTTTGCAACGAAGTGTGTGGAACAGTTGTAAAGGATCCTACTAAGAACTGTTCGTTTCTAATGTGATCATCAAACATATCGCCCATTTCAATTTTTGCTATCGAAGCGAGCGAAACATTTGCACAGAGCTCTGGTTGTAACAATTCATTTTGAAGGTGATCTTTGATTACATGGCCGATTTCAATTCTTCCTATGGAAGTGAGCAAAATAGTTGAATGAGTTTCTGCTTCCGATTATTTATTTCCCATGTGATCCCCGATTATGTCATCGATTTCAATTCTTTACATAGAATTGAGCGAAATAGTAGAACAGATTTTTAATTACAATCATTTATTTTCAATAAGATCACCGATCATATCACCGATCGTAACCCTTTGTATTCAACTGAGTGAAACATTGAAACTAAATTTTGGTTGTAACTGTTGATTTTCAATGTGATTTTGAATCACGTCGACAACTTCAACTCTTTCTGACGAAGTGTGTGAAACAGTTGAACAGAATCCTGCTAAGAACTATTCGTTTTTCATGTAATCTTGAATATATTACCGATTTTAGATTTATTTTTCGAAATAAACAAAAGAATTGAACAAATGTATTGTGTGACGTATTAATTTATCATGCGATCGTCTATTGTATTATACACTTCATACTGTTGCTTTGAAATGAACTAAAAAGTTGAAAAAATTGTTCGTTACAATTGTTTACTTTCGATGTGCGCATCGATCATGTCACGAATTTCAATTCTTTCGATCGAATTAAACAAAACGGTTGAACAGATTTTTGTTTACGACTATCTATTTCCCATGTGATCATTGATCATGGCACGAATTTCAATTCTTTGCATTCAATTGAGAAAAACAGTTGAACAGACTGTTGGTTACGATTATATATTTCCTATGTGCTCATCGATCATGCCGCCAATTTCAATTTCTTGCATTCAATTGAGCAAAACAGTTGAATAGACTGTTGGTTACGATTATTTTTTTTCGATGTGCACATCGATCATGCCACGAATTTCAATTCTTTCGATCGAATTGAGAAAGACAGTTGAACAGATTTTTGCTTATGAATATCTATTTCGCATGTGATCATTGATCACGCCACGAATTTCAATTCTTAGCAGCGAATTGCGAAAAACAGTTGAATAGATTGTTGGTTACGATTATTTTTTTTCGATGTGCACATCGATCATGCCATGAATTCCACTTCTTTCGATCGAATTGAGAAAAACAGTTGAACAGATTTTTGCTTATGGATATCTATTTCGCATGTGATCATTGATCATGCCATAAATTTCAATTCTTTGCATCAAATTGAGAAAAACAATTGAACAAACTGTTAATTAAAATTGTTTATTTCTCATATGATCATTGATCATGTCACGAATTTCAATTCTTTGCATCGAATTGAAAAAAATAATTGAATAGAACCGTGGTAAGAACTATTCATGGTCAATGTAATCTTTGATTATGTCGCCAATTTCAATTTCTTGCATTCAATTGAGCAAAACAGTTGAACAGGCTTTTGTTTACAATTAGTTACTTTCGATGTGCTCATCGCTCATGCCACGAATTTCACTTCATTTGATCGAATTGAGAAAAATAGTTGAACAGAATCGTGCTAAGAACTATTCGTGGTTAATGTAATCTTCGATTATGTCGCCGATTTCAACTCGCTACATTGAACTGAGGAAAACATTTGAATAGAAACATGCTAAAACGTACTCATTTCCAATGTGATTTTCAATCATACCGCCAATTTCGGTTTCTTGCATTTAAATGAGCAAAGCAGTTGAACAGAATCGTTCTAAGAATTATCCGTTTCCAATGTCATATTCAATCATACCACGAATTTCAATACTTTCGATCAAATTGAGAAAAATAGTTGAACAGAATCATGCTGAGAACTATTCGTAGTTAATGTGATTTTCGATTATGTCGTCGATTTCAACTCGCTACATCGAATTGAGGAAAACATTTGAATAGAAGCATACTTAAAAGTGTTCATTTCCAATGCGATTTTTGATGATGCCGCCAACTTCAATTTCTTGCATTCAAACGAGCAAAACAATTGAAAAAAACCGTACTAAGAATTATTCGTTTCCGATGTCATTTTCGATTGTGTCATCGATTTGAATTTCTTGCATTCAGGTGTGCGAAACTGCTGGATAGATCGCTGCTTAGAACTATTCGTTGCTATTGTAGTGGTCGATTATGTCGTAGATTTCAACTGTTTGCACCTACGTGAGTGATGTGGTCGGATAGACCCCCAATAGAAAATATTCGTGCCCAATGTTATTTGCGATCATGTGATTGAATTCAGATCTTTTAGTTTTAGAGGAGTGGAAGATATGTGTATGACGGTTGTTATGGCGATCCATGTGCCATTTTACATTCGATCATTCAATATGGTAAAAACTTTCTCTTGTTGATGAACGAAATATTAAAATAAAATTTTAGTGAAAATAATGCGCTTATTATAAAATTTCGTATCAAGTCAGAATCCCAGCCCTTTATTTGGACCTGGAAAGAATAATTGTACTGATCTTTGCTTGTAAGTTTTCATGTTCTATTAGAAATGAAATCAATTCGTCATCTGTTGGCTTTTGCTCGATAGTAAGAATAATTTTTGAATATAACCATTGTGATAGCTGCTCATTTGCCATAAGACCTTCGATAATATCATCGATCGTGAAGCTTCACTTAGAAATGATCAGAATAATTGAATATAACTTTTGCCCTAGCAATCCATGCGCGTTGCAGTACTGCATCATACCACAATCTGTTAAGGCTTGCTTCGAAATGTTCAGTATACTTGAATGAAACCTTTTTAGTAATATTCATTAGAAAAGGAATCTTCGATCAAATCTGAGACTATCATCCTTTACTTTGTATTCAGCGAAATAGTTGAATAGAATCGTGCTTAGAAGAATCCATTGAAAATGACATATTGGATTATATTAGGAAATGCGAAAATTTCCTTCAAGATGAGCACCATAGTTGAACAGAATGCTTGTTAGTATTGTTTTTTTCCTATGTGATTTTTTTGTACTACGAAACAGTGAGTTTCTTTGTTTGTAACCAAACAAAATAAGTGAGTGGAATCGTTGCATAACTGGCATCAAGTTGAAATGTAATCTTGCTCCATATGCAATACGCAGATTTTTCTTTTGGATTGAGCAAAATAAGTGGACAGCGTTTCAGTGCAACAGGTCAGATTCATCTATTTGTTAGATAATGATATTTTTTGACTAATACTTTAGAACCTTATTTGGACGTTTATGAGATAGTTAAAGAGAATTATGGTTAGACTTATTCGTTTCTAATGCGATATTCACCCATTTACTCAGCTTGAAAGTTGTGCTGCAATGTAAGCAAAATAATTTAGTAGCAGATTGACGACAATCATTCATTGCTTACTTGATTCTGAATAACAACAGTATTCATCATTTCCTTGAAATGAGAAGAATACTTGAATAAACTGTTAAGTCAAAAAGGCATGAAGACCATCAGTGGTACTAGACAGTATAAAAAATAATAGTTTGTTCCTTTTCTATCAAATGTTCACCAACTTAGTTTTCTCTAATATCCTTTATGTACTAATGTGTTTCTTTTTGTATGCTCCTTCCTTTTATCTTTTTTTTCTTTTCTTTTACTGTTTTTAAGTTTTTTGTATTGTCTGTGTTTTATTTCAATAAAAAATATATATATTAAAAAAGTCTTTCAAAATATTTCTTATTCGAAATAAAATCATATATAAAGCACATTTTATTTATTTATTGATAATCATGGCCATACTTGTTTTCATGGTTGTTGTTTGTTATTTCTTTTCATTACCTTTTCATTACCTTTTCGATTATCCTCTGATTTGATATATTACTTTTCAACATAAAATGACAGTTTAACGATATGATCGAATAAATACTTATACGAAGCAATAGAGGCATAGTTATGATTCTGGACACATAAACGATTAGAATCACGTTTATTTGATTAAAACTAAATAAATAAATAGAAAAAATATCTAAAGAAAATTCAAGAAATAATAAAATAATGAAAATCAATATATTGTTCATATGTTTTTTATACATTGCAATACTTTCTCTAATTTTGTCTAGTATAATAAAAAAAATATTTATGTAGTAGATTATCCGCAAGTAATACTCGTCTACAGACTTGCTTAGCTCGTTCTTGTAGAAGTACCGTTTCTGTGCTATCGCCAAATGACCTATTTGCGCGATTACACGAATCGAAATCAGCATAATCAAGCTTTGTTATTCCACCTAGCACATTTATCTACACGTTTAAATTTAGCATTCTGACAGAAAGCTGAACTCATTTCTTTCCAGCATAATAATGAGATTAGTAAATTTTATTATCTATTACTATTGCCGCCTAAATATCATCATCGATCATAGATTCTGGGGTTTTCCTTGAATATCTATGGTGAACTTTTTAAAAAAATATTTATAATTAATAACAAGGCAATAGTTATATTTACCAATCAATCAATTAAAACTAACCTCGTATTCAGACTCCCTCCTCTCAATTACCGTTTGGTCCAATTTCCAGAAAAAATTAATAATTAATAATTAATAAATTAATTAAAAACGACGGCGGGTTCGGATATCTCATCTTCCATTACCCTTCAGTCAAATTTTATAGGAAAACTAATAACGAATAATTATTAACTATTTAATAAAATCTGACATCAAATTCAAAAACCTCGTCCTCAATTACCCCTTCGCCTAGTTTCATGGAAAATAATCCCTTTTATTGTCATCTTATTCTTAGGTTGAACAGCGAAGTGCGGACACACCAATAAGCAAGAAAGCAGACAATTTATGTTTGCGAGACTCTTTTCTACGAGAAAAAGAATATATATACATTAAAGACGTACTCCACTTGATTATGAAAAAAAATTTGTAATTGTGGCATAAACGTAAGAGCCAAGGACAACAGCATGAAGAATCAATTGAAAAAGAATATGTTATTACTTCATAGCTGTGACACGCTACACTTGTGTATCTGAGTCATCTATCATCAACGAGAGAGGAGACAAAATAGATGGATTGCAAGAAACTTCAGTCAAATTTTTATTGATTGAAAAATCCTTGTAATAAATGAGAGAAGAAAAAACAAACAGAATAGCTATAATACGAAAAATCTTTAAATATTGAAAATATATTTAGTTTAACTGTATATCAACATCATATTGTATTCATATATTTCTAGAATGTTTAAAAGAACAAAATTAGACAACATGCAAGTAGTAGTTTTTCTGAATGCTAGAGATGTTCAAAATAGACATTTTAAGGCAAGGATATATGCCAATCGTTTCTCCTTCAAATCTATTTTCAAAATATTTCTTATTTGAAATAAAAGCATATATTAAGGGCATTATGATTATTCATCGATAATCATGGCCATACTTGTTTTCATGGTTGTTGTTTGTTATTTCTTTTCATTACCTTTTCGATTATCCTTTAATTTGATATATTACTTTTCAACATAAAATGACAGTTTATCGATATGATCGAATAAACGCTTATACGAAGCAATATACGCATAGTCATGATTCTGGACACATAAACGGTTAGAATCATGTTTATTTGATTAAAAAAAATAAAATGAATAGAAAAAACATCTAAAGAAAATTCAAGAAATAATAAAATAATGAAAATCAATATAGTGTTCATATTTCTTCTTTTGTACATGAGAACATATTCTCTAATTTGGTCTAGTATAATAAAAAAAAAAGTATTTACGTGGTAGACTATCCACATTTTGAATATAGACGTGCATAAATATTTATGCTAACAATCTAATGCAATTTTAGCCGTGACACAATGGTATAATCTATTCTGTAGCTATCGGCATATCTTTATTCCTAAGAGATACACAGAGTATTAATATTTGTTTTTTAATCAAGTGGTTACTAACAACCGTTTATTTCAAATTACTTGTTAAAATATACTTTCACATGTATTATACACAAACATATTTCATATATTTTTGTTTTGATTTATTCACTGTTCTTAATAAGAATTCGAAATAAAGTGAGATGTTGCACTATGTTTCAAGGATCAAAGCGCAGCAAAGTGAAAATATATAAGCATATGTAGAAAAAAGAAGTAATAGTTTATACTTTATACATTATTTTTTGATGTGCATATATACATATAAATAATGATGAAAAACAGTCTGTAAATCATCATTGAGTCACAACATTTACAAGTAAAATAGAAAAAATACAGTTAATTCAGTTATGTTCACCAAAAATAAATATAATTGAAAATAAAAAAAGTCACATAATCCTTACTACTCATTTAAGAGAAAAAAAACATAATTGGCTTATTTATCATCGTAATCACTATCTCCTTCTACACTATGCATGCTTATACAATCATCACAAAATCAGTTTATCGAATCTGCAGACACTCTTAATTCCATTCGGCACCCATTACAAAGTCATCTTGAACAATTATCTTCTATCCATTCGTAAAGCTCTTTTTGGTGATAACATTAAATCGAATTAATTTGTTCTGATTCACCGGACGCGATTACTTTACCGCAACCATTCGCACTTTGGCAGAAAAAAGATTTTAAAAAATCGAAGAAAAAGAATTCAACAACTCACATTTAATAGTTTTTACTTTCTGTTTCTTTCTTTTCATTTCATTATCGGAAGTTGATACCGATTTTCGTTTTTGTTCATACCGACGTTTTTGTCTTGTAGGCTCGTAATCATCATCAACATCAATAAGTAATTTAGTTCGAGTGTAACGACGTTTACTTCCATAATCATTCTATGATTCAAATACTTTTTCTATAACAAATTGACATCTTGTACTAAAAATAAATAAAACAAAAAAATATACTTTTCAACAGACCAATAAAGTATTTACCTGCGTATATCATCAGTTAATAATGAACGAATATTCAGAAATACATCTAATGTATTAATCATTAATCGATCACGTCCATTTATTTGTATACGATTTGCAGCTGAAAACCCTCGTTCACAGTCAGCAAAGTTAGATGCTGATAGTAAATAGATGGACAATAGTACTACAATATTTTTAAATTATCCAACAAAATGCTCATTTACAGTTTGCTTGTACAAAATAAAGGATTTCCAACAATATTTTCGTGTATGAGTTATTGAAGTTTTTAAATATTCAGCCAACGATATTTTAATTAATTCCCATTCAACTTGTACTATAGTTTTATCAAATGATGGTAAATTTTTATATTTTTCTCGAAGATAATTTAATGTTTTTCGTCCATATTCTAGTTGATCAACAATTTCTTTATAAGCCATAAGGTAATTCGAATCGAATAATATTGATAAGTTTTCACGTAAAGGACGTTTTACAAAACGATGATCTAGTTCTTGAAACAATCTTCCAATATAATCACAACATTTCTGAGATTATTTTTTTCAATCAGCCGGTTTGATCTTAAATAGACCATAAAAATGCTTCTTCGTTTCTCAAATATAATTCGATAACGATGGATTCCATATCAGTGGTACTTCTTCAATCCATTTTCATAAGATTTGCTTCTTTTCATAAATTAGTTTCATCAATTCCAAGTATGAAAAATCATCATCTTGTAGTACTTTTGTTACTGGTACTGAACAACAGAAGAAAAAAAAATTCGTTCAATGTAATTAAATAAAAAATCGTCAAGTAATAATTGTTTTCGTAGTTCACTGACAATCTCACGATCTGTTTTGGAGCGCGTCCGCTCTGGTGATATTTCTTCAAGTACTGTAAACAATGCTTGTGAATCTAAAGAGTAAAAGTTAAGTAACATAAATCTCACTGAAAACAATTATGCTTTGATTTACTCGGTTGAATATTCTCTATAATTGATTTAATACTATCGCGAATACAAGACCATTGTATATTAAATAGACGCTTAAGTTGAAGTTCTAGTTGTGCCAAAAATCATTGCCAGTTTTTAAGTTTTGCTTGACGATCTGAGCTACGCGAGAAGTAATTATATATTTTACTAATGTACGATTCTAATTTAGAAACTGATGAATTTATTGGTCCCAATTTATTGTCGTCTAAAATGAAAAGAAATATTTTAGTATCACATACTCTTTGTTTCGAAAATTATTAAAATGTCTTACCAGTAAGAGTATAAGCGGCTTGATTACCAACAAGAGAAAACGTATGAGCTGCATATGGACTACCACCTATCCATACAGCGTTCAATTTTTGACGCAATTTCTCAATGATATCGTTATGAACTCCTGAAGAAAAGCAAATAAAGAAAAATAAAAAGCAATTATTCTAATTTATTATCAAAAAAAAAGAGAAAACGATTTTACTCACCCGTAAATGTATTTGCATTATCTGATGAGAACCAGCAAATATTTTTAGGATTTATATCATCTTTCCTCCACATCAAACTAATAAAATCAATTTTATTGTGAGCTGTACCGTCATCCACGACATCAAGTAAACAATAATATGATGTTTTGGGCTCGAAATTGTCCAAGTATCTAACATCTACAATTAAACTTTTTGAGTAGTCCTAGATTTAAATTTATCCATCATCAAACCTAAATAAAAAGGATACGAATCAATTGTTCATGTAGAAAATGTTGCATACGTACTGGTAGTACTGGTTTTTATTATATTTTTTCTATCAATTCTTCATGAAGATATTGACTTACATTTTGGAGAAAAGATAAAGCAGTATAAGCATCTCTGTAAGGCACACCACTTACTTCAGCAGGTAGCAATTGTACACTAGGTTTTTTCAGTAACAAGCACAATGAACTAAAACTGTTTAATGATTGATCCATCTTGCAAATATGAATAGACGAAATGATTAAATTTTCAATAGCTTCTTGATGTTTTGATCATTATTTTGATCGAGTGTCAACGCATCGTAGTGGTAATTTTGAAGTAGCTTAAAGCTCCAGTTTACCATAGACTCTCTTGACCTATAAAGATGAAACTTTTTTTAATTAAGTTGTAAAAAATAATCTTAGCTCGCTTACCATTACTGTTTCTTGTCCTTGTGGATTTCTCGTATAAACGACAACGCATTGATGTATTATCTGTTGAGTATAACTAACAAATAAATCAAATTCACATGTCTTGTACATAACTTCTTCCTTTTTTTCTCAATTTTTTTAACGTCTTGCTGAATATCGTGTACGTTTAGGTGTTGATTCAGTTGTTATAACTTTTTTCACAGATATTAAAATAATATTATTTCGATCTGTCAATGTTCTGGAAGACGGGATTGATGATAGTGATGAATTATTATCAATTATCTTGATTTCTATCTCGTTAACATTATCTTCAAGTAACACGCATTTTTCAGGTGAAACTACTATATCATTCGAAAGTATTTGGTTGCTATTGTTATTGGAATTTTTTTTGGATTGATCGAATGATGATCCCGTAGATTGAATTAAAAATTTTTCTATAGACGTTGTTTGAGAGTGTCTGGATGACTGTTCTTTATAAATTATATAGAATAAAAAAAAGTAAGAAAAGACTATTTGCTTAAATCAAAGACCATAATAAATACGAATATTCATTGTAAAGATGAAACAACCAATATAGATTAATATATGAAACAAAGTGAAAAATGTTATAATAGAGTGCGACACGTGCATTCTCTTTTTTCAAGTGGAGTGCAAAATAGCGTGCAAATCAAAATAAGTCTGTGGCACATTCATTTTGATTTTCCTTGATGCATTCATCATCCAGAACAATGGATTTATTCTCATAGACTTTAATTTAACATTCGTCTTGTTCAGTACTCTATTTTTGCAGATCACCAATTATTTGTTTGAAAATTTTAATCATATCAAAACTTTTCAAATCATATCTAATTTGAGTACAATTTGATTGTAAGCGATGAAAATCTGTTTTATTCTCTTAATAGGCATGCAATAAGATATTACTAAAAGAAAAAAGTCGCATGGATATATTTATTGTCATGCATGATTGATCGTTTAGTATGAGAGTCACACCATCATATACATACATTTTTTTTGGCCTTCTCATTTTTATAATTTACAATATATGATTAGTTGAATAATAGAACAAATAGTTAATGAGTATAAAAATTTTCATCTAATATAAGATAAAATTTCAAACATAAATAAAACATATCTTATTAAGTTATGAAATCATCATCAATGATAAATAAAAACAAAATTCATCTTTTAAATATTAATGTTAAATAAAGGTTCTAATTATAAATTATTTTTTGAATTTATTTGATGTAAATAGAATGTTATATAAAGGAAACTTTTTGAATTGATTATATTTGTATTAAGTGAAGAACACTGTCGATTCAATAATCAGTAGATATATTATCATTGAGAAAAAAATATTAGAATTTACCTTGAAACTCTTATCTAACTTTATTATTATTATTCAAGAATGTTTTTTTGTCCTTCAATGGCAAAGCATAATAATAGAAATAATTATCACAGAATATATCGATATATCTTTTACATAAACATGGATAATACATATCTGAATGCATTTCTACTTTATGGAAAAAATAGAAATTAATGCCCATTTCAAAGATAAATGGCCGCGATCATCTATTGAATAACTCCATAAAGCAATCACGAAAAGTATAATTTTAGCATACTCTTCTTTCGTCGTTTTCCACATAGAAAAGTACTGCATACTTGCAAAAAAGGTCTTATTCTTTAGTATTATTGAGGTTGAGTTCATCGTCACCCATAAATCCTAAGTATTATTTTCTTTTCAAATATTTTATTTATTTGTTAAATAATTATTTTCCTTTATTTTAGATCAAATGCAGCATCACAATAAATAGCAAGTGTTATATTTCTTTAAAATTTTTTTTAAAATTTAGGTAGATTTTATTGCTCAAAAAAAATCGTAAGTGCTATTAAATTTTAAACTTATTTAAGTATTTATGTATAATTAATTTTGTTTTATTTCAGGCGAAATAAACTATTAAAATAAGTCAGGTGCACCCAAAGCAAATATAAAGTAGAAAAATTTTTATTTTATTTTTATACATCATTCGATAGAGAGTTTCAACACGATCAAGAATATGTGTGTCTTGCGTTTTCCTGAACCTTTTTTTCGATCGAAAAATTGAAAAAATTGCAAAGATATCAGAAATAAATAATTTCGCAATTTTTCATAGATTCCTTTTTTTAAATATGTTAGGAGATAGAATCTTCTAACTTAGTTTTTTTGATAACTCATGGAAAATTGAATCAGAAACTGGTCTCAAACCATTTTTAGGCAAAAGTATTGAGTCACAAAATGGTTTCCCAATACCGATGCTCAAAAATCGGATCTTAATTTTGCAAGTCTATCGGAAGTTTTTCTAGATATGTTGGAGCCGATATTTTCACATGGTTAGATTCGTAGCTTTAAATTTATGAAGAGCTTTTTCAAATATTCCTTTTCGTTGCTGAGGAAAGTCAATTTTAATGAGAACATCTCAAAATCGCCTAGGTGAGTTTTGGCTGAAAAATGGACTGTTTTTTATAAAAGTTCCTTTTTCTTTGTATTCCTCTGAATCAACTGTAGATCTATCTACTCCAAGCGTTTTTAATCGCTCTCTATGTAATCGTTCTATCTCTCTCTTCAGTACTATCTTTTCCAGGTCTTTATTATCACTTTCTCGTGTGATGGTATGATCCTATATATAGCGGGGTGATTTATTGAATAAAACACACGCTAAACAACGTGTTACAAATTAATACTTGCATTATTCATTATTATTTTTTATTATTAATCTTTTTTATGGCTACACCTTACTTCGTCTGAGGCGGAAGGTAACGTGGTAATATTTCTGATTTAATTGAGCTACGTAGAGCTAAATGTCCATAAAAATACCTTAGTGTATTAATTTATATGTCATTGAGACATTTTGGAGTTTCTTGGAATGATTGTGACGGTTTCTTACGTGATATTGGATTGTTAAAAGCTCAAATGGCGCACAAATTGTCACAAATATTCATTTCTGATGATTTTAACGAATTTCAAGTTGAAAACCGTGACGGTAAACACAACACCGAATTTTATGATTTTTTCTCAGAAATATAAAATGATGTTAAACAATTTACACTTGAAAGGGGTTCTCAAAAGTCTGACGATTTTACGGTCGTTAATTTAACAAATTTCATCGATGGAAAATATTACGAAATGACGGATTTAACAAAGAATCCTGGTGATATTTTAATTCGATCAATTTCTTCGTCTCGTTTGGATTTACACCGTTGGGAGGGCTCGATTCAAAGAGAACTCCCAACGGCCGTACTTCGAAGACCATGAACATTTAGATGTTATCGAACATCGTCAACAATTCATCGACTATTTTCTGGATCGAAAAGATTATTATTATCAAGTTTCTAATAATGAGAAGCCTGTTTGGACACTGCTAACTCAAGAACCGCCATGCATTTTACTCTGTAAATGGTGTTTTCGAAATTGATTATGAAAGTCATAGTTTATTATATATCTAACTTCAGTCCATGATGAAAGTACTTTTCGTTCGGGTGAAGCGTCTGCAAAGCGATGGTGTTTTGGAGAAGAAGCTCCATTTCATTCAAAAGGAAATGGTCGATCGAACATGATCAGTGACTTCTTGGTACAACATCCCTCAGGGCCCATTGTTCAGTTTTTCTAAAACTGAATGTCACAAGGCTCTAGTTAAATATCCTGAAATGAGTGATTCGTCTAATGCGCTTGTGCGAATAAATAATTTCTCTTTCTTTTCTCACCATGTTCTAGTTAGCAAATGATACTGGTATTACCTACGTCAATAGAACTGCTACAGGTTCAGTTAATGTCGGTCAAGATAGTTACTTTGATAATTTTACAATACTAGAACAAGTTGAACGATTATTCCAGTTATCAGAATTTATAGAAGAATATAAAGATCATGTAACTGAATGTGTTGTTGATAATGCAAGGACGCACCCAGCAAAGTCATATAGTTTATTGGATTTCGGAAAGTCAATTGGAACGCGTTGTTCGGTGGATAAAATTGACTATACAGACGCAGCAGGACAAAAACAAATCTTAAACTGTTATTTTCAAGGTGGACCAAATCATAGAATGAGTAAAGGGATTCTGTATCTCGCTAAAGAATTATAAATAACAGTACCATCAAAATTAAACTGGAGAATTTACGAGCAGTATTGTCTGATCATCCAGCATTTAAAACGATGACCTTTTTTACTCTAGTAAATCTTCTTAAACCGCTGATATATTATACTATTTACAGGTTTCTCGACTAGAACAATTTGGTGAGAAAATATGGTGTTACAATAAAGTTTTGTCCTAAGTTTCACTGCGAACTGAATGGTATTGAAGGTCTATGGTGTTCACAGAAAATGTATGTTTGCCGAAAAACTGATCAAACATTTAATACAATGCTCAAGCTCATTCCTGAATCACGTGAAAATTTTCGAGATAAAGAAATTCACTTGAAATTACTTTGAAGATTCCGGAAATGTTTATTGGCTTGTAGAAATGGTCAGTCGTATGCGGAACTAATGAAGATGTTCTTTGGCACTAAATGTGAAGGGACAGTTAAAAGTCATACACGTATTAGCAACAGCAACTTAAACATTTAGTTTATAATTTAAAAATTATGATGTTTTCTTATTGTTTTCATGCACGATTTCCATTGGGACTATATTCGAATAAATACATCAGTAGACGATTTAACGAACAGACAATATTTTGTTTTTACCTCAGTTGCATCGACATAATCCGAAACTCAATAAACTACCCCGATCTTAGCTGAAATACCTTCCAGAAATCCCTTTATAGACCTCCAAAGTATGTCTGTTAGATTGAGCATCAATTTTAACCTATTTAAGTATATTTTGACTATCTTAGGAGAGAGCAGGAAAAAGTAATAAAAAGCCACCTAGGTGATTTTGAGATGTTCTCAGTAAAATTGACTTTCCTCAGCAACGAAAAGGAATATTTGAAAAAGCTCTTCATAAATTTGAAGCTACGAATCTAACCATGTGAAAATATCGGCTCCAACATATCTAGAAAAACTTCCGATAGACTTACAAAATTAAGATCCGATTTTTGAGCATCGGTTTTGGGAAACTATTTTGTGACTCAATGCTTTTGCCTAAAAATGGTTTGAGACCAGTTTCTGATTCAATTTTCCATGAGTTATCAGAAAAACTAAGTTAGAAGATTCTATCTCCTAACATATTTTAAAAAAGGAATCTATGAAAAATTACGAAATTATTTATTTCTGATATCTTTGCAATTTTTTCAATTTTTCGATCGAAAAAAAGGTTCAGGAAAACGCAAGACACACATATTTTTGACCGCGCTGAAATTCTCTATCGAATGATGTATAAAAATCAAAAAAAATATTTCACTTTAAGTTTGATTTCCGTGCACCTTAAAAGAATATATTAAAAAATTGAACATTATTGGATTTATTTCTATATATATAACATTTGATTTAATAGGATAATAAAGTGTGCTTAGTTTTATTAGCAATATGTTTTAGTCTTTTTTGTGTACTTAAAAAGTGAGTACACGCTAGAATCGGTATGTTTGTCCGACCATTTACACGATAACTCTTCACAATTACATTCGATTGAGTTGAAATTTTGTGCACCGAATTGTCTCATCAATATATGTCGGTCGAGAGAAGAAGATGAGAAGGATCCGTCAAGAAATGGCTGAGTTAGAGAAAGAATTGTCATTATTGACCAGACCATGCATGAGAGGGATACAAAGATTTTTTCAAAAAAAAAATATTCTTCTAGGAATTATTTACAAAATATATAAATTGACTCAATTTTTAACGTTGTTTCTGAATATGATATTAGTTTTGAATCAAATCGTAGTTTTTTAAGTGAAAGTTGCCTAAATATGTCTCGGGTGACTAGCGGTTTTGGTGTGTTGTAGATGCATGATTTTGTCGCTACTAAAAGGAGTTATCAAATGAAAAATATCTGAAGTCGATAGCTATTAATATTGGTGGATTATTATGAAAATACTGCTGCCTTTGTCTATCATACATCTATCATAGATCCATGAGGTTACCTATGATCATTATCTCGCTAGATACAAATCCAAATCCATTCTGAAATAATTCCTCCTACCAAGTTTTCTAAGCTGAGCATGAATCTTAACTCGATTTCTATGATTTCTAAAAATATAATATCAGTCTGGAAGTTGAGTCACTGATCACTCGATAGGGCCACCTACAGTGCCGTCCATGCTAACTTGGTTCTCAGGTTTCTTTATTCTTACAATTTAGTTGCAAAAGATGTGTCTTGATGAGATCTATGTCTTGTAGAAAAATAAGTCTAGGATATTGTGCACTAGGTGAGAAAAATCCAAAATATTATCTCTCCGAGTGTAATATTTCTTCGGGCTTACGCAGTTTTGGACTTCCAGCACTTCTTTTATCTCATAACTTACTCACTTGAGTAGAATAAATTTGCAGACTAAACTGTTTTCTGTCCAACTGAGATGTCCCAGAGCTCAAATGGCCAATCCGTTGACGAGATAAGGTTAAAATGTTGAGCATAGACTCAAGATAGCTAGTTTTTAGACAGTTCGATCAAAATCAATTTGTTGTCAATTCTTTTTACTTTTTGAAGTACACATAACACTCGGATTTGAATTCGAGATTTTCATATTCATTTTTTCTAAATATATTCTTTTATGATGATACATTTATACTTAGAAGATTGATATTGACTATGATAGGTTAAATTCCTGTTAATTCTAAGAAAGAAATATTATAAAATGTGATAATCAAAACTTTGATGAAATTTTACTATCAATTTAATCAGAAATTTTGAATATATCAAGATACTTAATTATATTAACAGATAAACAAATAGAAATTTTATTCAAAGTGATCTATGGCAAAAATACAAAATAAAAAAAAATGTACATATGAAATAATGTTCAGTGATGATGATTAATATCAAGTGTTGATTTTTATTTGTAAAACATTTTCTAGAAAGAAAAAAAGATTGATCATTTATTATTTAAATACAATACTTCTGTAAGATACTTCTATTAATTTGTACATTTAATACGAACATAAGTACACACAGGACAGCAAACAGAAACACAACCATCACAACAAATAATATTAACAGGAGCATTACAATTAACAGCAGAACAATATTGTGGAATACTTGAAACCTTCGATATATACATTATTGACACTAACAATATAAACATGATCAATAAAAACATATGCGCCATTTTCAATATTATCGTTTATTGCTGCTCGATACTTGAATAAAGGTTTTATAGAAAAATATTATCTCGTGTTACACTTGTAGTTTTTATAATTATAATTCACCTTTATATATATGTCGATTTTCGAGAGAGAAAGAGAGAGAGAGAGAGAAACAAATTTTGTATTCTCTCATCTAGAGAAAGAAAAAAAAAAACAATATTTAGATTTTTCTTCTGTACAGAGAATGAGACATATAATGTTTTACTTGTAGACAGGTGTGTATATTATCAATATTATAAAGAAAATTGTCTGAATATTGTGATAATAGTTTATTGACGCACTTTATAAAAGCTTTAACCGTAGATATATTCAAATCATCATTTATTTTTAGCCTTTTTTTTATATTTGTTTGTAATTATCAAAAATAAAATATCATCTTATTCAACAAGTATGCATCTATCATAATGATTTACTCAAAGACATCTATTTATACCGTACAAATCGACAAATATCTATTTTACATATGTAAGAGAAAAGATCGAGGAAGACAAGAAAACTAAACGAAGATAAAAACTATATTAATTGTTCAGAAGAAAGTAATATTGAAAAATATATATGGTAAAACATATAAAATAATAATGAGGCACACTATAATGATCAAAGTGTAACTCATCTCTAACAAAGCAAATAAGATTCATGCACCTATATTTAGATTCCACGATGAAATTGTCTGTACATCAATAGAATAGATATACGTCAATCATATATTTATCTATTTTGAGTGTGCACAAAAATAATGGATGAAAGAAAGAAAGAATGCACACATTATAATCAAAAATAATGAGAGAAAGAATGAATAGATATTCCCTAGACTCTAAGTATAGGTTATAGAAACAGGAATTCATCTTACTGCATGTATCGCTTTTGTCGGTAAGAAGGCACAAACCACCATTTTTTTGGTACAAATGACAACGTAACTATAGGACAAATCAACTCGCAACTATGGCACAATATTATCATTCGTATATGATATAATGCGATGATGCGCGGGTGGTTTATCACCATGATCAATGAATGTGATAATTTGTCGAAAAATTCATTTGAAATCTCTATACATTGTTATGATCACCATCGCGATGATAGTGGTTTCGAAATCTTTTCCATTTGTCAAATCTTACATCCTTCAATCATAAACAATTATAATCCAAACAAAAGTTTTCTTTTACAATACTCAGAAAATCTTTTATTTTATTTGTGTACAACAACAGAATGATCTATAACTGTGTAAATTAGTAATACTTAAAAATATGTAAACATATATTTTCTATCTAATAGTATATAATATAATAGCTTATCATTTGAGAGAGCCTTTTTATGAAAAGAAAAAAACATTAAGAAAGTATATTTAAAGAGGAAAGATGCTCGATTAATAATAATATTTTCTATTTAACGTATGAAATAATTAGTTTCGTTGAAAGTCGTCTTTATTTTCGATTTTTCATTCTGAACAACATCACTAACTAAAGCCTAAAATACAAAGTAGGTATAATACAATCAACAAGCATTTCTCGCGAGCATACCTACAGTGATCAAATACCTTTTACTAAAGATATAATAAAATTCTATCCATTTAATTCAATAATAATATAGAAATCTTTTTTTTTGTACTTGTGCAAAACGCAAGAAAACATCAGCAGTATTGATATCCTTGTCGAAATCAAATCATTCTTCTAATTTTAGACTGTTTATACAACTGATAAGGTTAAAACGAAAAAAGGAATTTAATTTTTGTGAAAAATAATATTTAAGAAACATATAAATATATTGTATTATTAATATTAGTTAATAATGGATGTACTATACCGGGACTAAAAACAAGATTAAATTATTTTTTTAAAACCCAAATGGGAAAATTTTTTAAAAAGTGAAAATATGATTGAAAACAGCAAAACAAAATTTTTATTTGTTCGGAAATATATATGGATCACTTATAGTTACTATTAGTAATAATATCATTAAATAATTACTCTCTTATTTCAGAATAAAGCAGAAAATGAAATTCTTTAGAGATATCCTTCCTGTAGTTATTCTTGATGCATTTACAAGTATATTTGCTTGAGCCACAATATTTTCTGTGGTTGGTTAAATCACACATATATGTTGTGATCAAATTTGGAATTTCGGTTTTGTCCAATCAAAGTTAGAATATATTGAAGAGAAAATATAATCAACGGAATAATTAAAATTTAAGTATTATATCTATTCTTTATTTAACGATTTTTTTCCTATGTACTCTACAAATCAAAAATACTCAGATCTATTAGCATATATTTTTACAGCCACCACGTTTTGAATGACGTTTTGTTGAGCAAAATACTCCTATTTTTTTGCATGGACATTGTCTTATATTGCACTTGTCTTTGCAATCGCGAGTACGACCAGTTATTGATGCATGTGCATATAATTTACATGCTTCACTAAATGTAATATTATCTAAATCATCCAGAACAAGTTGCTTCAATTCTTCCGAACAAGCCATTTTCAAATCGACAAGATGTTCAGGTGCATACAGATAAAACCAAATAAGTAGGTCATATTATAACATTTATTAAGATCACTACAGATGTACTTTTTTCTATTTGTTTTTCATCATACTCACTATTGCTAAAGTACGTGCTTCTAATATTTTCTCTCCGATCAAATTTTAATTTTGACTGGATAAACTGAAATTTCAATTTTGATCACAACATATATCATTATAAACAAGACATTTCATTATTTATCCATGCAACAATCTATTGAATGTTAAGTGCTTTATAAAATTGCCAATAACGATTGCAGAACTTTTGGTCAGACCTAAGTATTTTTCAACAATAATGACAGAAAATGATTAAAATGTTCTTGTTACTATTGTTGTCTATGATCATTAAATATTCGATCAAATGTGTTTATAAAAGATTACAATAGGAAAAAGAAACCGAAGTTGAATGTGTCGTAGGAATAGTCGAGGTAGTGTGTAAGGCATAGGATTTCACCTCGTGAAGAAAGGTCAAATAATCATCAATAGGTAGTAAGATATGATGTTTGGCGCTTAGTTCATATTTTAATGATTGATACATTGATTCGCGATTCATTAGACACATTTCATATAATTGTAAAAGACGATATCCATCGATACGAGGACACAGAAGAAGAATGGTTTTATCCAAATTGAAGTATCGTAAAAATAAAATCGTCTGATCATGCGTCCATTCAGTGATACAATCAGGTAAATCACTAAAAGATAAATAAATGAAGTAATATCGTTTTGATCAATACAAAACTTACTCAATCGACTCCGACATGCCTTGGAAATGTTCGAGACATTTTGAACCATTGTAAATCGTGTCTTTTTCAATGATTCTGGATAACGATCGTGTGAATAAATCATAGCGACGTACGCTAATCTCATTCTTTAATTTATTATAAGCTAAGTGAAAATCAATTTTGCCAAATTCGACATAAATCTTCCCACTAACAATGATGCCAAGCCATCCATCAGGTTTATAATTCGATTCAATAAGAATAGGAATGAGACGACATCCCCGTTCATAGGCATAATGGGCTTCCGATTGACAGTAAACACTTTGTTTATAAGTATTAGACATACAAATGAGAACATGTTCGGAATTTTCAATAGCATTCGCAATACCAATCATTGTTGGTCCACGTAAACAATCTCGATCTAGCCAAATATTATAACCATCTTTCACTAATTGATCATGAATTTGAAGACAAATATCTTGATCTTTATGTGAATAACTGATCATAATATCGTATTTATATGAATTGATATTGGTCGATTTTGCTACTGCTTCCACTTCTTTTTCTAATTTCCAAAGTAGACTTTCAGCTGCTCGTTGTAAATCTATTTGATTTGAGTTAGTTTTACTGGAAAGATTTCGTATATGAGTAATAAAGTTTTGATTCTGTTGAAGAATGACAAAAGCATCATTATTAAATGAAAGAGCGAGAAGAATTTCTAAAACAACAAGTTGTACTTTAATCGGATCAAAACGAGGTTCAATAATACATTTGATTAAAATAGTTAATGCTTGTTGTTGGGTTAACTCCGTTTTTACTTGATCATGTTGTACAAAATCTGAATCGAAGAAGAATTAGAATTAGAAATCAAAATTGGAAAATATTCAATTTACTTTTTAAACTTTCTAAAAGACTATGAAATCTTCGTGTTTTTCCTCGATCATCGATTGTTCGAGTTATAAAATCAATATACACCGAGACAATTTTACATGGATTAGCCAGTTTTTTAATATCATCTTCTCGCATTAATTTTCCTAAACAACGATAAGCATTCAATTGAATTTCAATATGTTCAACTTCAGTCATTTGTAAAAGCATTAAAATTAATGTTGGAATTGTTTTCATATAATTAAGAACATTTAAATGTAATGTTAAATTATAAAGCATTTGAAGAATTGTTCGTGTTGCTGATATATTGATTTTATTTGATGGAATAGATAATGTTGAAGATAAAAATAAAATCCAATGTAAAGCTAATCGACAATAATCATCATAAAATTCTTTACTAAATATTTTTAAATTTTCAGATTCAATTGGACGAATAAGAAAATAAGTGAAATGACGAATCATTGATCCCATTTTTGTTGTACAATATTGATACGAATCAGGTAAACAACTGGTAAACCATTTAGTAAATTCTTTTAATAACATTCGTAAAATTTGAAGAAATATTTCTAAATCATGATAATCGGTATACCATTGAAAATACAATGGCATTGTATCCAAAAAAAGTATATTGATATGATCAAGATGTTGAGTAAAATTTCGTTTTAAATTTCGAATCATTATTACTGTATTTGATGAAGTCAAACATTGAGCTATAGAAGAAGATAACGGTTTAAAAAATGAATATTCATCATTAATAATTAGTTTAGCTTGTAAATGTTTGAATGCTGTTAAAAGATAACTAATCGAACGAATTAGATGAGGATCTTTAATATATTTATCAGTGCTATTCAATCCATTTAAACATTGAACAAGTTCATCGATTAATGGATAATGAAGAAGTAAATGTTTACATTCAGTTACATTTGTATCGGTTATATTGTGATAAAGATTTGTAAATATAATCGAAACATTTACTAAAATTTTTTCAGTTAAATTTCCTTTGATATGTCGTCGACGTAAATGTTTGATTAGAATTTGATCACGTAAAATAAAAAAAAATTCATGTTGAATTAATTCTATTTCGGCTAATCTTTTATATTTGAATGATAAACTTATTAATGGAGATATCATTTGATTAATTAAATTTGATCTCATCTCACAATCATCAATTGTTTTTAATTCATTAACAAAAAAATCGAAGGAGGTTTTTAATTGTTCAACAGAAATGCTCATACCATGTTGACGAATAGTCATCACATGTTCTTCAATTGAATTTTTGATCATTTTTAATTAAATTATTCTATAAAGCAAATACTGAATTATTTTAAATAATCCTCTTTAAAGAGTAAAAACCTACTGTGAAATAATTTTGAACATGAATGAAATGATTATTTAAATCGAAACGAGAACAGCCATCGTTCTTTGGATGGACAAAAATAATGTGTCATTTATAACGAATATTGTAGATAATATCGATTTTCTTTTTTCGTTCTTTGAATTTAATCAGTTTTCATTACTAACCTGTTCTTTTTTCAACTGCATCCATGTGAAAAATACACTTGTATTTGCTTTTATTTTTACGCATCGAAAGAAACAAAAAGGGAAGTAGCAACCAATGTGCTTTTTTGCGTTTCTACGAATATATTTATCATCATTATGATACGTTCTTTGCTCGATAAACGTATAGTCATTAAAATAATTAATCAAAACTTTTTCTTTTGCAAAGGAGTTTATATGATGCCCCCATCTTAGTTTCTAGAAGAGAAATTTTGCTTTTCATAAAATCGGTGGACTTTCGTAGGAGGGCATAATGGGCAAGAAAAGATATTCCCAGGCAGGAAAAATTTTGTATCAGAAAAACAATTTTCCACCAAAAAAAAACACATTCATAGTATTAAAAAACTTTCGTGATCCATAGTTCGACTTTGGTATATTCCTTCCTATTAGATTCCAAGAAACTAAATTCACTTTCGATAGGTTACGAAGAGTATTAACAGTAAACATCATACCAAGCTCCATTTTACTTTTTCTTAAATTCGTTATTTCCTTCTTCTGCTTCTCAGACATACTGCAATAGAATCAGTTTCTTTAACTAAATCTCCCGTAATATAGTGTACCCATACATGTGACCTGATCCCCAGTTATACCTGTTTTAATATTTCTGCCGCTATGGTTTCCGACAACTACGACTTATATCAATGCTTTCCGGTATGCTTGTGTTTTCGCCCTCACCCTCATTGAGAAAGATGCTCATATGTCTGTTTCTATCTATAGTTTTACTCTCTACAACAATATACGTCCAGAAATTTGCTTGATGTTTTCTACTCTTTTAAATAGGATTAGAATCTTTTCTTTTTTAATATAAAGCCTATAGGTGAGCAAGTTTTTTTGTGATATTGTTCAGTTGTCGAATATTGTGCTATGTTGCCGAGCAGATTGACTTTATTTATTTATGACGATTTCTGAGTCCAAGCCTTAACAGATTCTTTTCTTTGGCTGTATAAAACTTTGAGAACCACTATATCAGGAAATGATAGATTATATATGCATGTACCTAGGCAAACCGTTAGATTCTAGAAAAGAGTATTTTCACATATGTTTGCCTGGCTCCCCACTGTGTAC
Source organism: Macrotrachela quadricornifera (assembly GCA_022393335.1). Lineage (NCBI taxonomy): Eukaryota > Metazoa > Rotifera > Eurotatoria > Philodinida > Philodinidae > Macrotrachela > Macrotrachela quadricornifera. Next base: position 1,045,323 of record JAJEKB010021158.1, read on the forward strand.
GAGTAGTGTGAGGTTTAAAATCGACATACCTGAGATATTTATGAAGATCTTTATAGAATAGAATGATTTTAAATTCTTTTTGCATGGATACACTCAAGTTTTTCTGCAGAGAATTTTGAGTAAAACTTTAATATCTTATTAAAATTGCAATATGGATCCATATTCTCTCAAAACCTTTTCTTAACATAATGATTACTACATATAGGCAAAGCATGAGCAGAATTGGTATGGATGAGTTGGGACGATTTCCTGGTTAGTGATAAAAATTTATCGTTCTTCAGTTTGTTAAGCATAGTTAAGATGATGTAATTTTGGCCATTCGAGTGTTTATAGATTCAATATTTGAATTATTTTTAGTGATAAATAATACGGCATTGATTTCAATATTTCTTGGATCTTTAATTCTCCATTCAATAGCGTTTAAATCGTCGTCTGGATGTTTGGTATAGTATGATACAGTGGACGGGTAAGTTTCATAGCTATTACTCTTAACACTGCATTCTAGCACAGGTATCAATTATTGATCATTATGGGAAAATGCTATTGCATACACTGGATCCGAGCTATAGTGTACACTGGGACTTAAAAAAATAGCATCAGCAAAATCATGCACATCAAAGTATGTTTTGTCTCGCGAAAAATGGTTGTTAGGTGGATTGATACGTTTTCCACTACTAACTACTGTGCCTGGCACAACGAGTGAGTCGAAGAGAATTGATCAGATGGCATTAATATTTGTTCCATGATAAACTACGTGTGGAAATGTGTGAATATCTTGGTTGCGAAGAAGCAGACATGTACAAGGTACAGGTTTGTTTCGTGATTTTAGTGGTTGTCCATGAGCAGTAGCGATAAACATATCTGCTGGTAAGATAAGATGTTTTGGAATGATATCAACATGACGAACAAATGCATGAATACCACCATTCATAGGTAAATGAGTTGGACGAATATCGGAACTAAACCAATACGATAAAGGCATAACTAAAGTATATAGACGAGCATGTGACTCATTAATAATTGATACAGTAGGTAGTTCGAGAAGGTGGGACGTATGTCGACCAAGATCGATTTTAAAAAGACAAATACATCCAGGTATGTCAAATATTTGAGGATCAGGTAAAAAAATTGTTATGACTTTGAATTGAATGTCTTTAATTATACAACCCTCAGAAAACGTGAACAGTAAATTTCCAACATTGATATTTTGTTTCTTTGTTAATGGAGATTTCAATGAAAACGGGGTCATTTTGCTCTTATTGTCGAAGTTCTTAGTGAAGCCTTGAAGATGTAACTTGGTATTTTGGTGAGTTGGTTGGGAACTAGTACAAGACATTGGTAATATTTTATGACGAATTAAACGAATTGGTGTGTCAATAAATTTTGAAGATGTATATCTTGCAGAACAGACAGCTGATATTATAGTTGTATCTTCTTCCATAAATAACAGCGCACGTCGTGCAACAGAAAAATGAGGATATAGATCATTTGTAATGCTAGATAACGCTGTTAATAGATCTGTATATTTGGATGTAAATTCTAATTTTATTTTTGCTATCGGTTCCTCGTCATTTCCATCATCTTCATACACATATATATCAATTAGTTTATCACTTTTTAAATTTTGTTGATATTGTAATAAAATTTCTTTAATTTTATTCGCTGAAGCTTTGTTTACTTCGTTATGAATGTCCTCATCGAAAACATTTACTCCATAATCATTTTTAATATTAACATCAGCACCATATTCAAGTAAAAGTTCGACAATTGAGAAATGACCATAATATTTAGCTGCATGTAATGAAGTGCTTTTCGGTTGAGCTTTCATTTGCATATTAATATTAGCTTCATGTTTTAATAACCATTTTGCAACAGAATAATGTCCAAAACGACATGCATAATATAATAAATTGATACCTTTAGAACCAATCATATCTGTTGATTTATCATTAAAATAGTAATTAAACCACCAATCTACACCTGTTCGTGCCATTTCAAACATATCACATTCACGGATACTTTTAAAAATCTTGGTAATATCATTCCCATGTATTATACTACCTTCTTCTTCAGCAGTCGTGCCCCATCGATTTTGAAGAGTTGAATTACAGCCACGATTGAGAAGATATTCAACAATAGTAAAATGGCCACCATAGGCAGCAAGATGTAAGGCAGAGTTTCCATTGAAATCAACAAGATCTAGATTAGCGGATCGTTGTTCTACAAGCCAACGCACGAGATCGATATGACCCTTTTTACAAGCACAATGCAATAATGTTTGACGTTGTGAGAAATATTCTTTGTCTTGATGTTGTGTTAAACCATTCTTTAAAAACCAGCCTAGTTCATTTGCAGCCATTCGTACATAAGCAAATTGTTTCAACTCAGTAAATACTCGTTTTACATCATCATTATATACTTCGTCTTCGGCGGTACTACCATGCGCATTTTTTATTCTATAATCGGCTCCGCTTTCCAAAAGACATTGAACAACATCAGCGTGTCCATAAAAAGAAGCAACATGTAATGCAGTACTTTTTGTACGTTGTGATAAATCGGGTTCCGCTCCTTGTTCAGTTAAAAATTTTACAGCTTCTATATTACCAGCACGTGCTGCACAGTACAGTGTTGTATGCCCTGTTATGGGATCTTGGCCATTAATTTTGGTTAAATTAGCATCGAGTAATCGTTGTTTTAGAGTGTCTATGAGATCAGGTTCAGCAGCTAGTTGTTGTGGGGTATATTTATTGATTGACAGTTCAAAAGTCCATTCCTTTTGAGTATCATAACGGTTATGTTTATCGAAGTCCGACAATGTTTCATAAGCACGACAAATGCGTCGAAAATTAATAACTGAAATTTTCTTTTGTTTATGTTCATGAATTTTTATTCGATAAAATCTACGCAGTTCAACATAGTTGATATTTTCAGGAACACCAAGTATTTCATAAGGTGTTTGTTTTGATGTTGTCATCTGCATTAATATTTTTATGATAAAATTTTGAAAGAATCTTTGCTTTATATCATAAAATATTATTGTTTTGAGGTTGGTTTTTCCATGATGCATAACACATATTATTCAACAAAATCTAAACGAATCATTTATTTTTTTTCGAAAGGAAAGATGTGGTCGCACCTTTATTTTCAAATTCTTTTTCTATATCAATATACTACTGCCTCTATCGGTCACATGTTTTTTTTCTTCTTTATGATAAATAGAAGTCGATATCTCTAGTCTACCGAGTACGACATAAAGATTGTAACAATTGGTATTTTGTGAATATTTTACCATAAATATATGATACGATCTTGATTTTTTTCTTAAAAGATGCGCCTTCCATTAAAAGTCTAGAAAAACTGTATGAACAAATCTCTACTAAGTTGTTCTGATAATTTTTCTACTTGATTACAATTAAACACCACCTTAATGCTGATATCAAGTATTCAAAAATATTTTTAATATATTTTATTCTCTTTCTCGTAAAGAAGAGTTTTAGAAAAAAATTGTCTGTTTGGCTGCCCGCATAAGGTCAAAAAACATTTTACTAATGTTTTGTACGAAATTTGACCAAAGGGTTTTCGAGTATGGAGAGTTCGAATCTGAAGTTTGTTTTAATTAATTAACAATGTTTTTAATAAAATTTAACCAAAGAGTGATCGAGAGTAGGGAATTCGAATCTGATGTTTTTTAATTTGATAAATCAATAGCTTGACGGTAGTTTAGAAACACGATTTCTACGAGAAAGAGATGAGCGAGTTTTTAGACGAGCGTTACTTGTGTAGTTAATTTGCAACTATATCTAACGTAAAATCTTGTAGGCTGATAAGTGAAATATTTAGCCAATTGTAAGTAGAAAGAATATAAGCGTCTTTGCAATTTTAACAAAGGTGGTGAAAGCCATCAATAGCTTCCTTATAGACAAGGTTCAAATAATAAAGAATTGAAAGTATAGAACATCTTATGACGGTATAACTGCAAACAAACTATATAGTGATAAAGTTTTGTTAGTGATATCTTATATTGCTTGATATATTTTAGTAGGAATCGATATACATTCTAGAACAAAGTTTCTTCCCACTCTGTATTGCTATACTATGATACTTGACATGAAATTTATTGCCAGGTAAAAACCTAACACGAAAGTTCTATTGCAGTAAAATCTGTACACTATATTACAATAAAACTATCATGTTATATCTTTACTTCGCAATAAATTTCATGCAAAATATGATAGTCTAACAACACAGAATGGGAAAAAATTCTTGCTGGAGTTGTATCATATGTTTATAAAGGGGCCATAGTCTCAATCGCGCTGGATAGAAGTAAGGAATCATTTCAAAATAGCCTATATGACCCAATTCTGCAAGCTGAGCACTCATCTGAAGTCAATTTTCAAGGCTTCAAGAGAAATTTGTAGGAGATATGCCCGATGGTCAGTAGCTAGGGTAACTCACAGTGTGGTCTATGCCAACTTAGTCTCCCGCCCGGCTTTTTGGCCTTGGTAATTCGGTGTCAAAAGATGTACTTTGATAAGATCTTTGTCTGGTGAAAAAGGACTCTAGAACCTTGTGTAGCACGGTAGGAAGCTCCAATACATATCTAGGGCTTGAATTGCATACAGTTGTAGCCTATAATGTCAAAATATTGAACTTACCCTCAAAATAGGAGTTTTTGAGGTCAAAAATGATCCGCTGAAACTTATTTCAGCTCGCGTTTTTTATAGATAAAGTTAAATGACTTAATATTTTGAAATTGTTTATGGTTTCCTTAAACCTTTCTTTTGAGATTTTAAAAAATCAAAATTTTTTTCTTCGGCAACTTTTCCATTGAGTTGAAGTCTTCTCTCTCGAATCTCTCTTAAAAATATCCAAAACACAACTGACTTAGGCTTGAGCTGCGAATTTGATGCACAATTAATTAAAAGAACGTCGTTTTTTATGCTTTTTTTACGTTATTAATACTTTTTGGGCCGAGAAAATTTCTGGTCTATCAATAGAAGCCTCCCCCGTTTTGCCGGGCATTTTTTCCGATGCTACAGAAATTTGTTCATTGATCTAAAAATCTTGGATACGTCTCACTAGAATTGGACATCATGTTAGTATTAAAATCCATAGCCATTTCGGACGGCCTGAATACAGCCTAGAGAACTGCAATTGATCTTATTCTACTAGTAAACGATTGCAAGCACCCTATATAATAGTTTTATATAAAAGAAATTGAATTTCTCGAATGGACCGATTTCACCGCTTAGTGATCTACCTCCTTTGCTGATGAAAATAAAAAATAAGATTGTTTCATGCGTCATCCATGTGGGGGATTGTCCATATCTAGTCTATTCGGATAATTATATTGTAGTGTTTTTTATTTTAAGATTTTCTATTGACGGTATCTATCGGTTATCAAACATTAAACAAAAGAAGACTTTATTATGGATAAGAAAGATACGATTATTAACACATTTTTCAATACCGATCTCTTTCGAAGGAGTTTCTTCCATCTTTAAGTTTACATTGGGCAGTTGTTTTAACGTTTTCAAGAGTCTAATGTCAACAACTCCAGGAATCGTTAATCTAGTTAGAGGAGGTCCAGAACAAGTTTATCTTCCTCTGAAAACCCTGAATGACCAGTTCATTATTTGGCTAGGTGCTAATTCAAATGATACTATACCTGCATTTGCTTGTGATCTTCAAGATCAAATAACTTTTATTGACACTGTAATTGATTGCACTGACTACATCAATTCACAATCAGTACCGAAGCGTTCACTTGTCCTTATTATGTCTGACGAGTGTACGATTCATCATAAAGAAATCGAAGATATGCTCAATTTATTTAAAATCAAAAAGATTTATGTGATTGTGGATAAGTCTCAATCAAATCTTGATGCGTGTTCTCTTCGAAGCCGAAGACTCAGATACATTTTTAATGATACATTAAGTATGCTGAAACAATTATGCCATGAAAAAGATAAAAGATTAATCCATCTTAATATGTCTATGTTCAGTTACAAACAGAATAGTGATTAGCAGTGGCAATGTCACAGTAGATACGGATGACGAATATACTTCGACCAAACAATTATCACTAGATTGCTCAAATGAGAAGCTAACTCGAAATATACAAATAGTTATGTCTGAAAAAGTTGAACAAATATCATCGAATTTAAAAGGTTTCGTAATAGTTACTTATCAACGAACTGCTTTACATTAATATCTACTAGATAGAGAATTCGCAATCTCCAAATTAGCGGCTGGCCAGAACTGGGATAGCAGAATAACAGAAACAGCTGTTTAGAAGTCTCTCGCGTATAGCCTGGAAAAGATTCGAGAGTTGTCAACGAATGTGGAAGCTTTTCATCAGAATCTACTATGAGTGCGGATAGCGAAGATTGCCAACTAAACTGATAGTGCTGAGGAGAACAACAATGTAACACTTTATCTGCATAATCTCAAACATTGTCTGTTATGAATTAAGTATCATTCATAAGATTGTTTCGAAATATCTAATTGTTCCATTTCTAAGAATTCTTCATTTCTCATATGCTTTAACTCAAAAATCATCTTTTTCATCTGTTCTCTTCTAAGTTTTGATGAAGTTAATGTTGCACTAAGGGGGAAAGAGCGGGTCCTGGATCCTCGGATCCTGATGGATCCTAGGATCCACTTTTTCCCCCTTGGTTTTCTTATACTTTCAAAATACGTGTTTCATCACATAAAAAGCCAAGAAGACAAAATAAAAGGAGTAACTACGATTTTATAGTAAATTAATTATTTGAAAATAATTTTAAGATAAAAGATATCCATAAGATTTATAAATGATATTTAAACATGTAATATGATAGAAATAAATAGATCTCAAATGTAAATCTATTTTAATTTATTAGCTATTAAATAATATATGTACAATGTTAAGTTTTGATGGTTGATCTAATAGATCAAAAATCTTTTTATTGTCAAAATAATGACTATATGATCAAAGTAACAAAGTTAAACGAGAAAAGAAACAAAAAAAACGACAAAAAAATTTAAATGTTTCTTATACTTAATTTTTTAATTATTCTTTTGTAAGAATATTTGTATAATGAGATAAATTCTTCATCAAATATTAAATTATTGAGTCTATAGTCTTTTCGATTTCAGATTGAATTCGAAAACGAAAAAATTTACCTCAACTTTTTCAACATACTATGGGACTTCATGGGACAGCATGGGACAACATGGGACTACATGGGACTACGAAATTTCATAGTCCCATGCTAGTCCCATGTTGTCCAATAGTGCCATAGTCCCATGCTAGTCCTATGTTGTCCCATAGTGCCATTGTCCCTGCAATTTCATTTGGAATTCAATCTGAAATCAAATAGACCATTGTATGAAATTATTTGTACTTGATGATTGCAACATGTTGCTGTTGTTGTTGTTGAAATATTCTTATAAAGCTTGAATTTTTTCGTTAATTGGTATTAATGAACTAGAAAAAAATAGTAAAAAATTAAATAAATTTTTAGGAAATAATTTTCTTACGTCGGAAAATTTATCTCATTGTTTGATAATGAACAAATACCTAATAAAAATGAATATAAACACTGAAGTATAATTTGACGTTCATCTATTGCTTCAGGAGATATTTGTGATATTAACTTAAAAGACAAGAAAAATTAAAAACAATTATTTTTATTAAAAATTTTACATACATATTCAATACTGTTTTCAATTGAAAGTAGTGATTGAACTGCTAATGAACAATCTAATAACCATGTGGATAAAAAAATAAGTATACCAATACGAGTATGAAATGATGATGAAGACTATTAAATAATGAGAAACAAAAAATAAAAATAAACTTTACAAAAAACAAATTATTTTTATTTACATTTTGTAATAAATTAATTGAAATTTTCATTAATGTTGTATCATTTGTTTCTAATTGATTAATTGTTGTTACAACCTCAAGTAGTTTATTTTTAAATTTTGAACTATCAATAATTAAATTAGCAAATATAACACCACTACATCACGACGCAACATCATCTTTGCTTGTATAACCGATAATTAAAGGATGCATTGATGTATATCCATTAACTAAATAAAATCAAAAGAATTTTTTTTTTTAAGGCCCAGCCCCCACCCAAAAAAAGTCGATTTTCGTCAAATTTATCGATTTTTTGTTTAATAGTGCATGTGATAGAGCATCGCATCCACTATCGAATGCACTATAGTTTATTATGTTTACGATGGATTTTTATGGTTTTACAAAGGTTTTTCTGAGAACCACTATTCAAGAAAAATATCATCTTTCAAATAAACCAATTTTTTGGGGGTATTTTAATTTGTAATAACAGAACAGATTTCTTTCTATCGTACAGAATGTTATCTTGACTTTCATTCTGTCACGTAGTATGATATATACTTATTTTTCTTTTACGTTCGTTCTCTATGCTTCCATCGTGTTTACTTTGATAAAAACAGAATTCAAAGTATACAAGAGAGAAAGGTGATACGAATCTTCTAAACGAATGAGCAAAGAAAATATTCGTCCGAAAAAGAAAAGTAGACGATCTATTACGAGACAAGTCCGAGCACAGCAGGTGAAAAACAAGTGAATGAGTTCATCGTCATCATCATTGTCATCATCATCAGTAAATATTGATGATGTAAATGACCTATTGGATATTAATTTAATCATTCACATGCAGTCTTTGATTTCATTACTGAAACAAACGTTATGTTCTGAATGTAATCATATATGGGATAGTTCACCATCCATCAAAGCAAGAAATGGATTATATATTCATGTAGAATTCATATGCTCTAATTGTGGATGTATTACTCATTTATATTTATCACCAGAAGTTCGAGATGGTAAACGTAAAGAGATAAATGCTCGGTTAGAACTTGGTGCTACACTATGTGGCTTAGGTTATAATGGAATAATGAAATTATTAGGTGCATTGAATTTACCACCACCGACACAACAACGGAAATATAGTGAAACGCAAGAATTTATTCTAGACTATGTTGAAAACTGTCAACAAAAATCAATGATGGCTGCTATTGAAGAAGCAATTGCTGAAACTGGTGGTGCACGAGAGCTAACAGTTAGTGGGGACGATGCATGGCTTACACATGGTCATACAAGTGTACACGGCGTTTCAGCTTTGTGCTCTAAAACAAAGCGTCCAAAAGTTTTAGATACCATCTGGTCATCTAAGAAGTGTGTAAAATGTCAAGGAGCTGAAAGCCTTCGTCATATCAATCCTGCTTTGTTCAAAATGTTTCAAGAAAATCACAAATGCCAATTGAATTACACAGGCAAATTGTTGTAAACTATAAGTCACCTCATAATAAAAATCTTTCTAATTCAGGTTCATCGGGGGAAATGGAAAAAGAGATGGTCCATGAAATGTTCAGTCGTTCACTAGCAAAATATAATACAGTATATGTTTCTTATGTTGGTGATGGAGATGCCAAAGTACACAAATACTTGGTTGATAATCCTCCATATCCTGATATTGATATTAAAAAACTTGTAGATACAAATCATTTCGCAAAACGAATGTTAAATCGAATTATGAAGATCAAACGAGAAAATAAGAACGTAGTTTTGAGTGATGGAAAGCGTTTTAGCGGAAAAGGTCGTATGACTGATGCTCAAGCTATTAAATTCAAGATATACTTTGCGAAAGCTATACGTGAGAACAAAACGGATTTAAATAGGTTATATCAGAGTTCATGGACAATTTTCAATCATCACTATCCATCAGATGAGGAGCCAATGCATCACTGGTGCAAATACCTTCAAGCGCAATCAACTGGTCAAGCTTTTTCTCATCCAAAAGCGTCTATTTCTCGACCATGCCTAGATATGATAAAACCGGTATTTGAAGAACTATGTTCTCATACGAGTTTAGCACGTGTTGTGGGTGGTGGTTCTCAAAATGCCAATGAGGCATACCACTCATTATTGTGGACTATGGTTCCAAAACATCGTTATTGTTCATCAATAACTCTTCGTATTGGGTTGGGATTATCTACTATAATCTATAATGAAGGCTATGAAGCATTGAGTAAATTATTTACAAGTATATTTTTGTCTACGGGCTATTATTCTACTCAATGTCTTCGCATACTTGATGTTTTGAAAAATTCTCGTACCTCACAAACTAAAAACAAGCATTTAAAACGCGCAAAAACTACAACAACAGTTGCTGCAAGTGCTGCTTCAACTGAAAGTGATGGTGAAATTGCATATACTCCGAATGAAGAAAACTTTGATTCCGTTGTAAGCGATATTACATTTGAACTCGATCATATTGTATTGGAACTATCGGATGAGGACATTACTGATGTATATGAAGCAGGTGATGATGATTGATTATCGATATGTGATCACCGTTATCTTAGATAAAAAAAACTAGCTAATTCATTATCTTATTATTCATTATATCGCATGGTATTTCATAACTCTGGGTTTTTAAGGTCACTTAAGCGAACTTACTAACAAACTTTTGTCATTATATCTTCAGCTATAATGAGTACAAAGTATCTTTTATTATTAAAGATGATAAAAAAACAGCATTACCGGATGAAAAGTCATGAAACACACTTCTAAAAAGTATTTTGCATTTTTCTCAAAATCAGGTTTTTTGCTTTTACGTTTTCGTGCGTCCCAGATTTCTCCGCCATTTTGAAAGCCAGAAAGCTCGGGTTTGTTTTATATCGTAGCTAATGTCCACCACTACAACTTAACAGAGCCCGATTTTTTGATTTCACGATTGATGTAAGACGAGGAGAAAATTTTTGAGAACTTGCACCTCACTATTTTCATCTTGTTACGTAAAAGTTCTTTAAAAACCAAACTAGAGAAAAATTAAAAAATCGGGCTCTGTTAAGTTGTTGTGGCAGACATTAGCTATGATTTAAAACAAACCCGAGCTTTCTAGCTTTCAAAATGGCGGAGAAATCTGGGACGCACGAAGACCTAGTTTTTGAGAATTAATATTAAGCTATCTCGTGAAAGGCTCAAGGTGTCAAGCTGAAATTTTTACCACGAGGTGCCCGTCCCAGAACATATCTTCCCTGAAAGTTTCGTCAAGATCGAATGTTGTATGGCGAAAATAGAATTTTGGGTGGGGGCTGGGCCTTAATCAGGTCGAAACAGGTATAATGCGTCCTTTGTTAGGTGTTAGCGTCGCTCTATATGATTGTCTGATCATTGCACCATCTCTTCTTTACTCATATGCATATTATCCTCCATTATTCCGTTGTTCCTTTTATTTTTTCCCTCATACACTCTTGTTATTGTTCTGTTATTCTTTCTCTTATGATGATTCAGTTGTGATTCTTCTCATCCTGAATAAAAAAAATTCGTAGCCTGATATATCACTACGTCAAACCTTGTATTATTTTTCCCAAGATGTAAAATGACTTGTTGGATTAAATGAATCATAGACGAAGGAATCAAAAAAGATTGCTTACTATTTGTTCTTTCCTTCCACTTTCCTCTTACGTGCAATGACTAATCTCATCCTACATAACATCTATGGAGAAATATTTATAGTTATGCGTAGACAAAATTCCGCAAAATTACCAAGAAAAGAATGATTCGACCTTCAAACTATTATTATCATGGTTTTTTCCAAGCATGATTTCATCATTTGGAATTTTTCATGTTTTAGCTTTATATTCAGTCTGCTGAGATGCTCATAATACTGACCAATTTTAAACAGTATAGAGATACATCTACGCTATGGTTATTATATTTATAGGAGTATTAAGTCTTGAATAGTTCCGATCCACTCATCATTTGACAAACCATATAAAAGCAATTGCTATTTTATATTTTACTAACTATTATTAACTTCCAGAGTAGTGAAATCTATTTCAAATAATCTATTTTGTTTTAGTATTTTACTTATTTATATATGGGTAATGCACAATCTAATCGCAGTACTTCGACAGTACCAGCTCCAGTTGTTAGAGCGAGATCTGTTTCTCCTGCTGTTCCAAAAATACTAACTACATTTGTTTATGAAGATTTAGTTTCTCATGTTCAAGCAATTCAATATCAAATAATTGAAATCGAAAAATATCTCATTGATCAATGGAAAAATGATCACAGCAAACAAAACCAATTACAATCACGTTCATTAATTTTTATTGATCCATTTAGAAATGCAACCGTCAATAAATATATGGATCATGAATTGATTAGTAAATTGTTTAAGAAATATAAGAAGGATTATGTACCACAATATTTACAGAAATGGATTAAATTTGGAATAATAAAACAAAATCATATTTCATCATTGAATGAATGTAAATTAAAATCAACTGTGTCCAAATATGTAGATGGTTCTCAATTTATTACATATGGTGAAGTAATTGTATGGATCAGTAGTTATGAAAATCCATGGCCAAGAAAGTTTCGATTACGAGTTCTACTGATGGATAAGATAGACAAAATTAAGATGCAAATAAATCAGCTTGGAAAATTTCCCAATTTAGAATTAAAAATATGTAAAATCAATGAAACTATGAAACCATCGGAACAAGATTGGAATGAAGGTATAACATTAGAATCAACAGATACTATCATGTCACGTAAGTTATATGAAGATAATTGTGTCATTATAGCAAAGTTTACGAAAGAAAAAGTAAGTTGTGACTGGTTTTTCTCTCTAAATTCACACGATTTTATTTTATTTTTTACTTATAGACTGTTTCTACAAATTTTAAGACCAATTATCAAATATTCATAAAAACTCTAACTGGAGAAACTATTACTTTAGAAGTGAATTGCGAAATGGATATAGATACTGTCAAACAATTGATACAAGATAAGGAAGGTATTCCTCCTGATCAGCAACGTTTAATATTTGCTGGTAAACAATTAGAAGACGGACGAACTCTTGAAAATTACAATATGAGAGAGGAATCAACAGCTCATTTGGTATTACGTTTACGAGGTGGAATGTATCATTTTACTAGCGGTCGACAAGATTTTCATAATTTGTCTTATAGTGGTGCTGAAGCGATTAAAAATACGCTTGCATTCAAGTTTAAAGATATGAAAAATATTCATGAAATATCAATAATAGAATTACAAAATTCTATTTTACAAGGACAAACTATTCTGTTTAATTTATTTAATAAGATTAAGAACATTCCTATATCTGATAATATTCCAGAGTTAAACAAAATCATATTACCTATCTCTACTAGTGATGATGAAGATGATGTATAAAGTGTAAAATGATGTTTCTCTTTCAAAGAATAGACACTTTCACTTTCATATTGATTTTACTTTTTGTATATTTAATTTTTTGTCGTTTAATGACAATAAATTGATATATCATTAAATATATATCTGCATTTTCTGCTATCATATATGTATCTGATAGCGGGCTCTAAAATTAAAGGAATTCAGCAAAATATTTCAATAGATTTTCACTATAACAAACGAATGTATCATTTGACTAGGGATCGACAAGGTTTTACAATCTTGCCATATCATGGTTTTGAAGCAGTTAAAATTATTTTTACATTCAATTATGAAGATATGAATTATGTTCTTCACTTATCATCAGATCGATCTCAGGAATTTGTTTTAGAAGCACGTACTATTCTATTAAATTTAGGTACTGCAATTAACGAGGTCTGTACATCATATCATCCTCCAAATTTAAAGGCTATTATATTATACAATAAGTTTCCAGATCATAACAACGAAAAGTATTTATATGCTGATCATTAATGAATTATTAGTATTTTAATACATAAGAGTAATCATTCATCTGTCAACAGTAATAGAAGACATGTTATTTTGTAGAGAATCAAAAGACGAATCTTTTTTTTTAAAATAACAACGTTTGAACAGACAAATATTAGAAAAGATATTTTTAAACTACCAAGAGATCCATTATTTCTGAAACACCCGTTATATTAAGGAGAAATCCAGTCGATTCATCTAAAAAAATTGTGGTATTCTCTTAGTAAGAATAAATGTGTTTTATGACTCATATGAATTTTCTCCAATGAGTGTAAAAACAGAATACATTCTTATTTTCTTTTCGTTCTTTGTAGTGAAGTTATTGCACAATTTATGTGTAAATCACCGTTTAAAGTTGTGAAAAAGCTAACACGTGCAATCAGAAACTGAAAAGCAATGCATATTGTTGGTTGTTGTCATTGAGGTTTTTTCCATCTTCGAAAGTTATATATAAGTCCGTATTTTGTTTGTTCTGCTTCCTTTTATATTAGGAAAGGCTAGCTATTATAGATTCAAATTAATATCGTAAGTATTGGTTCTTTTATAGACAATTAGGGCTGAATTCTATCTTAACATAGTCATTATGTGACATCTTTGCGACATCCATTAGAAGAATTTAGACTATACTCTAAAAATTTAATTCTATACTATAGAAATTTTGTCCATCTTTAACAAAATCACTAGAAAAATTTGATGATCTTTGTGGGTGGCTTATATCAATATTTTTTATATCGAAAAAAAACTGATAGAGCGTCTAAAGAATGTCAATTCGCGCTGACATTGTCACACAAATCTTAAACGGACTATCGAAGTTAATTTCGTTAGGTTTCTGCCGACTTTAACTATACCTTTCATTCAGAGAGTCTTTAATATCGACACGATCGAGTGAGAAAGTTACACTAGATAGAAACTTCAATGTTAGCTGCTTCACGTGGAACGAAAAGATCTTAAGTGGGTATTCTCCACTTAAAAAAAAAATTCATATGTTGAAAGAGCTACGCTGTGATTATCAAATGGTTTGTATTTGAATAATATTTCTATTTTAGACAATTAGTGAATCTAATAGCAAGTCTTATGATGACTACTGCTGATATTTTACCAATATCATCTTCGTTTATTTACGAAGATTTAGTTTCACACGTTCAAGCAATTCAAAGACAGATGATTGAAATTGAGAATATTCTTGAACAACAATGGAAAAATAAGAAAAAAAATCAAAACGAATTAAAATCTCGTCCATTGACCTTTCTGGATCCCTATGGAAATCAAATAATTGATCAATATATGGATCATGAATTAATGGATAAAATAATAATCAAGTATAAGAAGAATTATGTACCAAAATATTTGCAACATTGGATAAAAATTGGTACTATGAATATAAACAATATTTGTTCATTAACCGATTGTGATCTTATATCAATTGTATCTCATTATACAAAAGATATTCAATTTGTAACATATGGCGAAATAACAGTTTGGATTGGAAGTTATGAGAAATCATCATTTCAAAACTTTAAACTACGAGTTCTACTAACAGATAATACGGAAAAAATCAAAGTTCGGATAAAAAAACAGCTACATTTTACTAATGTAGAATTAAAATTAGGCGTGATAAATGAAGACATTGCACCAAATGAAAAGGATTGGAACGATGGTACAATTCTAAAATCAGAAGATACTATCATATCGCATCAACTGTATGAAGAAAACTGTATCATATTGGCAAAAGTGAGAAAACAGAAGGCAGGTTATTGTTTTTTTTTAATATTCGTTTGACTTAACATCATTTTATATTTTTCTTAAAGTTCGATGGTATAGATTGCAATACTGCCTTTGATCTGTTTGTTACAACTATGTTTGAACAAACTATCAGTTTATTTGTGAACTCAAAGATGCATATTAGTACTATAAAACAATTGATACAAAGCAATGAAAGTATTTCCTCTGATAAGATATGCTTAGTATTTGCTGGCAAGAAACTACAAGATGAAAAAACTCTTGCAGACTATAATATAGGAAAGGAAGATACGATTTATTTAGACATATCTTTACAGAATGAAATATATCATTTTACCAGTGGCCAACAGGATTTCAATAAGTTGCCTTTTAGTTCTGCTGATGCAGTTAAAAATGTTCTGACATTCGAGCTTAAAAATATAGACAATATTCACAATCTATCATCAATTGAATTACAAGATTTTGTTATACAAGCACACACTATTCTTTCTACTTTATACCATGAGATTAAAGACTTTAGTACACCTAATCATCTTCCAAATCTGAAGAACATAATATTATCGGTAGCCATCGGTGATGTAGGTGATCATGATAGTGACGATGATGATGATAATGAGTCAAATGAACACTTATCATCAATTACCGGAAAGCAATTGCGAGTATATCGACTACTAGAACGTGATGTTCTCAAAGATTTACTCATTAAAGAAGAACAAATGAGACTTAGTCCACAAACTCAACAGCTATTGTCAAGTGTCGAAGATCGAAAAGACATTGATTGGATGGATGTTATTGCTGAACTACAAACAAAACTCATTAAAGAAACAATTGGTGAAGATGCAACAGAAAATGAAATTCAACATGGTTTAAGGTAAATAGCTCCAATTCTTAATAATATGATTGATCATTTTTTAGTTTTATTTTTTTCTCTCTAGTATATTGCGAAGTGCTCATCAGTTATATGATAATGAGGAATTTCATAATTTATCTCTCTATGTTCGACATAATCGTGCAAAACAAGGAAATCTCAAAACTGGCGATCCTGCTATTAATACTGAATTATTAAATATGAATAATCAGTTTGTTTCATTATTTTCGTATTGTCAATCAAATCGACCATTATTAATCATTGCTGGTTCATATACATGACCACCATTTCGTGGTCTTGTACCACAACTAAATCAACTAATGGATATGTATCAAGATCATATTGATATGTTAACTGTATATATTGAAGAAGCTCATGCATCTGATGAATGGTAAGTTGATGGAAGAAATGTTTCATTCGGTTGATGATAAATGATATGTTATTATAGGCCAATAGGAAGTCGAATATGTTATATTCAACCAAAATGTGATACTGATCGAATTCGTATTGCTAATGATTTCATTAAAGCAACAGGATATCGTGTACCATTATTGATTGATCCAGTATCACTTGATAATCCATTTAGTAAAACATATTGTCCATGGCCAATTCGATTCTATATAATTGATCACATGAAAAAGCTTTGTTATATCGCTCGGCCAATTGAAGGTTCATATCCATTAGAACTAATTAAAAATGCAATGGATCAAGCAATTGCACAATGTCAATAAATTCTTTTTTTCTAAGAGTGATGGTAACAATGTATTGTTGTGATATGTAAAGTAAAAAATGATGTTTTTTGTTGAAAGTATAATTCTTATACAGGCAAAAAACGGATGTAGCTAATTCTTTTTCTATCACAACAAAACAAACGATCACTCCTGGAAATTCTTACTCATTTATTTTCTTTTGTTAATAATAATAAAAACGGATTTTGTTGTATACATAACTGTGTTTTGACCACTACTTCCATATTTTATATGATAAAAAAGAGGATTCTATTGACTTGTTATGACAATTTCAGTGTAAAATTAGAACTGTCATAGTGTTGAATGTGAAAGTTAAATGGAATTATTAACCTTCTCACAAGTATTCAAGTTTCGAATTCCTTTCATAAACATTAGGTCAAAATTTCTAATGATAGATTTGAAACTAATATGCGAATATTTTTGTTTAAGATCAAGCTTAGGTCGAAGATCATTCCAGAAAAGAAATACGACTAGAACTGTTTAAGTAAATTGACAAAGTATTGTATTAGTTTGCATTTTATTGCCAATGTTTTCTCGGTAAACTGTAAACAAAGAAAAAAAGAGAGATTCAAAAGAACTTAACGACTTGATTTTTACTCTTTACAATATAACACATCCACCAGACGCACTTTTCGGGCATGTACATCGTTCATTGATCGGTACATCTTTTAATGCTTGTTTGACATGCATACTACAGCCTAAATAGAACAGACGGTGTAATTATCTATCTTCATTGGATTGAAAAAAATCGCTATATTACCTACCCATTTGGGCTTGCCACAATTCGAACAAGCCTTTTTTCTACACATATTTTCAAATCTAAAAAACAGTTAAATTCTTATTGTTATGCAGTAAATTATATGATTGAAAATAATGCAATATGACAGGCTTGTTTCGTCTCTAGACGAAAAGACAAAAACAGAAATTTAATTAAAGTAATTATAAGTAGTATAAAGCTAGTTTGCTTGTACGTATGCAGATCAACAAGAAAAAGATCATACTCACTAATTCAGTTTATTGTTTCAGCAGATTAGCACTTTTATCCTCATATATGAAAAAATTTCACATGTTTGTATCTCAAATTAGATAAAGGATGGAATATATAAGGATATGGTATGACGGACAACGAGGCCCGTGAGTCTATTGACTGAGGAAACAACGCACAAACATCAGTATATATAGCTACGAAGAGAGGAAAGAATATGACCGATATGTAATGTGGCCGAAAAGTGACCTCATGACCGGCATGAGAAACAATGGCGGATGAAATCCGTCACACACCCCCACATTGTGATGCGAGTGCACCCGCACGAGTTCAAGTGATTGACAATAAAACAAAAAAAAAACAGAAAGGATAACGTAGGTTATTAAGAAAACATAACAAAAATTTATGAGAATTGAATAAACGAAATGAACCATAAGAAAAAGGAGAAAAACATTAACGCTCAAGTGCTTGATTAGAATTTTCGATAGAAATACAGTAAAGAAAAAGAAAAGAAAAGAATAGCATTCAAAGAGTCATTCAAAAAAATATACATTTTCTTGTTTTTCTGCTTGAGAGATGAGCTGTTGCTTGTTGTATTGATGGTAATTGGGCGACACGACTTGAAACGGAAATGAATGTGATTGGCATGAGAAATGATGAGGTGACTTGAGTAGAGAAGACATGAAACGTACGGATGTTATAAGGAAAGTACGTTGGGACTACGCACAGTCGGCCCCCTAACTAGCCGCTCCTTGATACGTTTACTGGTCTTCTGTAACATTGCCATGCTTCTAGTACTGCCCACTTCAGTACTAATGAAACCTGGCAGTGCCATGTCCTTCTACCCACGTTTACATCATCAATTGCATACCTTAATCATTATTCCTTGCCGAACAGAGTTAGCCCAGTTGAATCATTGACATTGCTGACTGGACGTTTGCCTTGAGATGATAATGAGAAAGAACGAAACACTGAGTAGCAGAGAGATACAGGATGATACAGCGAAGCGCTTACAGATGTTATAAAGTAGATGTGTCGGGATCACACATCATCGGCTCGAATCTAGCCGCCCTTTCGCACGATGCTGTTCTTCAGTCACACTGTTGCACCCCTCAACAGTGCCACTATACCCGTATTGTCTCCCCTAACTCCGTCTATCGAACTTAGCCATCACCGCTGTGTCAGTCATAAAGAGAAGTTGCCACATTGAAGATTATTGAGGAGATTGATTAGGAAAAGTTTGTGAACTATCCAACAATTAATTCATTTGTCGTATGGATAGCAACAGATGAATCGAAGGAAAGGAAAAAGATAGTTATGATGACGTGCCCGTTTCTAATATAAAATTCAAATGGTAGATACAAGGTCAAATGAAAAGAAGGGATAAGAGAAGAGTCATAAGGTTAAACGAAGAAAAGAGATAAGAGAAGGGACATAAGGTTAAGTGGAAGGAAGAAATAGGTGAACACTATACAATTAAGCTGTAGAAGGGACCAAAAAGGAAAGTACGTCTACTAGACGAGATCCAAAGTAAATTCAATAAATCAAATCATAAATTATGAAAAAAAAACTTCCTAGAACCACACGCGATGCGAGAGTTCATTTTAGAAAAGCAAAAACAACAAGAAAAATGTGATCAACCTATATGAGCAAGCACAACAACGTTTGTGATTATGCGCCTTTTCTCAGAATGAAGATTAATGGATATCTTTCTCAGAAAATTGTTTTAAGATTCCTGATTGTCCATATGACCATGGTACATTATGAGTAGAGGAACGGGTCAAGTACATCAGAAATGTGAAAAGAGATACAATTATAATAAGACAACCCATATTATAAAGTTTTTTTTTAATGAAGGAGAAAGGAAAGGAAGAGTTAGAAGAAATTGCTAAGACAGAAATGGTTAAGTGTATCAGATGGGGAAGCTGAGGATTCGGAGACTTCGATTGGTGTGATCGCCATATGTGACGGACAACGAGGCCCGTGAGTCTATTGACTGAGGAAACAACGCACAAACATCAGTATATATAGCTACGAAGAGAGGAAAGAATATGACCGATATGTAATGTGGCCGAAAAGTGACCTCATGACCGGCATGAGAAACAATGGCGGATGAAATCCGTCACATATGGCAAGTGTCTTTGGTGGAGTTTTACTGGAGACAGTTTATATTATTTACTATTAAGAATTTGACAAACCAACCCAGTTTGTATTTATTGATCTTCAACCATCTTGGATCAAACTTCTCAGGAAAAAAAGTAAAGCTAATTACTGATTATTTGGTAACTTATTATTAACCAAAAATGTGACTCCAGGCACGAATTTCTTACCCTTCATTGGCTTTCATATAGTTTTCAACTAGAATATTACAAGCTTTTGATATTAATCTAGCTGACAACGTTTTCAGATTGGCTCCAATACAGAGAGATACAGAGAAACTTTATTTCGCAATCCTGAACACCTTTGCTGAAATGTTAAGATTTGATTT
Organism: Macrotrachela quadricornifera; assembly: GCA_022393335.1. Classification (NCBI taxonomy): domain Eukaryota; kingdom Metazoa; phylum Rotifera; class Eurotatoria; order Philodinida; family Philodinidae; genus Macrotrachela; species Macrotrachela quadricornifera. Next base: position 1,065,924 of record JAJEKB010021158.1, read on the forward strand.
TCTCAAAGTGATGATTTCTTGTTGGTTTCTCTAAAAACATGTTTTTTTGACCTTTGATCTGGCACAAACGAACAAGTACATTCCACTTTTTCCCGTATATCACCTTCCCTTCAGTCAGGGAAATATCTATGACAACTTTATATCGGTCCGAACAACTCCATGTTTCAGCCTTAAACTAGTGGTAATATAGACGGCCCAACAAACGGTTTCTGTAACTGCCCCCTGTCTCACTCCCTTGTTTCTCCTTGACTTGATGACCTAGGTGCACGTCTATCACATAGGATCTGATAGCTTAGTGATAGCCATATTATATACGACTTGACATATAAAAAAGAATATTCCACTTTGCAGCTCTAGTGAGAGCAATACGATATTCATCTGATTATGAGACTTTTAAACATGAAGAAGCCCATATTTGAATGTCGTTACTATTAAATAAATATCCATTAGATTTTATTCTTGAACAATTTGAAAGAGTTCCGCAAACATTTCAATGTGCGGTACTTACACAGAAGAATTTCTTAAGTATTAGAAAGATCTTTTTGGATATCTCAGATAACAAAGCAAAGAAGGCTGGAATTGATTTCGAGGTTAATATTATGTCACTTTTCTTATTGTAAAGGGATGTATGATTTTTCGACCCGTTTCTATACACTTCGCGACGAATGTTTTTCGGATAGAACCATTTGTCGTATGAAACCAATTGTCGATTCTAAGAGATTAGATAATCTTCTAGACTATCTTGTAAAAAAGAGACCGGATAAATCTATGTTAAAAATTAACTAATGTATCTGAACATTTCTTACTCTTTCAGAGAAGAGTTCTTTTACATTGGCTATGTACTAAAAGAACACTTCGTATTCTACCGAATAGTAATTCTGCTACCTATATTTGAACAATGGTGCAACACAAAGTTTGGTTTCATGTAACATTAACAACAACAACCATCAATCACGGAAGTAATTGATGAACAAGTTAACAATGTGTATTTTCATGAAATCTCTCGACAAAAAAAAGTTAATATTGCGTATTTTCAAGACGATTTTCTATAGCATCCCATTCGGCTATCTAGTACTATTCTCATCTTAACTTGGCCCCTTAAACCCTAAAAGATTATTTCTTGTAAATAAGCTTTTTTGTGGTTTTCTTGTAATGTTCTGAAGAATTGGAGTGAAAATCCCCATCGAAACTATTCAATAAACTTCAACCAAAAACCAAGAACACTTCTTTTCTTTCTTTTTCTCTCATCTCGAGAGTAGTGTACTCATTAGAAAAAGGTTAAGTTTGAATAAGCATAATCACCCTCACCCTCAAGATATTGACGAACACACAATAAAAACGAAATAAAATCACATCTTAAAAAAAAGAACCTATTTATGCATAAACAACAATGTAAATATGTTCTATCTCTAATAAATAAAAAGCTGAATCATTAAACCTGAAATGTTCCTCAGTAAAATAAACTCCGAATGCTTTGTTTATGATCGTATTTATACAGAGTATTCAAGCCAGTAAAAATCACGAAGCCGTCTGAAGAGCTCTTTAGCATGGACGAAATCATAATAGCGGTAACTTTACTCATCCTCTCACCCTCACCCTCACTCTCAAAAACGCACATAAGACGCAAGTCTTTATCAGTGGCGAATTCACCATGTGGCGATTTAGCGTACGTAACCCGCTTCAAAAAAATAACACACTAGGACGAATGATTATGAAGGAAAAAATTAAGAAAGGTTCTCCAATTTAACAAATACAGATTAGATAAATATTTTACAATTGTTGTTCGAGTTACTCTTTCTTGTATAGTCAACATATTGTTAAAAGAAACCATCAGACACTACTGTAAATAACACAGAGTCACTGAGTTATCTCTTCCACAACAATACTTTGTAGTGCGCATGTATCGTGATATTTCTCTCAATATCAAAACTGTTATCAATGTGTTTGCGAAGTGCAGGAACGCTTGAAGCGGTGAAGATTGTAGGTAGCCTCTCAGTAATCGGAAACTGTTGTTGATTTTTTCAAGAAAACAAAAGGAATCTCAACAAAATCTTTGCTTCGAAAAAGTAGCAACGATATTACTACAGCAATTCTAGAAATTATATTTTTTCCTTATCACCATTTTATTGTTTGCTTGTTTTCTAAAGAGCTTCATTTTCGGCGAATCAATACTATTGTGAGCGTCGGCAATAGAGAGGTTGCTAGCAGATAACATATCTTAACATTTTCATTTTTATTAATAGGATAAAGAAAAAGAGTCTTCATTGTCGTAAAAAGTTTTCACTTTTTGAAAAATATCAGTCGCATAAACGCAGGTAACTTATCAAAGCTTTCAGTTTTGTTCTTTTTTTCTATGAAGAGTATTTCTAAGAACAGCTATTACAATTGTGACTGCCTTCGCGACAAGTACATTCATATGAGAAGATGGTTTGTCCTTGAAAATTTACAAGAACGAGTTCAAATTTTTAAAAGAAGACTGCAAAAAGTTTTCACTTCGCAAAAAATTGTTACATTTTTAGTCCTCGAGAGTAACATTAATATTATATCTAGTGCGAAAGAAAAAGTTTAACGGGAAACTTGATTTTTCAGTTTTTTCTTCTTAGAATAAAAGAATAAATTCGAAAGACGTGTTTTTATAATTATATCAGAAGAAAAAGAGCTTCATTGAAGCAGAAATCGTAAGCACGACCTAGGTTGTAGAAAGCATCACCGGAAAATGCGCATCACTTTGAGAGAATCTCGAAATACAAGCTTACATTACGTTGAAGGGTTTTAGAAAATTTACGCCACCCCCTAGGAAAATCCTGAATCTACCACTAGTCCTTAAACAAAGTAAAAGGATCTTTGTAAAAGACGCTATCACCCACGAAGACTCACGATAAATCAAAATGATTGAATTATAGGCAAAATTCTCAATAAACATTGTTCTTTTCAACGGACAAAGATTCCACGATCTCCCATGAAGACCCACACATTTTGCCAGTAAGTAGATCTAGCCGAGTTTGGTACATGCCCAAAATTACAGACGTTTATAATGTAGTGTAAAAAAAATAGCCTAAGACCTACTTTTTCAATATATTGAATATGTAAATTGAATTTACAAGGCTTCAAACTGAGAAAATAGATCCTATGCTATTTTCCTTACACTGCACTATAAAAATGTGAAGTTTTGGGCATGTACCTAACTCGACTAGATCTATTTACTGGCAAAATATATGGGATTTCGTGGATGATCGCGTCTTTTACAAGTATCCAACTAAGAGAACGTTCGACATCTTTCTTTTGCATGAGAGTTGCCAACTTTGCGTTGAATCAACTGAAGAAGAAAGATCGTACCGAAGGAAATTCGTGTTTCTTCTATTAGAGATTGACTGACACATCCAATAATAAGAATAGTAAATCTGTCGCGTATACTGTATTTTAAAACGAAGAACTGACTGATAGTTACATATGTATATTCTGATAGCTCTTGAAAATTTTCATGTTTCTACATATTTGTCGATGATCTTTTATTAATCTATTTCAAAAATAGTTTGAGTGTACTAATCGTATTGTCAATTGATATGTGTTGGTTTGATATTTCTATAATTCTTTGAAATTACTATCTCTACTGAGATGTTTATAAAACGGATCAACGATTCTGATAGAGCTTGAAATCTATATCATTCAATGTATTTTTGTCTTGCCTCATATTAGCATGCTGAAGATGAAATTAAAATATTAACTTTTATGGATACGTCAATGAAGGTACATGTGCTTCAGCACATGGATGCGAGGGAAGAAAACATCATATAACTAAGATGATAAAGATTTCTAAGCTGTATCAGAATCTCTAACTACTTTTAAAAAAATTAAATATGGATCATAATTTCAGAAAAATTAAAACTATAAAAATATCAAGACCTACCAGAATATATAACTGTTTTTATGAAAAGATGATAATGGTAGGGGTCAACCGATGAGCTACATCACCTCGAATGTGCTAATTTTGAAGTAGACGGAAATAATCTTGGATATCTGAAGTGATCTCTTTCCTACTACACCTTGTTTTCACTGTTTTGCAGTCGAACAATAAACAGACTTACACTTCATAGTCATGACCAATGAAGACATTAAAAATCTAGTTTTTTACTCCATCAATGTGCGCAATCATTCTGAAAGTGGCACATTTCAAGGCGTCATCGATGATCTACCGCGGTTTGTTAGAATCTCTGTTTACCTTGTTCTCTATCGAAACATTTTTCTTTTGCTTAGAATCACCCGAATGGGCATTAATGTTGTATGGTTTTTACCCATTCATCCGATTGGTATCATGAATCGTAAAGGTCCACTTGGTTCACCGTATTCGATCAATGATTATCGTGCTATCAATCCGGAGTATGGTACAATGGATGACTTTCATCGTCTAGTCTCAGAAATTCATCGACTAGGCATGAGAATCATGATTGATATTGTCTATCGACACACTAGTCATGACTGTTCATGGGTTAAAGAACATCCAGAATGGTATTGGAGAGATGCAACGGTCTGAACGTCATTTGTATATCTCTCTGAATCTTATGATGTTTTCTTTATAGGGCAAACCTATTTCTCAAGTACCTCAATGGTCGGATATTGTGGATTTAAAATTCGAAGGAAATGAAACAACATTGTGGCCTGAACTGATTGATATATTAAAGTTTTGGTGCGAACACGGTGTCGATGGATTTCGCATGGATGTTGCTTCTTGCGTTCCTATGGAATTCTGGTAACGAACATATTTAGAACTACTTCTTATGAATACTTGTTTTATTATTCAGGCGTCAAGCAAGACATTCTGTGACCGAAGTGTATCCTCGTTGCATCTGGTTGGCTGAATCATGTTGGTTTAGTGCCATGAGGAAACAACGTGATCAAGATAAAATAATTCATACAGATGCAGAACTCTATGAAGCATTCGATCTGTGCTACGACTATGATCTTTATGTGGCATGGCGTGGTACAGTGCAAGGTGCCGCTTCGGTCAAATCCTACCTTGAACTTCTTCGTTTTCAAACATTCATCTATCCAAAGAACTTTATCAAATTGAGATTTGTTGAAAATCATGATCAAGATCGAATTGCGCACATCTGTCGAGACAATCGATGGAAAGCATTGGCATGGACAGGTCATTTGAAATATTAAATACGTCACTAAGGACTGTTGATAGCGTGTGAGGAATCATTTGCATCCGGAATTCAGGATCTAATTTTATCCTTTCACTAGGGATGTTTCTAGAAAATTTTCATACATTGGAAAAAAATCTCTCAGTCTATTCTTTTCCGAAGGAAATATTTGAACTCTTTCATCAGCTTTCGTTTGTCTTCATACGTTAATGCCGATATTTTTTGTAGCCTTTAGTGCATTCAATAAGGGATGTTTTTTGGTACACGAAGGCCAAGAAATGGAACAAAAGACAATTTCATCATTGTTCAAAAAAGATTGGATTGACAGTAGAGGAGTACGTCCGCTGGAAGAATTTATAGTTAGACTTATACAGATCAAGAAGCATCCAATAATCGAAACGAAAGGAGCCAAGTTAGTGAAACGAAATATCGATGGAATTTAAACGTTATTTTGTCTCTTTTCTTAGATTAACATTGACCCATCATAGTCCATGTATTGTTGCTGTATGGGAAGTTGAATCAACTCGCGAAGGACTCATCGGTATCTTCAATGTAGCACAGGAAGCTGAGGGTGGACAGTTTATTCAAATTCCCTATTTGCCAAATGGCAATTATAAAAATCTGTTAGTTGATATAGGTGTGAATGAATTACTCAGATATGAACTGCGTGCAGTTCCAGTGAACAATCATGGTCAACTGGCTATACCCAAAGTGGCCATTGTTCTTCATTATACTGGTATTCTTCTTCGCCCTAAACCATTTTACAGTGTAACATTTGATTTTAACTACAGACGTACTTAATATTAAAATTGAGTAACAAGAATAATATGTATATTCGACTATAGATCGAATTTTGTTCTTAGAACAATAATTAATGAATTGCAATTATTATTCTTTCTGTCTAATAAATCTAAGTTATACACATACAATCCACTTTTTTCTTAGAATTGGAGCTCTATTGATCATTTATAAAGCCTTTTTGCGTAAAGAATCTGATCTGATCCTTTCTTTAAATATGTCCCCGACAGTGGTCATACAGTGGCCTATTTAAATGCAATCTGAATTTTAGAAAAAAAAGACGAATTCAAAATGGAATGCGGGTCTACCTGAATTTTGGTTTATATATACATATATGTTACATATGTCACAGGCAAAATTCAACTTTAGACAAAATTAAACTTATACAGAATTCGGTTTTTTATTAGGCACAAAATTATGAATTAATTCGTTTTATTTTTTAAATATAGTTATTATGTAAAGTTGACGTGAGAATTCAGTTAAGTGTAGAATAAGTGAAATATCAGAAAAGCGGAAGAATATTTTTTTACTATAGAAAGAATTCAATAAACAATCGAAAGTAATTTATTTAGTCAGGAGTTTACAAAACAAAATTTTGTTAAATACAATAAACAAAACATCTCAGCGTGCAAATTTCTTTCGTTACGTTTCAACAATAGATAAAATCTTTCACAAAAACATAGTACTACGAGCTAATTTATAACAGACTGATAATAGTTGTCCAATTGTACCCCTTTTTTCCAACTCTCTGTTCTCAATATATCATAAAGGTACGGTCATGAAAGCTAGTTTGATACAGATTAAAAACAATATCGCATAATCTCTGTTCGTCTTTCATCCACCTGCTCTGATCAAATTGTAAGGATGATGATTATAATATCTGTTCTGAAACAGACTGAGAATAAATCTTCAACTTTTTTTCATCCTTTTTTTAATCACCTGCCCGAGAAAAGCCATACATATTCGGTTATAAAAGTTTATTTAGAATCGATTGAAAGATTCTAGAATTTCTTCTTTTTCGACTCTAACAAAATTTTCTCATTGAAAATGAAAAAATTATTTTATTTATTATTAAAATTTCACCAATCATTCAATATCTCGATGTTTCGACTATAAAGAAACATGACAAAATTTTCTAACCGATGATGAAAAAAGTATTTTATCTAATATTGAAATGTATCCAGCCATTCTATATAATCACTTACGAGGGAACATATTCACGTGTTCAAGCATTTTAGAGCCTATCTTTTCCTCATAAGTAGACCTCAATGAGATATGAAATATCTAAAAAGGATTAATATGTCCTCGCGCCTTTGTTAGCGAGATATCGAATCTCCAACATATATATGAAAACAGATAATGATATAATACCAAAAATCTTACCATACTATGGCTTTAATTTTCCGATGGATGAAAAATCACTTTCAAGTGAACAAATTCAGGAAAGTAAAGAAAGTATACAAAAATTGTTGAAAGATTTTCATTTAAAAGCAACAGAACTCTATCTGAAAATTGTTAAAGAAGAAATGGTTTTTCAAAAAGAAAAATTAGATAAACTTCTTGAAGATTTTTTCCACAAGATAGAGATGAAACTCCATCAACACAGCTTACTTCTGATATAGACAAGGGCGTTCTTACTCAAAGAGCACAATCACAAACACATAATACAAGTCTAACAATTTTAGAATTATATATAAAATATACTGAAATCGCTCTAAAAAGAGTCTCATTAGAAATTGAATGAGAAATTCTTTTTGTAGCCGATCGCAGCGCCAAAGAGACGCTCTTCGTAATACAGGAAGCACGAGATTTCAATCCAGCATTACGAAAGGATTTCGTGCTCCAAGTATAATTAATGAAGCTAATATAAATTTAAATCAAAGAGAAGAGACCATTCTTAAACTTGGCCCTCCTTATATTCCTAATAACCTTTATCTCGCTCATAGACTCATGAGAAACGAGATAGAAGTGGTTATAAAGAAGATAAATAAAATCTTTGTTGAACATGGTTGGGTACTACCAAAACAACAATTGGAGTTCTTTATCGATTCACTCGAGAAGATCTTGATCAATTAAAAGATCTTATGAAGTTGAAAAATAAAATTGAAGCTACACATATAGTCATCAGAAAAACAGACAAATCAAAAGTTTTCCATCTTGAGAAAATTGATGACTATAAAATAAAAGCTCAAATATATACGGAGAAAACTAAAGCATATCAAGAATCGGGTACAACAAACTCACTTGAATCTTTAATTGATGAAACAAATGAATTCCTCTATGGTTTATGGGTAAATAAACATACTACACAAAAACAATATGAAAAATTAAAAGTGAATAAAGATGAGGCTGTATTAGCCCATCTCTATTTCTTACCCAAAGCACATAAACTACGAACACCGTTAAGACCTATTATGTCGGGTTTAAAGTCTCCGACTATTGATATATCAAAATGGTTAGATGGTCTACTAAGACCTTCTATGCAATAAGACAGCAATCGAAACAACCGTTATAAATGGAGTCCAACTTATAAAACAAGTTTAAAGATGGTCGGCTAGTTATTTAATACCAGCCACAACATTTATAACTATGGATGTTACTGATCTATATACAATGATTCCTCAAGAAGGAGGAGTAACAGCCATAAAAAGATTAATAGAAACATTTGGTCAGAAACGAATCGATGGTGTTAAAAAAGAGATTATATTAGCTCTTATCAAATTTGTAGTGATCAATAATTATTTCTATCTTGATGAGACATATTATACACAAATACGTAGATGAGTTATGGACTCTCCACTGACTCTCACTATAGCTAATGCATACATGTATTTCGCTGAACATCATATTTCAAAATGGGCTAACAGAACATGTTCATTATACTATAGGTATATTGATGATCTATTCATCATGTCAAATGTACATGCAGATATATTAAAAAGTCTTGTGAATTTCTGGAATAGACTTGATAGTAATATTAAACTTTCAGAAAATATAGGACAGACTGCAGAGTATCTTGACGTTAGACTTGAGAATAGAGGAGGTAAATTAACAAGTGAAGTTTTTCATAAACCATCATATGAATTATATTTTCTTCTATTCACAAGTATACATGCACAATATATAAAAAAGAATATTCCACTTGCAGCTCTAGTGAGAGCAATACAATATTCATCTGATTATGAGGCCTTTAAACGTGAAGAAGCCCATATTTGTATGTCGTTACTATTTAACAAATATCCATTAAACTTTATTCTTGAACAATTTGAAAGAGTTCTGCAGACATTTCAATGTTCGGTGCTTACACAGAAAAATTTCTTGAATATAAGAAAAATCTTTCTCGATGCCGCAGATGATAAAACAACGAAGGCTGGAATCGATTTCGAGGTTAATATTATATGTCATTTCCCTTACTGTAAAGGGATGTATGATTTTTCAACCCGCTTTCATAAACTCTGGAACAATTGCTTTTCAGACACAGCCATTTTTCATATGAAGTCAATTATTGGTTCTAGAAGATTGAATAATCTTCAGGATTACTTTGTAAGGAAGAAACCGCACAAATCTCTATTACAAATTAATAGACCACTAGACTAATGGATCTGAACACTTCTTATGGATAGGAATTCTTTTACTTACTTTAGCTATATACTAAAAAGAACGCTTCGTTTTTTATCGAATAAGAGTTCTTTTACATACCTTTTACAAACATTTAAGCAGTGATGCAAAACATAGTTTGGTTTTATCAACATCAACAATCAACAATCAAGGCAGCGGTTAACGAACAAAGTCAACTTTAAAGACGTCTTTCCTATAGTGGCCCTTCCGGCCATCTAGTATTATCCGCTTTCTTAATAGGTCCTTTAGATCCTAGAAGATTATTTGTAAATAAATTTTTTTGTTTTTTCAAATGTTCTGAAGAAGTAGGGTTAAAATCCCATAGAAACTAATCAATAAATAAATTTTGAAAAAAAAAACAAACTTTTTTTATTTCTTATCATCAGCTCGAGAGTGTTTATATATAAGAAGTTAGTTATTTCTGACAATAAGAATTACTAACTACTCTTATTACAAATATATATAAGTAGTTATTCGGAATTTCTAGCAAACTAACATTCAGACCAAAGAATTTATAGAGTTCGATTCTGTTGTTCGGACTTCAATTTAGTTCGCCTTGGGTGTGGCCTGAACGATGTGAATAACATTCATTTTTCTTTTCAGCTACATCGAAACATATTCAGTCCGACATGATTCTTGTCTTTCGGACAAAATAACAATATATATGAAATGTATTGTTTTTCCGTATTAACTCAATCTAGTCAAGAGAATGTAATTAGAAGAAACAATTTGATCTTAATGAAAAATTGAAGTGATAATAATGAATGATAATGTTATCTTTCTCTTTGCTCGACATTGAGATCAAACAGAATGAAAATATTAAAGTGAAATTAAGAAATGTAACAGGTATTTCCAAGAGATGGTAACATCAATCACTATTAAGTATTTGTTCCAACTGAATCATATCTGTCGGTCCACATTTTATCTCAGATTAACAAGCGAATGTTACAAAAGAAGAGGGCATACCGATACGATGGGAAGAAAGACGTGTACGCTTTTTTTATTTTTACTACATTCTATACGCAATACTACTTAGTTATTACGAAAACAACAAGTTGATGATTCATCTTCATTAATAAAAAGCATGTTAGATGATAGAAAAGGATACTTGTATAGATTGTTCTTTTCTCCGTCAGTTATGATTATACGAGATAGAAATTGACTAGCAACAAAAAAGAACTGAAAGCAAAGAAAATAGTTATAGAAGAAAAAAAACGTTTGTTTTTTTTCTTTTTCATTCGTAGTGAATATAAACAAACATTCGAAATTATTTGTATGATATCAAACTTTTATATTGAATAAAATGAATTTTGAATTGTTACCCAATGAATTAATACTTTATTTATATGAATATTTATCTATTATTGATCTTTTTCATGGTTTTTATGCTCTTAATTCACGTTTGAATAAATTACTTTGTATTCAATTTCAAAAATTTCGTCTTGATTTTCGATTAATATCCAAAACTAATTTTACAAATATTTGTGAAAATTATCTTCCATTGATTATTAAACAAATTATTTCTCTTCATCTTTCGAATGATGATGATACACCACAACAAATTGAACTTTTTCTTTCTTTTCCTTTCAAACTACATCAATTTATTCGTTTACAATCAATTTCATTATCGGATATTCAATCTCAACAAACACTCGATAAAATAATGATTCAATGTTCTAATCTTTCTTTTCTTACACATCTGACATTTGCTAACTGTGAAATGTTAGTAACTGAAAATGATGCAAAACGTTTTTACAATCAAATATGGAGTTTACCAAAACTAACCCATTGTTATTTACGAATCTGGTTTCGTCCTACAAATTCTTTTCCAAATCCAACAATTATTTCTTTATCAATTACACATTTATCTATTTCGCCTGCCTCTTCTTCCTTATCTACATTTGCTCATTTATGTCATTATACACCTAATCTTCAAAATCTTGAGATTAAGTTTGGACATGATTCTGATAATTTAGAAATATCATTGCCTATTCTGCAAATTACTCGATTAAAAATAAATTTATTTAAAAGTTCAATAAATCTCTTAATACATGTTTTAAAAAATATGCCTAATTTATATCATTTAACATTTAAAACGTATCATATTTATATAAATGGACATGAATGGGAAGAAATAATCACAAAATATTTACCAAAATTAAAACTATTTCAACTTGATACGTTTTTTCCTCCACCTTTAAACATCGGAGAACGAGAAGCACAATTAAATGAAATAGTTGATTCATTTCGAACACGATTTTGGATTGATGAACGTCAATGGTTTATTCGATGTCATTGGTATCTTCATAGTACATCGCCTTCACCTCATTCTATTAGAATTTTTACTCTACCATATTATGGTGATATGTTTAACCATTATAGTAATTGCATTTTAGCAAAATCAACTTGTCCATATGATGATGGTAAAGATATGATATTTGATCGTGCGAAATATTTTACAAATTCGGTTCTATCAAATATTCACTTTCCAAATATTCAATCACTTGAATTATCACTTCCTCTTAAAGAAGAATTTCTCTTCAATGTTGTCCAATTTAATCGACTCACATCACTCAGTGTCTCTGTAGACAGAGATCTAAATCTTGATTATATTGAATCACAATTACAATTCATACTTGATCGAGCGCCACATCTTAATTCAATACGTTTCTCAACATGGTTGTCAACAAGTCTTCCACTATTATCATTGAATATTACTAGCGCATCGATTCGTCAACTGGATTTACAAGGATACACATGTGATGATGAATATTATTGTTTTGATAATGAGCAATCTATTCAATTAAGTTGTTCATCATTAGGTATACAATGTGAAACACTTTTGATTAGTGTTAAAAATCGACGGAATATAGTTGATCTTGTCAATACTATGCCTAATCTACAAGCATTAATTGTTCAATGTGCCGATGATAGTTGCTATGATGAAAATAATTTAGTATCAACAAGAGAAGATGAACTTGTTGAATGGTTACGACAAAATTTACCATCAACATGTACAATTGCGAGAGATACATGTAATGTTTATAATATTCGACTATGGATTCGTTAAAAATTGATTGTAAAAAGAACGGTTAATAATGCATACATTTTGTTTTTAGACCATCTCATATTGAAGATTGCTATTCTATTTGTCATAGATTCTATTGATGAAAATAAGTAAATAATCAAATAGATTTTTTTTTTATTGTTACTTTAATCTGAATAATAAGTTTTTTGAAATATATTTCGATTTATGTAGCTATCGTTACTAATTTCATCTCGATTAAAAACATCTTCAGTTAACTTACAAGGGAACATCTCGAACTGATTCCGAACTTTTGGCTTCATATTTTGACTACACATTAGGACTCAGAGAGACAAAGAAAGCTCCCGAACCGTTCATGCCCATGACACTTTGTTCTCGAGATATCACCATGTTAAACAAACGAATAACAAAAGTGGATAATTATCGATGTGAAGGATACAAGCGAACTCAAGAATTCATCGAATCACTTTATGCAAATATTCAAGATTATCTCTTTGGCCATCTTCTGAGATCTATGCTTGATCGAGTAGAGATATCGGATGATTTTACGAATATTGGGCATGAACAGTCATCACTTGACTTTTCTCGAGTATATCCAACGGATGTTGGATTATTATGATGAAGTACATCATAATGGAAGACGAAAACACGGTTGGAAGAGCGTTACTCATAGATTTCGTCGAATTCCTCAACGACAATACCTTTCTCGCTTTTAAAAATACGTTCTTCATTACGAATCTAAACGGGATAAGCTGAATGAGATCGATTGGTATATCGTACAAATGTTTCCAGAAGCGCCTAATCAATTATTGTGTATGCATGACACGGATTTACAACGGTGGAAAAATCTGTTCTGCTCAGTATGCACAGAATTTGGAGATACATATTTTGATTATAATAAAATTTTCTTTCGTCTAACGAGTGAACCTTTTCAAGTACTCTCCTCCAATTGCAATAATTCTTTGCCTGTATAGATAGTAAATCGTGTCCTAGTAATAACCCTAAAAGGGTTCGGGTTCCTACAGAAGTCGTCATTTTTAATTTTGGTCTGAAACTCCGCGTATACAAAGATCTTAACTAGACTAGCTTGTGTAGAAAAATATAGAAGTTTTAAACAAAGTCTCACCGAGATATGAAACTTTAAAAAAATTTTCGAAATTTTTCTACACAAGCTAGTCTAGTTAAGATCTTTTTATGCACGGAGTTTCAAACCAAAATTAAAAAATACGATTTCCTTTGTACTTGAGGGTATTTTATCTCATAATACAAACAAAATTAATCATTAGTTTATTAAAGTTGATAATTTTTATTTTATTTCTTACATATAAAATAAGAATTCAAGTAGCAATTAATTTAAGAATAAAAATAAAATGCATGTCAATTAGAAAATACGAGATCATATTATAGAGTCATAGTTAATATTTAAGTTATATCTCTGGTATCACTTGATTGTCTCCATTGATTGATAGGAATCTTGGAGAGTACTTAAATTAGTTGTCGACAAAAACGTTCAAATGCGAAAAAAAATTGAAATCAATTTGTTTGAAACTTACTGTAAAATACATTTAATAAATAATAAGAGTAACAGTTACAGCGAAACGCAAATTTCGCTTGAATAATTTGATCAATAATGAGATTTGTGTTGGTTGAAATACTACTCATAATAGGAAATGGTAGCATAGTACAAATATTGACGACAATCTGCACTAAAATCGTGATAGTTAACTGTCTGTCTAATTCATATCGAGCAAGTGGTATTGTATGATGAGCCATCCATCCAAATAAAGCTGTTATAGCAACGGATAAAAAACCCAAGAAAAAAAACAAGATTACATTGATAAAATATTGACCAAAAATAAAATTTGTAATAGATGATTGAATATAATTCAAATATATTGGACATGGAATTCCATGTAAAGTCCAAATCATAGCATTCATTATGACTAAACATCACGTCAATTTAATAGTGCAGAATTGTTACAAACGAACATATGAACAAATAGCATAATATTGATCAAATGTAACTAATGAAAAACATGCCAATGAAGATATCAAACATATTTGAGAGCAGTATTAATGAAATTTATAATAGAATAATGATGCTTCTGTTGCATCAATTCCAATTTAAGCAATTATAATGCGTGAAAGAAGTCTAGTCAACAATTGACCTGCATTAAGAATTGATATAACAGTTAAATAAAAATGCACATGAATTTTGTCGAAATGTTTGAAGATTAACAAATGCAAGCATATTTAGATGTCCTCCTATTATACCAATAATAAAAATTAGTATTCCACCGTAGATGATTACTACAATTTTCCAGTATCAACAAATGGTTCTTGACTAGTGATGAACCTATACTTTGCTCTTACCGATGAACTGGCGTTACTTATCGAGAAGTGTCAATTCTGAAGCATAATATTGCTCAATGAAAAGTGGGCAAAATGTTACTGAACAAAGGCTTTTTCTCAACTTCGAAATTTCAGAAACTTGCTAAATTTTATTCTAATAGACATATGAGAGAAAATAGTTATAGAACTACTTTTAAATGTATCGTAAACGATGATTGTGCTACATTAGATATTAGTAGATACTCAGAGTATGAAAATGAAGAATTCTTAGTTTTACCATGTATGAATTTCAAAATAACCAAAATCAATAATTTTGATGAATGCGTCGCAGTTACATTGTTACTTCGTTAATTGGTAACATCTATATTGAATCTTTTAAACTATATGAATAAAGATACTTCTGATCTACAGATGTGTTCTCATAATATTAAGAAAAGATTAATAGAGTTCATGTTCATAACATAATAGAGATTATGTCTAATGGAAAACATTTAGAATTCATTATATTCTCGTGAGAGAATATATTTGGAAGATAACCATAGAAGTGATAATAAATGTATTGATCGACTTATCATGACCATCAAACAAAATACTCGGTAAAAAAAGTGTCTATTATCAATGAACAATCTGTTTTACAGAATTAATTAAATTGTTAAGTATTACTTTTTTTTTATGAAAAAGCGAGAACTCTTTACTCATTGACTCATGATTAATATAAAAAAAAGGAAAAAAAGTCTTTCTCTATGCTATTTACACAAATAAATATATGAAAAAAAAAATGTGCATGCAAATAAGTTTTTATAACTATTAAAGCTGAATCAAGATAACATATATTTTTTGACAATATTTGCAACTTTATTTCCAAAATATAATACATGTTTTTTCTAAATTTTGAATATACATTGAAGAATAATATTACTTGTTGATTCTTTAAGTTTCATATAGATTGAATTGCTTTTTTTGTCAAAATCTATCGAAAAGAAAACATAAATAAACAATTCTTTTTTATAAAATTTTAAATTTTGTGAAAATATTTCTCATTAAAATTAACCATCAATACATCTTGAAAAAATACATTATAAATTTAGCTACAGTATACTGACAATTATAAAAAAAGAAGTTTAAAATATCCCTTATTTTGACTTGCTATAATATCTTTTGTTAAGGGGTTATTTATTAGCTTTGCATCAGTAAGTATGCAATAATTTTATTCGAAATCATATAAAGTATATATAATCTATTACATGTGACAAAATATTGATTTGCTCTTCATAGATAAGTAGTTGTTTTTTTATGAAATCAAAGAATAGAGATCAAGTTTGCATTCTATTCTGCGAAAAATAAAACTCTACAATTGCTGACTCATAACTAATAAAAAAAAAAGAAAAAGAAATATCGTTGTAACATGCTTGTCTAGACAAATGTAAAATAACGCGCGCCTAGGTAAGCATACACAACTATCTGAATGAAATCAATTCAATACATGTTTCTGGTTATGATAGTCTCGTTTTATCTTGCTGATCTGATTTTAATATCTTCAGCAATTAATCTACCGTCTGACTGTCGATTTTTAAATTCAATTTATGATTCTTCTGCTGAAACTGCTCTGTTGGAATTCTACTATAATGCCGAACCGTTTACCTTCAAGGAGACTAATTTCTTTCAACCTCAATGTTTGCTATGTGAAAAACTAGGTGGACAAGTTTGTTTCGGTTATAAAGGTGGAACATCGTATGGGATACCAAGTGGTACGATAAACGCTGTTCGATTAATTACTAATTTGCCATATATTTATTCATTGGGTGAAAATGTTGGTAGTTTATATACGACAGTTTATGCTATTGCCACTTTACGTGAAGATTTAATTATTCCATATCGCACATTATTACGATTTAAGGTAATAATTTATAGGAGAAAATAAATCTAATAATAAAATCTTTTTATAGGGAATAACTACGTTAGATCCTATTGTTAGTAGCAAAACAGTCGCTTTAAGACTTTGCATGATATGTCTAGCTAATGATATAAATGAATATTCACTGAGAATAACTGGTGATGTGTATAATCTTAATGTTCGTCTGTTTATTAATGAAATTGCCGTAAATGCTAGTAATGGAATTAATTTTAAAGGTAACAAACGAGCAAAGATCAATTGTAGGAATCGAACTGTAGTTGTGGAAGATAATAGCAATATTCCAGATGAGTCACAATGTTCTACTGGATCATGTCTTGGTTAGTAAATTTTGAAAATATTAAAAATATGTGATTTATATAATAAAATATTATAGGATCAGAATTCTGTTTGACATATCAACCTGAATATGCAATTACTCGAGAAACATGGTGTCCATTAACAGAAAAGAATTGGATTTCAACTCCTGAAAATTCACTTAAACTTTCTCCTTCTGATTCATTTTTACCCTTACATATTCAAATAGAACGTATTCTACTTAATGAAAAACCATTCACTTTAGTATTAAATCCAAATTGGTTTATTGATTATGCTGGTATTCTTACTCTTTCTATTCCAGAAGCAACATTTGGTCATTATCCAGATCCTATTTGGAAGATTTTTCTACCTTCAACAGGTCGACGTCCATTAAATCGTAGGATAATTCTTTTGTACAATTGTACTGATGTGCAAATTCGATACAATATTTCCGATAGCGATTATTTTCAGGAAAAAATCATATTTGTCGATATGAAATCAAATTTTACTTTTACAATCAAGAATAATCTAGATGAAGCAAAGCGATTGTGTAATCAAAATGTTCTTGTAAATGTGGATGACAATATTTCAATAACAAATCAATCACAACTATTGACAACCACATCAGATAATGACGGTGCTAACAGTTCAACATCATGGAAATCAACAAAATTTCGACAGTTTATTGGGTTTTCTTGTGTTGTTCTAACATTTTTATATACGTTAAACATTCATTTTTGATCAGTGTAAAATTAATAAAAAGAAATTTTCGAATATTTGTAATCATTTTATCCGCTATGAATCAAGTTAAAATTGTAACTACGAATGTATTTGATTTATTTTTCTAGGTAATAAGAAAACAAGTCGCAACATATGGCTTTTCATAGTATTTTTTTCTTCCTTTTTCTACGAAAACCAAATTAATGATAAAACGTAATGAGAAAAAACGCAAACTGACTTATGTCTGTTACATTATTTGTGCTCCTGCCTAAGGTATAAAAAGACCCAAGAATCCCATCATAAAACACTCAACTAGTATATCTTTTATCATGGCTACTGGTAAGGTCTCTAAATCAAGACATTCTTTCTTTAATTTACTTTAACTATTGGATCTAATTTATGCACTACTGTTTGCTCTTCTTGTGGTCTTAATCGATGGTGCAACAGTGGAACCATCTATTGCTCATTCAGTGTTCTTGCCTCGAGAATTTGATCCATTTTGTGACACTTATGTAGAAACAGTTACTCATATGAGTACAGACGAATTAATGCACTTGCCACAATTGAACGATGATGAATTTCTTGATCAACTTGTTCGTGGAATTGATACTATTCCAGGTAAGAATACCTCTGTACATCAAATGTCTCATATAAGTACAGCTATTAGACTAAAATTAAAGTTGAAACATGAGAGAAAAACAGAAATCAGCATCTATAAGAAACAAAATATCTCAGATATTCTTTTTCATATACAAAATGAGATAAGTTGCTTGGTATAGTTCTTTAAAAATTTACTACGAATTTTTTTTTTATTATTATTATGTTTGTAAAAGCGCACAAATATGTTTTTAGAAAATTAAAGAACTATAAATTTTATGTCTTTATGTCATTTAATAATTTCCATGTTATATAGTACCCAAAAGTCGCGTCATTCCAAGTAATTTATTTGATCCAAATATTGATGAACAAGTAGAACTTCAGCCAAATATAGAAATGGAATGGGAAGAGCTCATGGCTGGAGGACCAGCAAGTATTAATTATATGGGTGCAGTTATGGCTATTGCCAGCAAGAAGGACTTTCCTCTTAAAGCTGATTTTGATTACACACTTGTTAAATATCCAAACTCTTTTCGTACTACTCTTGTACAAGTTTCGAATGATATGTACAAAGCATTGTATGGAGCTCATACAAGTATGGATAAAATCCAGAACAATATGCGTCAAATTCCGACACTCTTAAAAACAGCTCTCAAACTTATTACACAAGCTTCGCCTTCTATGACAAAAGCAATGTTACCTCGAACTCTATCAAATATTGGTCAATATGCAAATGAAAGTGCTACTGTTGCTCGAGCTGCACTTGATCGATTTGATACTCTTCAAGCTCTTCTTCAAGAAATTGTCGTAGCAAGTTCATTGACGAATAAAGATAATCAAGACTTAGCTAAGAAACTAGAAGAGGAAGCTGAAGATTTAAGAGAACAAAAGGCGAATATGGATATTACTATGGCTAGTATAACTAAAGAATATGAAACTGCTCGACAAGATTTGGAAGAAGCTCGAAGAAATTATCACGTGGCTATGATGAATGTACCGGGTGGTCAATGGGATTCTTCGGCTTGGGATGTTTATGCAGCTAGTCGACCTGCTGTTTTATGTACTAGAAGGTGGTTTTGGCGAGACTGTAGATGGCAGCGTGATCAACAATTTATGCAGTACTCCCACGAAGCTAAAAAGAAAGCTGAAGATACCTTAGTTTGTTATTTATCTACGGATTTATCTAAATTCATACCTATTTATTTTTCTTAGGCTCTCCTCAAAATAGCAGAAGAACGTAGTAAAGAACTTTATAATCAACAAATGAATAAACAAGACGAAATGGGTATAGCAATTAACAATTTAGCAATGATTAACTTTAATGAAGTATCAATCAATCAAACAATTAAAATTCTTCTTGATGCAGCAGAAAAAATCACCGTAGTTCAAAGTCAATGGAGTCGTATCACTCGATTTTTCAATAAACTTGCTGTTAGTACAGGACATACACAACGGGTAAGATACAGTTTATATGTATGTTTGTTCATCTTTCACACAATGATTTTTATAATTGTAGGTCATTCTACAAAATTTTCTAGGTGCCATTTCTGATGTTGAATTGATGAGCAAACCTTTAGATCCAATAGACAAAACGCTCTTTACAGTAATGTTAGTAGAATCAGCAACAGATATTGATCGAGATTCTCATCTACTCTTTCTTATGGCTAAAACATATTCAGATGTATCAAATGAATATATGGTAGATCAAATTGCTGGTTTATCTGGTCTTCTTACCTTACAGAACGATGTCGATCGAGATGCTTATGTTAAAGAAGTAGCTACCAAAACTAGAATAACATCAATTAAAGTTAAAGAACTAGCAACTGAACGACAGAGAAAATATGAACTAGTAAATTTTGGTCGTCAAGAAGAATATATGAAATTTATTGAAGATGAAATGATACGCGAAGACTTAGATCTTCTTAGTGGTATTGGAATTGGACGACGTTAATGACTGATCCGTTAGAAAATTTTCCAAATAGAATTTACAATCCGAATGCAGAAAGTTTTATATTGTATTAGAATCTTTTAAAAAAAAGTAGAAATTATTTTCCAACCGTAGTTTATTGCCTTTAACAAAAGTTTATTTATTATCTTCTTTTCTTAATTTAACAATAAACATAATCTAGAATTAAATGTTTTTAAATTAAAACTACTATTTTATCAATATCAATTTTGAATATAATCATACTTATATTTACAAGAATAAATTATTTTCTGATACGTACATGAGAAACAACTAGCATTAAATTTTTTTTGAAGTTAACATGTTCAAATGAATAAGAAAGTCAAAGTTATTGTGATTGTCAAAATATTTTTTCTTTAGTTTGATTTTATCATACATTGGGTATATAAGGATATTTTTAAGTCATTGTCTAAGCAAAAATTGTATTTTCTACGTAATTCAGTTATTCAATGATCAACGCTGAATTAATTTGATACTATCATTAAAAATATTATGAAATATATTCTACAGATATTCAGTAGTCAAATTGAAAGTCGAAATCTGAAATTTTATTTTTATATTTGCTTTCTAATAATAAAATAAATAGTTTTGATAAATCTCTTTTACTTTCATCATTATAATATCGAATTAATTCAAAACTATCTTCATCATGTGAATTTGGAATTTTAAAACTAATATACTGTTTTAGCAGATTTTTTTCTCTGAATAGATTCTCAGTTTTCATTTTTATCTAAGACATTTGATTTCTCATTAGACGATCAATATATCTGCAAATACATAAACGTGTTTTTTTTCTATTCTTAATAAATGAGAACAAAATGTTGACTTCTTTTTTTCTTCGATCATACCATCAATAAATCAATCCTCTGTTTGCCTTTTTGTGCTACTTATTGATGAAAACATATAATAGAACTTTTACTCATTCGAAGTTACAACACTTTTCTGTGACATTGATCGGTCAATATTTTTTGGTAGAAAGTTTTGTAGTTATTTATTTATAACCTATATTATCTGAGATTCTATATTATTGCAAAGTATTTTTACTGCTTGATATAAACCTTCAACTTATACTATTACAAGTCGATTAACCACATCAATTTGAGGGTGAGGATAAGAATGAGGTGTGAGGATGAGGTTTCAAACAAAATAAGACCACGACCGGTTTCGACTGTATTTTAAGGTGTCGTCGAGTTATTTAATCTATCCGCATAAATGAAATTTAAGAAAATTAAATTGGGAGAAAATCAAAAGATTAATTTCCAATATTAATTTTAATAAAACTTCAGCAATAGAAGATGGTCTTTTATTTAAAAATGGTGCGTTTCCAAATAAAATAAGATCACGACTGGCTCCAACTTAATTTCTTGAGGGTGAGCTTAAACACTAGAACTACCACAATGCGTTTCGGCTGAGTTTCACAGTCTCTTCAGGTGGTTTAATAATTCTGCATTGATGAAAATCTTAATCCGAATTAACTTTAGGAGACATAGTCACTCAAATATTAATTCGAATTAATTTTTTCAAAAGCAACAGATACTCTATTCATTTAAAGGTGAGTCTAAACAAATGAACTACCACGATGTGGGTGAAAGTGAGTAGTTAAGGGTGAATTATTCAAAGAATTACCACGACCCATTTCGGTTTAATTTCAAAGCCTCATAAAATAGTTTGCAATCGGTGTAATCGAAACAGAATTAAATTAAATTGGAAGAAAAATTTTCCAACATTAACTGAAATTCAATTCCAAACAAAAGCAGATAATCTGATGCACACTACGCTGAGCTATACAAAGAATTACCACGATTGGTTTCGGCTTAATTTTAAGGGTTTTCCAAGTGATTCAGCGTCTGCATAAATAGAAATTTTAGCCCAGATTAGATTTAAGAGATAATAAATCACTGAAAAATCAATAAAAGCTAATTTCAAAAGCAGTAAATAATTCAATATTTTAACTGGGTGAGTTTTGAACAAAATAAGTGCTACTTAGGGTATACCAAAAGTAGTGAGCCTGATACTTTATTCTTGTATCGAAGGCTTGGAGAAATTTTCTTTTTTTACCAATAGATAGAGCGTGTTTCACTCTATTTTTCTATGCTATTTGATCAATATGAAACTGTTATCATAATAATAAAATTTCGATAAGATCGGTTTCTGTCGCATATGTGCTGGTAGCATGAAATCTCGTGTGTATTTTTGGAATAACTTTTCATAGAAACAATATAGAGAACTACGGTTTTCGCCGTTGGAAAGAGGAGATGAAGTCGCATCGAACCATATATTATCGATTTTTCTAACATGATTTCTGACGGTTTTTTTATTCTATTTTCTAACCGTCGGACAAACGCTTGTTTCATGAAAAAAAGAAAAAGCAAAAAATTTGATAGAATATCCTAGTAGAGATTCGTCTAGAATAGGTATTATCCATAAATAATTAAATTTAAAGAGCTGAGTCTTACGCAGTTTGTAGATCTTCGATTAACGGTTTAAATGTGAACACGATTATTGACAATTTACTATAAACAACTCATGCAATAGATTTGCTCTTTAAAAGGTGAGCTAAAACCTTACAAAAAGCAGGTTAGAAAAATCAGTAATACATAGCTTGATGCGTCTTCATCTCCTCTTTCCAACGGCGAAAACCGCAGTTCTCTATCTTGTTATCATCAAAAGTTATTCCAAAAATACTCACAAGCACTCATGCTCATGCTACCAGCGTATATGCGACAAACACAGATTTTATCGAAATTTTATTATTATGATAACAGTTTCATATTGATCAAATAGTATAGAAAAATAGAGTGAAACACGCTCTATCTATTAGTAAAAAAAGAAAATTTCTCCAAGCCTTCTATACGAGAATAAAGTATCAGGCTCACTACTTTTGGTATGCCCTAAGTATTATATGTATTCCCACTTAATTCATGTTCCTTATTAAATGGTAGAGAATATATATGGGTAGTTCCATAGGGGTTCAAACACAAATACACAAAGTATTCGAAAAACTTTCCTATCAAACTTTGTAGAGCTTTTTACGCTGATTATTTTGGTATAAAGAAGTTGCGAACTTCATTAAGAAATGACGATGCTATAGTCAAAATAAAAATCATAGTAAAATAGCTTAAAATTCCATTTTTCCTACTAAAACATCAGAAAAAGTCGAGTCTC